>CM035162.1:98737773-99337773 GCA_020205615.1 Panax quinquefolius
ATAATCAAATGAAAGTGCCACAACACATGTTTAGATCCAAGATGAGACTTAGAACTATTCCTAGTTCAGTAATGAACTTTAATCCAAACAATCAACTTGCAACTTCATTTATAGCTATATACTTTTTGTCTTTATCACTAAACCAAGCAAATCTTTCATTGCTTGAACCTTTCCAATTCATCGCACCACCGTTCAAGATAACGCTTTACCTTAAAGTGGATTTTTCTCATCTTCGTTCCGTCGAAAAACTTGAGTCCTAAGCCTCTAGTTTTAATTTAGACCCACCATGAATATGATCACATCCTTAGTGCCTGCTATATAACTTTAAGATGTTTTTCACCGACTCACAAGTGAACTTTCTCCATAATACGACCGATCAACATCAGTCTCGTATATTTCATCACATGCATGATAATACTCATGATCTCTTTTTTGGGAGTCTGGTGGGGACTATTAAGAGATACACTCCATAGCTTCATCATTACGAGACATCTCGAGTTTATGTCTTAGCAACTTTAGCATCAAATGATATCACGTTCCTTAGGTTAAGTGGGCATCTGTTATGTCGATCTATATAAATTTTATCCCAATTAGATCTCTTCCCAAAATATTCGCGAATATTTGAACAACTTATCATTATTGATTGTAGCATTAGTATGTCATTCATATCCGTAGTATGTCGGTAGTATAATATTTAGGAATGGCGCTCGACTGTACCTTTTATTTCGCTTAGAACTCTTACCTCATAATATATGGCGGATGTCTGTCTTCTATGATGCCTCATCATCATCATATGATGAATCCATACCTCTAAGTATCTTGATTATTCAGTTCTGATTAGGTTTGTGGTACAATAGAATACATCTGAGTTCTCTTATTTGACTTATAGTATTTTTTTGTGGTTCTTTAAGCTCTTCAAGATTCATTATCCTCCCACTAGCCCCTTCAATGATAAACACCATTTTATCTTAAGGAAAGCGGCGTGTTTACACCAACAAACACCTTTTACCTGCTTTAAAGTGAGGATTATAGAACATATAATTCTAAACTTACTTTAGGACGCCCCTGAAATTGCATACATTGCCAAATTCGTCTCCAGCTTGTCTTTTGGAAACCTTTTCACATAAGTCGGGATAATCCCTTATCTTAACATACTGTAGAATTGAATCCTCCCCGTCCATAACTTTATGGAGTCTTTGGGGCTGGGATTTGAGGTTACATTTTCAGAGATATATTACCATTTCTTAGACATTATCCCGTGAAGATACTGGAATGTCTGGTGAAATCTATTATAGATAGCCACCATGTCCCAACAAGGTAACATTTTTCCATTCAGTATACATCAATCAATTATCATAGTATCGAGGACGCGATCAATATTATGAAAAACCATTTAAGATGATCTAAACTTATTTCACAAGTATTTATCCTCGATCTAATCAAAGAATCTTAATACATTGTCAATTTGTTTCACTTCCTGAATTTTGAACCTTTCAAATAATTCACACTTGTATTTCAGCAAATACATACATTCAACTCTTTTGAATGATCATCTCCTTTCTTATACTAATTTGTTCAATATGTAAAATTATTTTCACGTAAGTCAATATATAAAATTTATTATAATATTCCATTTATATTAAAACATTATTATTATAAATGTAACAAACAATTGTTCTTAATTATAATACCAAAGATTTCATCATGCCAACAATAAAATGGAAATAATATTTTAACAAGAATTGGAATACAATAACAACTTATCGACTTAATAGATTTACTGTTGTATTGCTAAACTATAAGTTTTCTACGGCTAATATGGCAACCTTGCTACATTTCCCACACATGATTACTTATATTTGTTTAGCTTTCACTTTTGCTTTGGTCCTTCATAAATCTATATTTATGATAACCAAAGTCTGTGATCCAACACCCAAAGTAACCTCGACTTAAAGAAAATTTTATTTAAATCATGAACAAATTTTATTTATAAATCAAACTTCACTAAGCTTCTTTCGTTAACCTCAAAGATGCTTCTTCAGTTTCTTTCCAAGGTCCGTGCTTATTGCGCCGAAGCAAACTCCTTTGCTATCCGTATCGCTTTTGTTTTATTATCCTTGTTTATGCCTTTCATTTACCTTTCTTTGAATCGCTCTTCTTTCGTAAGATCCTTTTGGCCCCTACAAGAAGACTTGATCTTTCTCGGGTCGAAAGTGACTCTCAACATTTTCAATATGTTAAGCAAATCAACAGGTCGATATCTAGCTTGTTCATACGAAAAATTCACAACAATCGTGGAAAGGAGTCCGGAGTTGAGTGCAAGATCAAATCATGGCTCAACTCTCCATCCATGACAAAACTCGTCATTCCTAATCGATCAATCAAATTGATAATGTTAAGGACTTTTATCTCGCACTCAGAGTGTCACTTTGGCCATTCTAGATCGAAGAGTCTCCTTAGATATCTCGACATCTATCATCCCCATTTTCCTCACCATCAACTACTGATGTGCAGGAATATAGTAGAAGCTATCCATAGTTTCATGTCGACGTCAAGCTCGCTTACTCATAGATATGCGAAAGCATTGATGCATCGAGCCAATCGCATCATCTCGCCACTTTCTAAAAGTAGCAATGTCTTCCTCAGAGGCATTGTTCGCAACCATTACAGGGATAGGCGTATTAAGGACATAAGATAGCTTTTCAAATTACGAGAACTATTCTCAAATTCCTTAACCAATCCATTAATCTTATTCGTTAATTTAGCATCTAATATGCTTCGCAAAGGATAGTAATTTTTGTAGCATTGTAAAATTCTCAGAAATGAATTTGTAATTAACAACATTTTAACATACATTCTTTTATTAATTACCAAAATAAATTAGGTCTTGTTTTTAAATTCGTATCTCCCACTCATTTTCTTCAAACTATATTACCCTCACTTATATAGTTCTAAGTAAAATCTAATTAAAGATTTGCTAGTGAGAATAAGGATCCTATTTCAAATGTATATATTTTTGTGGTACACAACAAACTATATATAAATAAATAGGTAGACAACTTTTGTCAATTACATCAACTATGCAACTCCTTTTCTTTTGCCTCTTAGATTATTTCTTGATCAAGTGGTGGCACATCCTAATCAAAATTATCCAAGTTAAGTCCGACCTAGCACTCCATATATTCAAAAAAGAAAATATCATCCTCAGTGGTGACACAACAAAACAATATTGTTCAATTTTCTTTATAAGCATCAAATGTGATAAATTAACATCTTAAATACTTAATACTTGCTTTGCGGGTGATACAACAAACTCATATTAAATATTTAATACTCTATTAATTTTATCACGCTAGAAGGCTTAACGCTCGATATTCCAAATATCTTTGAACGCTAGGACTTAATATATAAAAATTTCGAGGGATTTGTTATTAATTTGTCTCATCTTGTTTAGCGCGTATTTACATATATATATAAAATACGCACATTATATTAATGAACACGCTAAGCATGTTTGCATAATATATAATATATATAGTATAAGTATGCATATATAGAATAATACTATTCTACCTTGATTGACATGGACTTTTATTTTAGTTTCGTTCACTAGTAGCCACCAAGTGAACCAAAAGGTCAAACCTTAGGGGTGCAAGAAATAATATTTAAATATAACTATTACATTTAAACCCTGCCCATTACAAACCAAGTCTTCAAGCACTCGCTTGTTTCCTGATCTCTAATTCTTCAAAATTAATTCAAACTATTCCTATTACAAAACTATTTAAAATAAATAGAAACCTCGATCAAACAGCCAAGGAAGACATAGGAGGAGATAGAATTTACATTAAGAAAAATTAGAGAAGACGAGGTACGCAGTAATCACCCATTTAATAAAACCCATACATTCATGCATCCAACTAAAATAAAATCCAATCATATCGGGTCAATATCAAATTCATAATCAATCCCATTTATTATCATACACATCACCATACGCATCAATAAATAACATTCATCTCAATGAATAATAAACATTTAATATATATATCGATATCATTTAATGGGTAAATTTAGTTAGTATAAAATCTAATTTTGAATCAAAATAAACTCCTTTATTTTAATCCAAATTTAAATCAAAATAAAACTATTTTATTTTAATTTATCCAATTTTGAATAAAATAAAATATTTTATTTTAATCAAAATTTTAATCAAAATAAACTCCTTTATTTTAATTAATTATGGAATCCAATTCCATGTAAAAAAAAAAAAATTATTAAAGGAAACACTGATTTTCTTTTTCCTATTCACAAATAAACTCCCTTTATTTTGAATAATATGAAATCTTATTTCATATCTAAATAAACTCCTTTATTTAAGGAAAGACTGATTCTTTTTCCTATTCACAAATAAACCTTTTTTATTTTTAATAATATGAAATCTAATTTCATATCAAAATAAACTCCTTTATTTAAGGAAAAATAGAATCCAATTTCAACTCCAATTAGTTATCATGGAATCTAATTCCAACTCTAATTAGTTAGCATGAAATTTAATTTTAAAATTAAAATAAACTTTTATTTTTTATAAAATTATTAAGATTAAAATAAACTTTATATTTTAATATTAAAATAAACCTTTTTATTTTAAAATTAAAATAAAATTATTTTAATTATATAATAATTATATATATATATATATATATATATATATATATATTCGTAATATATATATATATATATATAATATTTCCGCATTGTCTTTTATTATAATAACTCAGAAAGCTTTTTTTTTCAAAAAAAATCACTTGCCAATCATTAATAGCAATATGAAATCAAGAATGCAAAGAAGAGTTTTTTTTTTAAAAGGAATAATTCATAATAAAGCAGCCTTTATTACATTATATTTATAATATAATAAATTTCATGTACGCTACTTAACGTAAATAATAATATATAATATTATTTATTACCCGCAGATCCTCAAAAAAGAAGTAACATGAATATCAAGCATGTCCAATTAATTTTTGAAAAACCGTGATTCATGAAAAATTAATAATTTTTTTTTTTTTTTTAATTTTATACAATAAAATTATGCCCAATTAAATTGTTCTAAATACATATCAATATACATATCAAATAAAACAATTAATAATTCGTGATAAAGGTTTGGCTCGATGCCACCGTTAGGTTTGTAATATTTAAGAACGCAATCAAATTCGCATAAAAGTGCTAAACGGTAAAAATCGAGTTTAAAATATTTTACAAACCATATACCCGGATCACCCTTTATGCATACAATTATTAATTAAACGAAAAGATAAAGAATAAAATCATACCCCAAGATCGAGCTTCTCGTACAAGTTCACCTCCAATCCTTTTCGCTCAACTTGAATCCACCGGTTTGGTTCCTTCCTTCGATCAACGTTAGCCACCCAAGTGTTTCGCCTCTAGAGGTGATCCACCAAGGAAGAATAAGAATTCAAGAAGATGGGGTATTGGCTCAAAACCCTAGTTTTTCTATCTCTATAGAAAAAGAGTACTCTCCCAACTAATGGAATTATTACGATGTTGTAAAAGTCAACAACCATCTCACCCATAATAAGACTCCTCTTATTTAGATATCAAGCAACCCATTTAACAATTAAGGTGGGATTTATTTAATTAATTAAATTCTTTTAATTAATTAAGCTCCCTAATCTTATTAGGGATAATTAATTAAACTCCTTTAACTAATTTTCTTCCTAATCCAATTAGAATAAATGAGAGTACTTATATTAAATTAATTCCTAAACTCTTTTAGAAATTAAAAAATAATAATAATTGTAATAATATTAATAAGACTCTCTTATTAATTTATATTTAATATTTCTAAAATATTAAATAATAATATTAAGCTATTTAATTTATTCTATCACCATAGATTAAATTAAATATACATAACATATTATTACGATTATGCCATTAACTTCTTAAATAATTATTCTTCCTTTTATGGTGTACCCTTTAGGTTCTCCATATTAAACCGGTTGTGAATAAATCAATTAGAATAATTTTAATCTTATTTAAATAAATAAATTAAACAATTAATTTATTTAAATAAATAATATTTATTCTACAATAGGATAAGCCTCCCTAATGTATCAACGCACTTTCCGTAGATAATATAAATTTCAACATTAATCATAAAAGAACCTTTCGAGTAAATAGTTACTGCATAATTCAATCCTTCCACCATACAATGTCCCAATTAAATATAAGACATGGAATTACCACAAGTCTTATTTTATTTAATTATATGTATTTCAACTTAAATGCACAACTCCAAATAATGCAAATTAGAAACTCCTTTTAATTTCATTCGCTTTCGCCAAGGACTCACTGGGTTGTCATTTATCGAATCACATAGACATTTCTCTTTTAATAGAAGTGGTAGATTCTTTATCGATCATACATTATCTCCATGTATAACTTATTATACCCAAGCATACCCTTTGATATACCCTAAGGGTCTTAAAGAATAAGTCAAAGTATAACTCATCATACACAAGATACTATGATGATCTCAAGTCCAAGGATTACTCAGACTACTATCACTACAGAATTCCTATCGACAAAAGCAAGTAAAACTCCATTAGGTATTCCTTAGCGAGCCAATGCTCAAAGAGAACTTATTCTCTAATAAGCACCTACATACTTGCATTAGTGTCTTCACACAAATGATCATGAGATCAATCATCCTCATCCAACGAGCAAGTTAACGATGTACTCAATCTATCCCGGATTCACTAATCCCCAATTTAGTAATCCAACGATTGGGGAACTATTTTAGTTTTAAGCTTTCTAAGAATTTAGATCTCATTAGAATGATCATCATCATTATTCTAAAAGCATTGCTTAAAACTATGGGTTTATCACATATTATAAAACAACATCACGTAGATAATTAAAAGCCTTTAATAAATTAATACTTTTTATTAATAAATGAATAAGATTGTTACAAAGTATATGCTTTATCATCAAACATGATTGGCTTGTGCATATTACTTTCATATATATATATATATATATATATATATATATATATATATATATATATAAAAGTTTAATAAATGCACTGCATCAAGTCTAGGCTCAATCGAGGCATAACTCAATAATGTTAGTCATATATATATATATATATATATATATATATATATATATATATATACAGATCGGAATGAAACCACTTTGATTGAAGTCCGCAAAAGCAAGCAACACGACTCTCAACGTGTAGAAGGGGTGTGCAAAGATGAAGAGAAAGACTCTAAAGTGTGTGAGAAGGCTTACAACCGATCGATAAAAATGGCTTCTATATCTTTAGAGTGGTAAACACCGGGCTTTTGTGGGTACAAAAGAGGCTATATATGAGCTCTGTGTGTTTGAAAGTGAGAAAATACATCAGATGACAATTGCAGAGCAAATTGTGTAGGTTTCCCATCTTTTTTCTCTTAAAAATCAGCACCCCAAGCCTCTTATTTATAAGCAAAGAGGTCAAGAGGTACTCGCTACTACCGCAGTGTACCAGAGGAGGCGGGTCGGGCCTACCTAGTTCTCTTTGCGGGTCGTCTCAATTACGTGCACTCAAAAAATCGTGAATGTCCACTCCTGACTTTGAGAAGTGCAATCCCGCATCCGCTTGAGGTATTCAGACCTATTTTGAATCGCCATTTTCAGAGAGTCAGACGATGACATGGGATTAGAGTTTCAGACGAAGTCTTTGAAGATGGGACGATGCCCTCCCGATCTTCAAGCTTCAACTTTCATCCATTACCCGCACAATAGTCACCCTGGATCGGGTTAGCCTTCAGGGACATCATTGCGCAGTAGACGTAGACGTGGCATCATCGCTTTTGGACAAGACGGCGATGTTGCCTCTCACCGGTGTTACCGCCGGATTGGGGCCGATAAGCAGACGCTGTTCGACTTCACCGAGATTGGACTGCTGCATTTGTTGAAGGTCCTCATTGTCATCTTTGAGGTGTGTCTCGCCTTCCCGATGTTATCATTGGTCGGGCACAAAGGTATTTCGTCAGGAGTGCCAATATTGAAGCGATGGCATTTGAAACAAGCATTTTCGGTTATTCCAAATCGCATTCCTCGGGGTTATCACCAAGGTCGTGGCTATTCCTACGGTTGGGATCGAGATCGATACCCTTTGGTTATCTCCTAGATTAATCTGGCCTTTCCTGTGTGTTTCTTATTGTATTGCGGTGTCTCGTGGTTAGATCCGAGGTTGAAATCGTTATTCCAAATTACGATCCCGGTCGATGCCGAACTTCGGGTAGTATCCCAGATAGATTTGGATTATCTTCGTGGTTCTCTCTTAAAAGACTTAATCATTCCTCCCGCAATGTTAGTAATAAAAGAGTACAGAAAATTTTGAGTGTTCACAGATGCCCTCTTTATCATACTCACGCACGGCGATGCATGGGTAGGATAAAGAATCCTAGACACTTGAAACGCAACAAGATAAAACATGGTACTATGGATAGCAACATGATGTAAATGTATGATGCATGTGTACGGGTCAGGCCCAACATGTCGGGGATGATTGGCCCGCTCCATGTTGCTTCAACTCGATTCGGGATCTGATGTGTTTCAATCATAGGGATGTTGGTGTTGGAGTTATCACCAAATTCCCCGTGTTCTTGATAACCACTGATCATCAAGGGGTATCTCTTACGCGTAAGAGATCCGTGGGGATAAAGATTGATCCGCTTTTGAGGATGTGTATAAAATATTCCATCATCTATCCTCTTTGATAATGTTGATTTTCCCGGTTAGTATCGCCGTAATATGTCATGATTCTCGTTGATTTATCGCCAACAACAAATGCCGCCGTGGATGCCTCGACCTTCGCCGACTGACGTGTGAATCAACTGGTCAAACATCCCGTGGGATATACCGCCAAGGTTGCTTTGACCTTCACCGACGTGTGAATCAACCATTGAAACTCGTGAGGAGATCGTCAAGGTTGCTTGACATTAGCCGACGGTAGATCAACGGAGCATCATACAGACCTCACGGGATCCGCCGGGAATATGAAAGTAATCGGGTATGAGAACCTCAAATAGCTCTATAGCTCGATCGTTTAAACGCTTATCTATCAAATGACGTCAAGGTCGCTTTTGATCTTCATTGATATGGACATGTCAACTGATGAAACATAAGTTGCTACTCCCTACCGGGATCTACGCCAGATTCACTGGCTGGGGACCCATCGGGACGGGACGCACGCACGTACGACGCGAACTATCGAAACTGTTCTCAACGCTCAATGGGTTTACTCCGCCATCTATCAAATAATGTCAAGGCTATTGACCTTCGCCGATGGACATGTCAACGGATGAATGTGTCAGAACTCCCCACCGGGATCTACGCTACAACTTCGCCTGGGACTCACGCCAGAATCTCTCGCTTCAGGACTCACGTAAGGTAACGACCCGAGTCATTTACACGGACCATATAAGGTATTGTCAGATGTGATTTAGACAACCGAGGTCATCAGCAGAGTATACCCTCAGGTTCAAAGCGACTACCAATGAGTGATGTACCGATTCAAAGTCTCATCCGAGAAGACCGTGATCAGATGTCGTTTTTGCTCAATCGCAGTGGCATTTTTATTCCGATTCGACCTTTTCTAGCCCGTGAAGAACTCCTTTTCAACTCGAATCGACCGAGCCGAGGGTGGGACCCATATGAGGAGCCGTAGTACACTGGGTCATCGCCAAGCAGTGAGCTCTACCACCAGCGTGGATGATAAATCCCAACGCACCGCTTTCTTCACAAGTCATTTCAACTTGCTTTTTCTAGAAAACCGTGAGCCTTCTTCGATTTCATTGAAGTTCTGGGCCGCTTTCAAATTTCGCCACCGCATAAGTATTCTACACTATCCCAGTAACGTATGCATGTATTTTTTCCGCTTTCATCCATTAGATTGTGAGATATTGCATTTAAATGCATCTAAACACATAGTAGTGATTATGTATGCATAAACGACTTGATAAAAAATATTCAACATATAGTAAATGTTAGTATTAAACCATAATTTAACATAATGATGTGAAAAATTCGACTTTCGAGATCGGCCAAATCGCACCTTTTTCTCGCTATTTTTTGTCCTATTTGAGGTCCAATGAGCAAAAGGTAGAAAGGCAAAATACCCTAGTATCGAGGTTCGCCTTTTATGCATGATGATTTTGATTTTTAATGCATATATATCAGGTATATGACTTGGGGTAGGTGTGCTAACGAATGGCCACCTGTATACGCCTCAGGTGTACGTGGATAGTCCTATTTTCAAAGGGATTATGGCAAAAATTTTCCAAATGTAGGTATTGGGTAGTCACGCATTCTAACTCTATTATATGTTAAAGTAAATGCATGCATGTATATAATCATATAATGCATTTTAGAAAGCTCTGTGTAAGGAAATACCACACCCTTTCTCGAGGTGATTGAGACTCGTTGTCTCAGATATTATGGATCCGGATCAGCCGAAAGCAGCCTTATAGGACCTCTTCTCGCATTTACGGAGGGCTTCAAGTGCCTCATCCCTGCTCTATACGATAAATTTCGCTTATTGGTGGAGGCCGTGATTCATCCCGCCTGTGTAGAGGTTCCAAATGTCGAGGACGAGGAGGTGGATATCGAGGATCCCGCCTCCTCGTCAGACATATCCCTCGCAGGGAGCTTCCGAGCATCCGTGGGTGAACCTAGAGTTGTTGGGTGATTTAGGTAGACACCCATCAATGTACTTGCATGCTAACGAGGTAATGACGTTAGACTTTATCTTCCTTCTTTCCTATTGATGAGGATTAAAAGGGTTTTGATGTCGATCTAATTTTCATGCAGTTCCGTGTTTTACATGTACTTTGGGAATCGGGTTTAGCATCCACTCCATGTACTGTGCGCTTCATCCCATTATAGAGTAGTAATGTACGAGTGGGGATTTGGGGCATTTTTTTCCATCCTTCCCCGTCGTTGTCCCTTGGGTTACCTCGTGGCATTATTCGAGCGATGGTTTCATCGACTCACCACCCACCGGCCGGATCGCGAGGTGATGATGATGCTTATGGATTGGCGATTTATCATTGTGTATGGAGTTTGAGGGGATCCAAACCCTCGTATGGCTAATATCACCCTTACCGCCATCCGATCCCTTATTAGAGTTCTATGGGCGCCAAAGGTACGATCGTCTGCTCTGTGTCCTTTCGAGCGTAGATGTTATGAGCGGCTATCGAAGTGAGCCCATGCTCGATGATGTTAGATCGTGGATCGCGTTATTCGAGGCGATTGTTCTCGACGATCATTCGAGGTCGCCTATAGAAGATAACTCTTCCACTCAGATCTTCTTGGTCAGCACACACGCTGATGTGGACCGATAGAGAGTACGACCGGGCTCTTACACTTTTGCCTATTTCTCCGGGGCATGCATCTCAGGCCATGTGGTTCGACCGAGGCTCGCTAGGATTTTACCTGCTCGCCGGGTGAGTATTTCTCTGGTTTTTTCCATTCATGTGTTAAGAGTGTTTATCGACAACAAATGTTTTGCCATCAGGTCAAGTAGCTTTGGGCCCATGAGAGCTTCCCATGTTTCAAGGCCCCATGAGTGTGTTGAAGCTTAGATACCCATCCACGAGGACGACACGATGGCACCATTCTATTTCGCCAGAGGTCCTCAGATTCCGAGGGTTTCACTTATTTCACGCCAGATGCAAATGGAGTTGTCGACTACCGACGCCATCACACGGCTTCCATACTAAGGGATCATTTGATCATCTGCTTTGAGGATGGATACCCTACAGTAGAGTAGAGTATTTGATTTCCACCCGAGATTTCCTCTTTTCACCGATGGAGGCCGGAGCTCTATTTAGAGAGCGTATATTAGGAGCACCACAGGGAGATTCAGATACCGATCTTGCCTCCCGCCAGCATCATTAACTCAGATCACGGGCCACCCGCCATCGATATTCCATTGTCGGGAGTCGACGATTTTGATTTATCCGAGGGTCCATGTACTGTGGAGATATTCCAATACCGGTGGCTCCTCAAGACTATCGGGGCCCAAACCCGCGCCACACGCTTTATGGGGACATGGTTCCCGGATCATCGATGACGATGATTGGGTATCTTTGTGTCTCGATCTCCCACCATATGACCCAGATTGATAGTCAATTCCAAGCTTGGATCGTGCACACATATTTATTCTAAGATTTGGGCAGAGATCCGCAGAGGGTGAGACATTTATTCCTTCCACCTGTGTGTTGGCCCCTCGATAACCCATTTGGTTTTTCCACGCGCAGATCCTCCTTTTATAGCCCGACATCCCTCGCTGATAGAGATCCAATGACTCAAGAGGAGTTACATCGTGATGTGGATCGAGGATGTGGACATCGAGACATCGGTGTCTTCTTCTCGATGTATATTCTCGTTATATCTTTCGATAGCCCTAGAGATATCGGGTGGTAGCTCCCCATTCTTGCTTATATATCTTTGATAGGCCTCATAGTAGTAGGGTCTGTGCCCCATTTTCATGTATTTGTATCAGAGTGATAGAGTCGATGTATTAGATGATGATATATTTAGGAATGTATGCACCATTTTTCATTCCCTATATCATATTGCCATCCATTATCTCGTTATGCATGTATCATGTTATGCATATGTATGTATGTCCGCAGATATTAGATATCGAATTCTCGATGGTCTTATGACACTACCGCATAGATGTCTTCTTCGACAGCTAGTCAGATAGATCATACCCCACCGTCTGCTGGTGGTATTGGGTATGCGATCGCGGGTACGATATAGATGTCACCACCAGACAGGGTGATCAGAGATCCGTTATCGCAAAGATACCATGACCCTTTTGGCATTTCGTGTTCTCAGAGGATTTGTAGATGGGATGCTAGAGCATCGCTACACCGACAGATGTGTGTATTTTGCTTTGGCACCCATGAGTCGACTCTACTCTAGAGGAGTACGCCTGCTTGACGATGCCGCCCTGACCGACCTCACAGCATACACGGCTTTGGGAGACATACGAGTAGATTTATTCATGACACTCACAGGATTGAGGCGCAGAGTGGTGCAGATGAGTCGACATCCGCCATGTGATCTCTCAACATTTTTTTGTATTGATAGATTTGGTGCGAGGATAGCTACTCACTTATATTCGGGATTTCACCGTGTTTGAGGATCATCGCATTTGCCGCCGAGTCGATGTAATCGATACTACGTGGTATGGCCATACGGTATATGCCGCAGTATATGGATGAGATAGATATAGGCGTTATCACGGGCCGTGAGAGCTCAGTAGGAGGGTCGCACTATCAGTATTCCATGATCACGGCGTAGAGACTCACGATCGCCGATCCCATCGTAAAGATTTACACGGCCGTCAGTAAGTTTATCGGGAATTGGCCATGTCAGATGTGTGGTTTACGCCACACTTCATGACCGGGTTGGTACCTTTAGACTAAGACGGTATTGTTTCTCCCACGAGGTGGCTATGTCATATTCCTTTCACCATCTGAGTGTGTAGATGCTCAACCTCGGGTCCGTATTTCGCGAGATATCGAGATCCATTTAGCATATTGTCGCGTTTCGGGCTTTGTTCACTATACAACTTCATTACTCATGCTCGGGCATGGATTTCTCCTTCGGTCGGGCTTCGAGGGCGGACGACTTATCACCCATCGGGCCGTGATGTCGCAGTCGACCGCCCTAGGATTTTCATCCTTTCGAGGGGCGGCAGTAACGCTCAACTTCTCGATACCCTCTTAGCCGAGGACCGATCTCGTATACGCTACCGGGATCTGCGTGAGCTAGCCGCTTTTTCCGCCACCATCATTCCTGTTATTCTCGCAGAGTATTCGCATGGATGGAGACGGAGGTTTTATCGGCCGCAGCAGATTTGCAAAGATCGAGATCGAAGTTAGACGATGTAGAGCCTATAGAGGACATCGATACCTACATCGAGGAGGATACCGTCCGTTGGGTTGCCAAGATTTCTTCCCGGATTCTCCTAGTACCAAAGATTTTTTGTGATCCAAAGACTCTAAGATAAGATTTAGAGCAGTAGTCTTCATCCGATGACCTTTGAGAGAGACCCAGATTCGATCTATGATGTCGATCGCTTCGTGGATGTGAGGGACGCCGCCCTATTAGAGAGAGACGAGGCATTAGCTCGCAGAGATCGGCCGTCATCCGAGCGGATGAGGCTATATTAGATGAGACGCAGTTGATAGTCGAAATGATATCGCTTATATCTCGCCCGGATGTGGCTATCGCAGATAAGATCGCAATGAGGTCCCTTACCAATCGTATGATCGCAGAGATGAGCGCTTATATCGATGAGCATATGGTCATCATGTAGATAGCTACTGATCTGTTGGTCGGTGGATATTCTTATCTGTGAGACTACAGCCTTTACCTCCTTCATCCGAGATGGATGCCATGTTGATCTTGCTAGCTCGCATGTACCCTCGATTCGTAGATGAGCTTCAGATTTACCCGCATGCACTAGCTTAGCCATTTTGTCATGTACAAGCTTCATCAGTATATATATCAAACATCATTATATATGATAGGAAATATATTTTTGATCACTTCCCTTTAGATACGCCTCGGCTATTTGCTTGATATTTTGCCTCGCCGCTTGTGGCTTCAGGATCTGATGAATTCTCGAATTCTCCTGGTGGATGGACATCGAGTTGTCTCTCGATAGTTCGTAATGGATCATCGATCTATGTATATCCCTACCATCTTCGTGTCTTCGGGATTATTTCGAATGGAAATGTGAGAGGAGTGTGGCTTTCCTAATCGAGATCGACCGCACTACGTATGGTCGCCAAGACTTCTATTTAGGAGAAGCCTAGTTAATTCCATCTCTTATGGTTTAGTATTTCTTCTCGAGGTATGACCGCAATTTTAGATGGTCGCCGAATCTCCTATTTGGGAGGAGTTCAGTAATTCCATCCCTTCGTCTCAGAAGTCAATGAAATGTAGTGGATTGAAAGAGAATCCCACACCACCGACAATGGTTTCAGGTTTTGGGTAGGGGTGAGACCGCACCATGAATGGTCGCCACGCACTCTATCAAGAGGAGATCGTTCACGATAGTTCAAACCTAGTGTAAGAGGTTCAACGTCAGATAGTGGGTAGTGGTGTAGGAATGTTTTTAGTTGTTTTTATTTTGTAAGGAGAGAAGAGGGTAGAAATGTTTTTGTTGTTTTTGTTTTATCATGACCGAAGCCATGTAAAATGGTTGCCCACGCACTCTATTGAAGAGGAGATCAGTCGACATAGTTCGCCCCTCGTATGCAGAAGAAAAGCGTAATCCCATGTGCGTGTCGAGAGTGAGGGGAGGAGAAAGTTTAACTTAGGTCGAGGATAAATCGCAGTGTGAGAAGTTTGATCTCAAAATGGGTAGCCAAACTCACAAACGCAAGAGGTTCAATCTGGTGGGATGACCTAAGTCAGATGATTGAAAGGAGAAAGCCAGTCACCGGGCTTCAAGAGTATGTTTCCTCGAGGGGCAAAGTGTAGAAAAGTTATAGGTGGTAAAGGGTTAAAGAACCGAAATGATCGGGTGACTCGATGATTATGAACTGTGGTGTTTGTTGGTTACTTCAGCATATAATACTGCATTTCACTTGTTCGAAGTTGATGAGTTGTGGAAATTCATCGCCGCCCATTTCTTATTATCCGAGAGCTCCCCGTCAATACTTTTTGACAATAAATGGGCCTTCCCGCTAGGGAGTGAATTTTCCTTCGGGCCCGATCTTAATTGTCAAGAATCTTCTTCGTAACCAAGTCATGTTGTTTAAATCGCCGTAGTCGGACTTTTTTTTGTGTAGGATCTCGCGATCCTTTGTCGATATAATCGACCATGGAAGATAGCCGCCGCTCGCTTTCGCTCTATCGAGACAATTGGTGATACCTATCTTGTACTCCATTGGTTTTCATCCAAACCGAAGCATCGATCAACACCGAGAGATTCCATCTCAACTTCTATGGGGAGCACCGCCTCCATCCCATAGGTTAAAGCGTAGAGGGTTGCCCTAGTTGAAGTAACGACAGGTTCTCAGAGGCTAACAGAGTCGAGGCAATAGGTTAGCCAATCTTTGTGGTCATCGACATCTTTGCATAATCTTCTTCGATATTTTTGTTAGCCGCTTTCAATAAACACCGCTCATCTTCTGGACGATAGATGATAGAGTTAAGATGTTTGATGTGGAATTTTCATCGATAACTCCTCCATCATTTTGTTGTTGAGGTTTTGGCATCGTCTCGACACAATCACCTTTCGTTGTCCATATCGACAAACGACATTATTTCGGCGAAAGCAATGACGACTTCTTTAGTGACCTTGGGGAAGGAGGTCGCTTCACCCACTGGTGAAGTAGTCGATCATGGTGAAGATAAATCGATGACCATTATCGCTTTTAGGCTCAACGGGCCCAAAACGCCCATTCCCTATATCGAGAAGGGCCAAGGCGTAACTCATATCGTGGAGCTCCCGTGGAGGGGCGGTATAAGATTCCCATAATCTGCATCGATAGCATCTTTTGACGTGGTCATTGCAATCGCCTTTTGAGAGACAAAGCCTAATAATGTCCCCGCCCCGAGGACTTTTCGACAAGGAGGGGGCCACTCATGTGGGGCCATAGACTCCACCATGGATTTCATCCATAAGCCTTTGGGCTTGATCTTTCGTCTAGACACCGAGGAGACCTAGTCCCCAGATCTCTTTTTAGAGCGATCTCCACTGTAGAACTTCATAAGAAGTCGATGGATCCGCTTTTCTCAACACTCGCCAACGGGTGTAGATCCATCTCGCAGATATTCCTTGATATGTCGATACCAAGGAGGTTGGATGGGAGGTAGCTCATCCGATACTTCTCCAACGTAATTCCCATAGTCGGGGCCTTGTGCAGGAGATTGTGACGCTGGCAAGTGTTCCTCGGTTCGATATGCTAATCAAGGAGGCCAAAGTTGCTAATGCGTCCGCCGTAAATCATTCCTATTACGATTTAATGTGTAGAAAGGAGATTTCTTCAACTCCAAAGCCATCTTCAAAACCCGCTGATGGTAAGGCAACAAATGTAGTTCGGGTTTGATAGATTCTCGTGGATTGTTCGATTATCAACTCAATCTCCAAGGACGCTTAACCGCTGATGCCCATCGAACGGCAAGTTTTAGCCCCATGAGATACCCTTCATACTCTCGTATTGTCAGCCGATAAACCGTAATTTGACGACAACGTAGATACCGCTTCCCCCATATCGATACTAGAATTACTCCGCCCAAAGACCTTCCATATTAACAACTCCATCAAAATACATCTTCCATGATCATGGTATCAGATCGATGGTGTTGTCAGATCGCCATTACTCCTTCATCGGGAAATATGTTTCCAAGGGTTTGAAATCCTCGAAGGTGCGGCGCTACTATTGATCCACGATTCCTCGACCTTTCGATGGACTTCGAGTCACATATACATTGTCAAATTGTTGTAGGATCAACCGCCATCCGGATACTTTGTAATTCAACATGGGTTTGTTGAACATGTACTTGAGAGGATCCACACGGATACGAGATGGGTCAGGTGACCATGGAGGTAATGTCAGAACCTCATGGAAGCCCATGCTAAAGCATAACACGCCTTCTCGATCGTGAGTGTACTTGTGTTCACTATCACGAACCTTTTGTCGAGGTAATAGATAGCTCGCTCTCGCCTCTATCGCCCTTTCCGTCCCCAAAGATACAACCCATGGCATTATCACTTGCGGATGTGTACATGAAACAGGGGAACATCATCCTCGGGTGGTACCAAGATAGAGCTTTGACTAGCAATTTTGATTATAAGGAAGGCATTCTCGCACTCATCATTCCATTTCACGGAGGAGTTCTTCCTTAATAACTTGAAGATCGGGCTCATGTGTTGTCGTGAGTCGAGATAAACTCGCCGATGAAGTTGATTCTTTCCAAAAATCCCCATATTTCATTTCTCTCGTCTAAGGAATGGGCATTTTCGTGATGGCTTCGATTTTGGCAGATCCAAACTTTATCCCTTTGTGGGTCGACTAGAAATCCTAACAACTTGCTTTCGATTTCGACGCCAAAGGCGCACTTAGTCGGATTCAACTTCAAGTTGTACTTACGCAACCCGTTGAACAACTTTTCGAGATGGTCTATATGGTCATCCTCCTTCCCGGACTCGACAATGATGTCATCCATGTAGATCTCAATCTCTTTATGCATTAAGTCGTGGAAAAGAGCCATCATAGCTTGTTGATAGGTAGCTCCAAAGATCGATGAGGCCGAATGACAACCGCCTATAGCAAAAAGTTCCCCAAGGAGTGATGAAAGCAGCCTTCTCACGATCTTCCTCGACAACCATGATCCGATGGTACCCCGCAAAGCAATCAAAGAAAGGAGTACATATCGTATCACAAGGTAAAGATTGTAAATGAGAATGTGGGTAAATGGTACGAGAAAGCTATCTTTAAGCAAGCTTTGTTCAAGTCCCCGTAATCCACGCAAACTCGCACCTTCCCTCCGTGTTTAGCACGGCACAATGTCGATATCCACTCGTGATATGTAGACACCATGATGATGCCGGGCTTGAAATTGTTTCACAATTTCTTCTTTCACCTTTAAACTCCACTCGTGTTTCAATCACCGAGCTTTTGCTTGACTAGCTTAAATCCTCTTTAATAGGAAAGCATGAAAAACCGAAGGTTCAATCGCATTGGCATTGACAAACCAGATATCCCCACGCCGAGGAATCTTTGGTTCAAATCGGATCCCGAATTGTGCTATCAATGATAATGTACTTCAATCGTTGGTGAAGGGTGAGAGGGTCCGAACGCCATGTGGATCCATGGTCGCTTCAAGAGCAAAAGTTGTATCCCGAATCTATCTTGAGCACATGGAAGGATACGCAGAATGTATGAGGGCCAATTTCGATTGGGTACTCAATTACTCCAACCGAAGTTACTTACAGCTCCATCAAAAGCTTCGATGATAGTATGGCTATCAATTCTGGTTGAGATTGATATTCATCTTCACCAAGGTAGTATACGGGCAGATATTCGTAGAGGAACTCCATCTATTAAGACTCAAGCCACCATATATCCCGGAGGACAAGATCGCAATGTGTAAATCATCAGTAATGACCGCCCCTTCGCAATATATCATCATCGCTGAAGGATATCACATTGTTGTTGAAAATGTGATCAACCATATGTTGAAATTTTTCCGCAACCACCGATGTCGGAAGATAGCTTCTTCCAAAACCTTTAACAAGACCTTTGGTGATTCTCGTGAGGTTAAGACCAAGTCCAAAATTGATATTTACGGTGGAGCTTTTTCAAGCTTAAAACCACCGAGGCTTCAAGTATGACCCACAAATGCATGAGGAATTTTTTTCAATCTTTCCACGGGTATTTTCCCTTTGATTTGGTGGTGGGGTTCATCACCCATGGGGGATATGCAAAGGATTTTCCTTCACAATCGCAGTTAGCCAGTATGTGAGGTGGATCCTTCACCTTCTCCATAATTCCACGGAACTCGCGCAAGCTAACAATAGGATATCAGGCTCTACACGGCAAGTTGATCGCCTGGGAGCCGCCACTTTCAAAGGATTGCTTCCTCCTTTCGAGCCGAATTATCTGTTGCATGAGAAAGGTATTAATCCTTCAACTTCAAAGTGGATATAATCGCTACCACACTTTTCCACTTAAGTAGGGCCTCGCATTCTCACTTGCAGACGTAACATAGTTGTCGCGATTCCGCCAAGCGCAAAGACACCACCGTTGATTAGATTTTGAATAAGGTGGCGAGTGCCCAACATTCTTCTCAGATCGCGACCGCGTAGATCGGGAGTGGTATCGACATACTCCATCGAGTTGCACTGGCCCCAAACGGGGGTTAATTGGAGGTGAATGGAACCGATCCTTCCTTCATTGATTAACATGTGAAGGATTTTCAATGGGTTGGCCCAAATAGGTGAATTCCCATTTGTTGGTGAAATCTCGACGGCTTTAGCATTTGCTCTCTTCGTCACTTTGTCTTCAAGCATTTCATTTTTCTCAAAGTGACGAGGGAATATTCACGACGATTGGTAGAAGATTGGCATGCTCCTCGGCCGATTAATCGCCGAAGTCACTGATGTCGATAAGTCACCAATTCCGCCAATCGCTTCAATTTGTTTGGCAGAGCTTTCATCTTTTGCTCTATTTTGAATCGAACTTAGCATAATCCCATCCGTCATCACCCGTCTTCGATGGTCTGGGGAATCACAAATGAAATTGGAACTCGCCCATCGCTCCAATTAATCATGTTGACCTCTTCTTCTTCAGTGTTTGAGGAAGAGGGTTGTCTTTGTACGTGAGGTCGATCGGTTTGGTGACTACGATCTCTCCATTATCTATTAGGTCTGGATCTTGTGTTTTAAGGTCCAACAATCCTCGAGTATCATGTCCTGTGCCCCAAGATGATAAGCACATTTCCTAGCAAAAGCATTGAAACCCCGCCCATTAGGGTCTGGCCAGTGGAAGAAGATGCGTAATTTTCTTCCGTGGTTGTCAAAAGATTAAGAATGTTCTCGAGGGTATCCCTAAGGGTGTAAACACTCGATGGCGTTCGACTTCTCCACCTTTTGGTACCGGAGGGTTTGCAGACTATGCCGGAAAATGGAGTGTAGTTTCTCCTTTGAATGGGCATACTTTTGATTGCGCTTTTTGTCCCTCGTAGATCGTGGAAACATCTTCCTCTTTCTTTTATGGACCTCCGAGGGTTGTTCCCATAATTTCAGATTGATGTGATCAAGAATAGCTTTGAGTGCTGCTAGGTCTTGAATCTTTCCCGACTTCAATCCTATTTCAAAGCCATCTCCATGTTTAACCATTTAGAAAATGGTTTGCCGATGCCTCGCTAAAACTCTCTCATAGAAGGGAGCTTTTCAGATGTCTCATGAATGTCACGACCATATTTCGATTCTCGATACGGCAGACTAACTTGGTTAGCCGTGACGCCTCCACCTTTGAGCATACTCTCCGAAAGACTCGTTAGACTGCTTTCGATCTTGGTAATTTGATACCATCATCAGAGCCATTTGAGTTTGAAAACTATATTGAGTGAGGAAGGAATGTGCTAGCTCTTCCCAAATTGTGGATTTTGGAGTCAGTTTAATCTTGTGTACCACTTAACCAAGCTTCTAGTTAGACTCTTTTGGAACAATTGCATTCTCGAAGTTTTTCATCCTCCGTGATAGATCCCAGTTCTCCAATAAAGACTTTTAAATATGTATAAGGATCCCCTAACCCGCCATATTTTTCAAAGTCGAGTTTTAAAATTTTCTCGGATAATGAACACCAAGAAAAATACATAGATTAGCATATGAAACACTATCTGTGTGTTCCAATTCCTTTGATAACAAGGGTCTCTTCCATTCGAGGACTTTTTTGATGTCACCATTGTTCGGATCTCCAAAGTGGAATGGGCAAGATTCACGAGTTTTGTTGGTCGATCCAATCGCGTTCTCGTACGGTAACGACCAAATTCCTCCTTGTGTGGAGGGCTCATGTATGTACGGTATTTTCTCGACCTCGTAGATCGGTGTAATTCTTTAATAGAATAAACAAATCAGAATTTGTTTACTTAATCCGCTTAATTTTCATGAGAAACTAGATTAAGTTCAGATGGCCTGGATGACGACATGATCGATCGTAGTTCGCCTGCCATTTTTGGACTTTAACCCAGTAGTAGGTCCGATTGATTCCCACAAAAGAATCGGCATAGTTTAGTCTTTAGGGAAGGTGTATAATAACATGCTATGTGATGTCCATTTTAGGAATTTTATCCCGCAAAATGGGTGTCACTGCTTATAGCATGTATGTGGGACATATTTCTTCATATTTCTCATTACATGGAAATAAATATGGAATGAAATTACAAGTAATTGTGTTTACAAGTAATTGAAATGAGAGCATGAAGAGACTTTCCTTCGCTTTGGGTTTATCGAGGTCGACCTATCTTAGGTTACTCTCATGCTTTTTGGCATGAAGGTTCCCAAATCATCGCAATCTACTAGACGGAAGTTAATCCATTTTTCAACTGAGCGAATTTAGGTGGTGTTTTCCCGAGCCTCGAGAATTAGTCTTCTCACGAGTCCAAAGAATCAAACACCGACGGATAGCCTCCCGGGTGGAGGGACCACACAACATACATTCACATACATCGTGTCTCACCGTGATGAATGATGACATGTGCGAAGCACTAATATCATAAGGGCTTATATAAGCGTAAGCACTAACATCACATGCAGATATGATGCGATGCACTAAGCTCAAACAAGACATGCATTCGTACACATTCATCTAATGTAAATGCAACATCCACACACAAGCATATAATCAGTTTTGAAAAGATTGTAGTAGCGGCTTAAGTCCTCTTACTAGAGTCCCCAGCAAAGTCGCCACCTGTCGACGTCGGGATTTTTGGGTGTCCCTTTCCGTTTACTTGTTCTTTGTGAAAGTAATATGCACACAATCCAATCATGTTTGATGATAAAGCATATACTTTGTAACAATCTTATTCATTTATTAATAAAAAGTATTAATTTATTAAAGGCTTTTAATTATCTACATGATGTCGCTTTTATAATATGTGATAAACCCATAGTTTTAAGCAATGCTTTTAGAATAATGATGATGATCATTCTAATGAGATCTAAATTTAGAAAGCTTAAAACTCAAAATAGTTCCCAATCATTGGATTACTAAATTGGGGATTAGTGAATCCGGATAGATTGGTACATACGCTGCTTGCTCATCGAATGAGGATGATTGATCTCATGATCATTTGTGTGGAGACACTAAAGCAAGTATGTAGGTGCTTATTAGATAATAAGTTCATCGAACGTGGCTCTCTCAAGGAATACCTAATGGAGTTTTACTACTCGTCAATAGGAATTCTCAGAGTGATAGTAGTACAAGTGATCCTTCGACTTGAGATCATCATAATATCTTCGTGTATGATGAGTTATACTTTGATTTATTCCTTAAGACCCTTAGGGTATATCAAAGGTATGCTTAGGTATAATAAGTCAGATATGGAGATAATGTATGATCAATAAAGAATCTACCACTTTATTAAAAGAAGAGAAATGTCCTATGTGATTCGATAAATGACAACCCAAAGAGTCCTTGGGTATAAGGCGTAATGAAATTAGAAAGGAGTTTCTAATTTGTATTATTTGGTGTGTGCATTTAAGAGTCGTAAATACATATAATTAAATAAAATAAGACTTGACGTAAATTCCATGCCTTATATTTAATCGGGACATCAGATGGTGGAAGGATTGAATCAGACGCAGAACTATTTACTCAAAGGTTCTTTTATGATTAATGTTGAAATCTATATTATCCGGAAAGTCGCTGATCGCCAGGGAGGCTTATCCCTATCAGAGAATAAATATTATTTATTTAAATAAATTAATTGTTTAATTTATTTATTTAAATAAGATTAGAATTGTTCTAATTGATTTATTCACAACCGCTTAATATGGAGAACCTAAAGGGTCACACCATAAAAGGAAGAATAATTATTTAAGAAGTTAATGGCATAATCGTAATAATATAAGTTATGTATATTTAATTTAATCTATGGTGATAGAATAAATTAAATAGCTTAATATATATTATTTAATATTTTAGAAATATTTAATATAAATTAATAAGAGGAGTCTTATTAATATTATTACAATTATTATTATTTTAATTTCTAAAAGAGTTTAGAAATTAATTTAATATAAGTACTCTCATTTATTCCTAATCGATTAGAAGGAAAATTAGTTAAAGGAGTTTAATTAATTATCCCTAATAAGATTAGGAGCTTAATTAATTAAAAGAATTTAATTAATTAAATAAATCCCAATTCCTTAATTGTTAAGGTGGTTGCCCACATCTATAAATAAGAGGAGTCTTATTACGGGTGTAGAGGTTGTTGATTTTTTACAACCACGTAATAATTCCAATTTGTTGGAGAGTACGCTCTTTCTATAGAGATAGAAAACCAGGGTTGAGCCAATACCCCTTCTTCTTGAAATTCTTTTTTCCTGGTGGATCACCTCAGAGGCCAAACATTTGGGTGGCTAACGTTGATCAAAAGAAGGAATCAAACCTGAATTCAAGTTGAACGAATTTAAAGGATTGGAGGTGAACTTGCACCGAGGAAGCTCGATCTTCAAGGGTATGATTTTATTCTTTATCTTTTTCGTTTAATTAATAATTGTGCATAAAGGGTGATCCGTATATGGTTTGTAAAATTTTAAAACTCTAATAATTTTACACGCTTCGCATTATTTTGCAATTTGATCAAGTTTCATGAATATTACAAACCTAACAATGTGGTATCGAGCCAAACCTTTATGCGTAATTATTAATTGTTTTAATTTGATATGTATATTGATATGTGTTTAGAACAATTTAATTGGGCATAATTTAATTGTATAAAATTTAAATAAATAAATAAATAAATAAAAAATCGCGATTTTTTTTTTGTTTGCTACACCAATGTAATTTTTTTTTTCTTTCCAAGTGGATGGTATTAATCATGGATGATCCACGTGGAACATGCAACACTTCAATTAAAGGTGAAAATGAAATCTTGATAATGCCTTTTTGAATTCAAGTCTGCAGTGGTTTGATTTCTTTTCGCATATAATGCTTACTTTTTTTTTTTTTTTTTTTGTTAAAAGGCATTCATGTTATATTATTCTTCATTTTCATAAGATTAGTATATATATACTTATTATATATTTATTTATATATATATATATATATATATATATATATATATATATATTTATCTTATTATTTTATAATTAAAATAAAATGTTTATTTTAATCATAAAATAAGAGGTTTGTTTTAATTTTAAAATAAAAGGTTTATTTTAATTTTAAAATTAGAATTTCATACTAACTAATTAGAGTTGGAATTTGATTCTATGATAACTAATTGGAGTTGAAATTGTATTCCATGTTTCCTTAAATAAAGGAGTTTATTTAGATATGAAATAAGATTTCATATTATTCAAAATAAAAGAGTTTATTTGTGAATAGGAAAGAGAATCCATATTTCCTTAAATAAAGGAGTTTATTTAAATATGAATTAAGATTTCATATTATTCAAAATAAAAGAGTTTATTTATGAATAGGAAAAAGAATTCGTGTTTCCTTTAATAATTTTTTTTTTTACATGGAATTCGATTCCATAATTAATTAAAATAAAGGAGTTTATTTTGATTAAAATTTTGATTAAAATAAAATAGTTTATTTTATTCAAAATTGGATAAATTAAAATAAAATAGTTTTATTTTGATTTAAATTTGGATTAAAATAAAGGAGTTTATTTTGATTCAAAAATAGATTTTATACTAACTAAATTTGCCCATTAAATGATATCAATATATATATTAAATGTTTATTATTCATAAGATGAATGTTATTTATTGATGCATATGATGATGTGTATGATAATAAATGGGATTGATTATGGACTATTGACCAATGTGATTGGATTTTATTTTTGTTGGATGCATTGAATGTATGGGTTTTATTAAATGGGGTCCTGCAGTACTCGTCTTCTCTAATTTTTCTTAATGTAAATTCTCTCTCTCCTATGTACTTCCCTCGATCACGATCAAGGTTTCTATTTATTTTAAATAATTTTGTAATAGGAATAGTTAGAATTAATTTTGAAAAAATTGGAGATCAAGGAGCAGGGAGCGTTTAAATACCCGTTTGTAATGGAGCCCGGGTTTAAATGTAATAGTTATATTTAAATATTATTTCTTGCACCCATAGGGTTTGACCTTTTGGTTCACTTGGTGGCTCTAGTGAACCAAACTAGAATAAAAGTCCATAATCAATTCGGGTAGAATATAGTATTCTATATGTGCATGCTTATACTATATATATTATATATTATGCAAACATGCTTGATGTTCATTAATACGACGCGTATTTTATATATATATATGTGCTACGCTAAACAAGATGAGATAAATTAATAACAAACCCCTCAATTTTTATATTAAGTCCTAAGCGTTCAAAGATATTTGGAATATCGAACGTCGCCTTCTAGCATGATAAAATTAATAGAGTATTAAATATTTAATATGAGTTTGTTGTGTCACCACAAGGCAAGTATTAAGTATTTAAGATGTTAATTTATCACATTTGATGCTTATAAAGAAAATTGAACAATATTGTTTTTTTGTTGTGTCACCGCAAGGATGATATTTTTCTTTTTGAATATACGGAGTGCTAGGTCGGACTTAACTTGGATAATTTTGATTCTGGATGTGCCACCACTGATCAAAATAATCTAAGAGGCAAAAGAAAAGGAGTTGCATAGTTGATGTAATTGACAAAAGTTGTCTACCTATTTATTTATATATAGTTTGTTGTGTCACCACAAGGCTATATACATTTGAAATGGGATCCTTATTCTCACTAGCAAATCTTTAATTAGATTTTGCCGAACTATATAAGTGAGGGTAATATAGTTTGAAGAAAATAGTGGGAGATACCAATTTAAAACAAGACCTAAATTATTTTGGTAATTAATAAAAGAATGTATGTTAAAATATTGTTAATTACAAATTCATTTACAGAATTTTACAATGTCTAAAATTACTATCACTGCGAAGCATATTAGATGCTAAATTAACCCAGACCGAATTAAACGGATTGGTTAAGGAATTTGAGAATAGTTCTCATGGTTTGAAAAGCTATCTTATGTCATATCGCCTATCCTCGCAATGGTTGCGCATAATGCCTCCGAGGAAGAAATTGCTACTTTTAGAAAGTGATAAGATGATGCACAATTGGCTCAATGCATCATGCTCGCATCCATGAGTAACGAGCTTCAGCGTCAGCATGAAACAATGGATGCTCCTACTATATTCCTGCACATCAAGTAGTTGATGGTGAGGAAAGTAGGACTGATAGATATCAGATATCTAAGGAGCTCTTCCGATCTAGAATGGCCAATGACACTTTAGTATAGACAAAAAGTTCTTAACATAATCAATTTGATTAATCAAATTAGGACAACTGGTTTTGTCATGGATGGAGAGTTGAGCCAAGATTTGATCTTGCACTCACTCCCGGACTCCTTTCACAATTGTTGTGAATTTTTCATATGAACAAGCTAGATATCGACTTTCATTTGATTTGTTTAATATGTTGAAAAATGTTGACAGACACTTTCCAACCAAGAAAGACCAAGTCTTACTGGTAGGGGCCAAAGGATCTTCTGAAAAGAAGAATGATTCAAAGAAGGTAAATAGAAAGGCAAAAACAAAGGAAATAATAAGAACAAAACTGATACGGATAGCAAAAGAGTTTGCTTCCACCGTAATAAGCCCGGGACATCGAAAGAAAGCTGTGAGAAGCATCTTCATAGAGAGGCTAACCAAAGAAGCTTAATGAAGTTTTACATAATACGCTTTTTGTTCATGATTTAAAATAAATTTTCTTTAAGTCAAGGTTCTACTTGGGTATTGGATACCGACTTTGGTTATCATAAATATAGATTTATGAAGGGACCAAAGAAGTAGAAAGCTAAACAAATATAAGTAATCCTATGTGTGGAAAATGAAGCAAAGGTTTGTTGATTAGCCATAGGAACTTATAGTTTAGCAATCCTCACGAGCAAATCTATTAAGTCAATAAGTAGTTATTGTATTCAGCTTCTTGTTAGAAATATTATTTCTATTTTATTGTTGGACAATAAAATTTTTGGTATTATAATTAAGAACAATTGTTGTTCTATTTATAATAATAATGTTTCAGATAGAACTAAAAGATTACTTAATGGATTTTGTATACTTGACTTACATAAAAAATTATTTTGTAAATTGAACAAACTAGTATAAGAAAAGGAGATGATCATTCAAAGAGTTGAATGTGTGTATTTGTTAAAATACAAGTGTGAATTATTTGAAAGGTTCAAAGAATTGTAAGTGAAACAAATTGGCAAAGTATTAATATTCTTTGATTAGATCAAGGAATACATACTTGTGCAATAAGTTTCTAGATCATCTCAAATGGTTTTTCTCATAATGGACACATCCCGACACGCAATAATTGATTGATGTATCCGAATGGAAAATTCGTACTTGTTGGACATGGTGCGGTCATTAATGATTTTACCGACATTCCAAAGATCCCTTCAGGTCATGTCCTAGAAATGACCGCATATTTACTGAAAAGGTAACCTCAAAATCCAAATTCCCCAAGACTCCATAAAAGTTATGGGATGTGGAGGATTCCTAATCTTAAGTTTGTTAAGATAAGGAGTTCCAACTTATGTGAAAAGGTTTCAAAAAGGATAAGCTTGGGACAAGATTTGACAAGTGTCGATTTGTGGGACATCCTAAAGTAAGTTTAGGGTATATGTTCTATAATTCTACTTAGCAAAAGGTGTTTGTTGTAAAAAACGCTGCCTTCTAAGATAAAGATGTTTATCATTGAAGGGGCTAGTGGGAGGATAATAGATCTTGAAGAGTTCAAGAACCACAAAACACTATAAGTCAAATAAGAGGAACCTATAGATAGACGTATTGTACCACAACCGAATCGTAAACTGGAATAGTACCGAAGATACCTAGGAGGTATGGATTCATCATGGATGATGATGATGAGGTACGCATCATAGAAGATGATGATCCAGAGTAACATACGATGAGGTAAGAGTTCTAGTGTGTACAGAAGGGTCAGTGGGAGTGTCGTGACATTCCTAGTACTATATGTTGATATACTACGGATAAGGAATGACATACCAATGCTACAATCAGTAAAGATAAAGTTGTCTAAACATTCCTCCATGAATGATTTGGAAGAGTATCTTAATTGGGGATATAAATCTATATAGATAGATTTAAGAGGATGCTCAACTTAACCCAAGGAACGTATATTCATTTGATGCTAAAGTCATTTAGCATGGCAAACTCCAAGAGATGTCGCATGTCGATGAGCTATGGAGTGTATCTCTCTTAATAGTCCCCACAGACTCCTGAAAAGAGAGGTCGCATGAGTGACAATCATGTATGGAATGAAATGTACGAGACCCGATGTTGATCGGTCATATTATGGAGAAGTTCACTATGAGTCCGTGAAAAACATCTTAAAGTGCTCGACCCAAGACTAAGGATGTGATCATATTCATGGTGGGTCTTAATTAAAACTAGAGGGCTTAATGACTCAAGTTTTTGAGACAGACCAAGACGACAGAAGAATCCACTTTAAGGTAAAGGGTTACCTTGAACAAAGTGGTAAAAAGTGAATTGGAAAGGTTCCAAACAGCAGAAAGAGTTCTTTGGTTTAGTGATAAAGACAAAGTATATAGCTATAAATGAAGTTTCGCAAGTTGATTGTTTGGATTAAAAGTTCATTACGTAACTAGGAATAGTTCTTAAGTCTCATCTTGGATCTAAACATGTGTTGTGGCACTTTCATTTGATTATAAGAATCATTGAAAGATGAGAAATCACTATGTAGATGGTGGACTCTCAAGAACAACATTACATATCCATTAACTAAAGCTTATCCAACAAACAGGATAATCGTCACTTAGAGAAGAAGAGTATAAGATACAATGACGATCGGGCTTTAGTGCAAGTGGGAGATTGAAAGTAATATACATACAAGCCAATCATGTTTGATGATAAAGCATATACTTTGTAACAATCTTATTCATTTATTAATAAAAAGTATTAATTTATTAAAGGCTTTTAATTATCTACATGATCTTTGTTTTATAATATGTGATAAACCCATAGTTTTAAGCAATGCTTTTAGAATAATGATGATGATCATTCTAATGAGATCTAAGTTCTTAGAAAGCTTAAA
Source organism: Panax quinquefolius (assembly GCA_020205615.1). NCBI lineage: Eukaryota > Viridiplantae > Streptophyta > Magnoliopsida > Apiales > Araliaceae > Panax > Panax quinquefolius. The sequence continues at coordinate 98,767,749 of CM035162.1, forward strand.
ACTAAAATAGTTCCCAATCATTGGATTACTAAATTGGGGATTAGTGAATCCAGGATAGATTGGTACATACGTTGCTTGCTCATTGGATGAGGATGATTGATCTCATGATCATTTATGTGGAGACACTAAAGCAAGTATGTAGGTGCTTATTAGAGAATAAGTTCAATCGAACGTGGCTCGCTAAGGAATACCTAATGGAGTTTTACTTGCGTCAATAGAATTCCTATAGTGATAGTAAGTACAAGTGATCCTTGGACTTGAGATCATCATAGTATCTTGTGTATGATGAGTTATACTTTGACTTATTCCTTAAGACCGTTAGGGTATATCAAAAGGTATGCTTGGGTATAATAAGTTGTATATGGAGATAATGTATGATCAATAAAGAATCTACCACTTATTAAAAGAAGAGAAATGTCCTATGTGATTCGATAAATGACAACCCAAGAGTCCTTGGCCAGGCGTAATGAAATTAGAAAGGAGTTTCTAATTTGCATTATTTGGTGTTGTGCATTTAAGAGTTTAAATACATATAATTAAATAAAATAAGACTTGACGAAATTCCATGTCTTATATTTAATTGGGACATCAGTATGGTGGAAGGATTGAATTATACTTCAGAACTATTTACTCAAAGGTTCTTTTATGATTAATGTTGAAATCTATATTATGGAAAGTCGTTGATGATCGCTAGGGAGGCTTATCCCTATTGTAGAATAAATATTATTTATTTAAATAAATTAATTGTTTAATTTATTTATTTAAATAAGATTAGAATTGTTCTAATTGATTTATTCACAACCGTTTAATATGGAGAACCTAAAGGGTCACACCATAAAAGGAAGAATAATTATTTAAGAAGTTAATGGCATAATCGTAATAATATGTTATGTATATTTAATTTAATCTATGGTGATAGAATAAATTAAATAGCTTAATATTTATTATTTAATATTTTAGAAATATTAAATATAAATTAATAAGAGGAGTCTTATTAATATTATTACAATTATTATTATTTTAATTTCTAAAAGAGTTTAGGAATTAATTTAATATAAGTACTCTCATTTATTCCTAATTGGATTAGGAAGGAAAATTAGTTAAAGGAGTTTAATTAATTATCCCTAATAAGATTAGGGAGCTTAATTAATTAAAAAAATTTAATTAATTAAATAAATTCCAATTCCTTAATTGTTAAGGTGGGTTGCCCACATCTATAAATAAGAGGAGTCTTATTATGGGTGTAGAGGTTGTTGACTTTTACAACTACGTAATAATTCCAATTTGTTGGAGAGTACGCCCTTTCTATAGAGATAGAAAACTAGGGTTGAGCCAATACCCCTTCTTCTTGAAAATTCTTTTTCCTTGGTGGATCACCTCTAGAGGCCAAACATTTGGGTGGCTAACGTTGATCAAAGGAAGGAATCAAACCCGGTGAATTCAAGTTGAAAGCGAAAGGATTTGGAGGTGAACTTGTACCTGAGGAAGCTCGATCTTCAAGGGTATGATTTTATTCTTTATCTTTTCGTTTAATTAATAATTGTGCATAAAGGGTGATCCGGGTATATGGTTTGTAAAATTTTAAAACTCTAATAATTTTACACGTTTCCGCATTATTTTTGCAATTTGATTGCGTTCATGAATATTACAAACCTAACAGTGGTATCAGAGCCAAACCTTTATGCGAATTATTAATTGTTTTAATTTGATATGTATATTGATATGTGTTTAGAACAATTTAATTGGGCATAATTTAATTATATAAAATTTAAATAAGTAAAAAAAAATCGCGATTTTTTTTTGTGCTGCTACGCCGCTGTAATTTTTTTTTCTTTCCAAGTGGATGGCTAATTATGGATGATCCACGTGGAACATGCAACACTTCAATTAGCAGGAAAATGAAATCATGATAATGCCTTTTGAATTCAAGCTGCAGGTGGTTTGATTTCTTTTTGCATAGTGGCCCGCGTTTTTTTTTCTTTTTTTGTTAAAAGGGCATTCACGTTATATTATTCTTCATTTTCATAAGATTAGTATATATATACTTATTATATATTTACGGTTAATATATATATATATACTAATCTTATTATTTTATAATTAAAATAAAATGTTTATTTTAATCATAAAATAAGAGGTTTGTTTTAATTTTAAAATAAAAGGTTTATTTTAATTTTAAAATTAGAATTTCATGCTTAACTAATTAGAGTTGTAATTTGATTCTATGATAACTAATTGGAGTTGAAATTGTATTCCATGTTTCCTTAAATAAAGGAGTTTATTTAGATATGAAATAATATTTCATATTATTCAAAATAAAAGAGTTTATTTGTGAATAGGAAAGAAGAATCCATGTTTCCTTAAATAAAGGAGTTTATTTAAATATGAATTAAGATTTCATATTATTCAAAATAAAGGAGTTTATTTGTGAATAGGAAAAGAATTCGTGTTTCCTTTAATAATTTTTTTTTACATGGAATTGGATTCCATAATTAATTAAAATAAAGGAGTTTATTTTGATTAAAATTTTGATTAAAATAAAATAGTTTTATTTTGATTTAAATTTGGATTAAAATAAAGGAGTTTATTTTGATTCAAAATAGATTTTATACTTTCTAAATTTGCCCATTAAATGATATCAATATATATATATTAAATGTTTATTATTCATAAGATGAATGTTATTTATTGATGCATATGATGATGTGTATGATAATAAATGGGATTGATTATGGACTATTGACCAATGTGATTGGATTTTATTTTTGTTGGATGCATGAATGTATGGATTTTATTAAATGGGGTCTGTGTACCTTGTCTTCTCTAATTTTTCTTAATGTAAATTCTATCTCTCTCCTATGTACTTCCCCTTGACTGCTGATCAAGGTTTCTATTTATTTTAAATAGTTTTGTAATAGGAATAGTTAGAATTAATTTTTGAAAAATTGGAGATCAAGGAGCAAGGAGCGCTTGAAGACCCGTTTGTAATGGAGCAGAGTTTAAATGTAATAGTTATATTTAAATATTATTTCTTGCACCTTTAGGGTTTGACCTTTTGGTTCACTTGGTGGCTCTAGTGAACCAAACTAGAATAAAAGTCCATAATCAATTCGGGTAGAATATAGTATTCTATATGTGCATGCTTATACTATATATATTATATATTATGCAAACATGCTTCAGATGTTCATTAATATGACGCGTATTTTATATATATATATATATATATATATATATATATATATAATATATGCCTTGCTAAACAAGATGAGATAAATTAATAACAAACCCCTCAATTTTTATATTAAGTCCTAAGCGTTCAAAGATATTTGGAATATCGAACGCCGCTTTCTAGTATGATAAAATTAATAGAGTATTAAATATTTAATATGAGTTTGTTGCGTCACCACAAGGCAAGTATTAAGTATTTAAGATGTTAATTTATCACATTTGATGCTTATAAAGAAAATTGAACAATATTATTTTGTCAGGTCACCGCAAGGATGATATTTTTCTTTTTGAATATATGGAGTGCTAGGTCGGACTTAACTTGGATAATTTTGATTCGGATGTGCCACCACTTGATCAAAATAATCTAAGAGGCAAAACAAAAGGAGTTGCATAGTTGATGTAATTGACAAAAGTTGTCTACCTATTTATTTATATATAGTTTGTTGTGTCACAACAAGGCTATATACATTTGAAATGGGATCCTTATTCTCACTAGCAAATCTTTAATTAGATTTTGCCGAACTATATAAGTGAGGGTAATATAGTTTGAAGAAAATAGTGGGAGATACCAATTTAAAACAAGACCTAAATTATTTTGGTAATTAATAAAAGAATGTATGTTAAAATATTGTTAATTACAAATTCATTTACAGAATTTTACAATGTCTAAAATTACTATCATCTGCGAAGCATATTAGATGCTAAATTAACTGAATCAATTAAGCGGATTGGTTAAGGAATTTGAGAATAGTTCTCATGGCTGAAAAGCTATCTTATGTCCTTAATACGCCTATCCCTGCAATGGTTGCAGACAATGCCTCTGAGGAAGAAATTGCTACTTTTAGAAAATGACAAGATGATGCACAATTGGCTCAATGCATCATGCTCGCATCCGTGAGTAACGAGCTTCACACAAGATGTAAACAATGGATGCTCCTACTATATTCACGCACATCAAGTAGTTGATGGTGAGAAAGTAGGACCGATAGATATCGAGATATCTAAGGAGCTCTTCCGATCTAGAATGGCCAATGGCACTTTAGTATAGACATAAAAAGTTCTTAACATAATCAATTTGATTGATCAATTAGGACAACCGGTTTTGTCGTGGATGGAGAGTTGAGCCAAGATTTGATCTTGCACTCACTCCGGACTCCTTTCTAATTGTTGTGAATTTTTCATATGAACAAGCTAGATATCGCCTTTTTGATTTGCTTAACTATGTTGAAAAATGTTGACAGTCACTTTCAAACCAAGAAAGACCAAGTCTTCTTTGGTATGGGCCAAAGGATCTTCGAAAAGAAGAATGATTCAAAGAAGGTAAATAGAATGGCAAAAACAAAGGAAATAATAAGAACAAAATCGACACGGATAGCAAAAGAGTTTGCTTTCCACCGCAATAAGCCCGAACAATCGAAAAGAAACCGAGAAGCATCTTGCAGAGAGGCTAACCAAAGAAGCTTAAGAAGTTTGTACATAATCTGCTTTTGTTCATGATTTAAAATAAATTTTTCTTTAAGTCAAGGTTCTACTTGGGTATTGGATACCGACTTTGGTTATCATAAATATAGATTTATGAAGGACCAAGCAGAAGTAGAAAGCTAAACAAATATAAGTAATCCCATGTGGAAAATGAAGCAAAGGTTGTTGCGATTAGCCATAGGAACTTATAGTTTAGCAATCCCTACGAGCAAATCTATTAAGTCAATAAGTTGTTATTGTATTCCAGTTCTTGTTAGAAATATTATTTCTATTTTATTGTTGACAATAAAATTTTTGGTATTATAATTAAGAACAATTGTTGTTCTATTTATAATAATAATGTTTCGTATAGAACTAAAAGATTACTTAATGGATTTTGTATACTTGACTTACGTGAAAAATTATTTTGTAAATTGAACAAACTAGTATAAGAAAAGGAGATGATCATTCAAAGAGTTGAATGTGTGTATTTGCTAAAATACAAGTGTGAATTATTTGAAAGGTTCAAAGAATTCAGAAGTGAAACAAATTGGCAAAGTATTAATATTCTTTGATTAGATCAAGGAATACATACTTGTGCAATAAGTTTCTAGATCATCTCAAATGGTTTTCTCATAATGGACACATCCTGATACGCAATAATTGATTGATGTATCTGAATGGAAAATTCATACCTTGTTGGACATGGTGCGGTCCATAATGATTTTACCGACATTCCAAAGATCCTTTCAGGTCATGTCCTAGAAATGGGCGTGATATCTACGGAAAAGGTAACCTCAAAATCCAGCCCCAAGACTCCATAAAAGTTATGGACAGGGAGGATTCCTAATCTTAAGTTTGTTAAGATAAGGAGTTCCAACTTATGTGAAAAGGTTTCAAAAAGGATAAGTTTGGGACAAGATTTGACAAGTGTTGATTTGTGGGACATCCTAAAGTAAGTTTAGGGTATATGTTCTATAATTCTACTTAGTAAAAGGTGTTTGTTATAAAAAACGCTGCCTTCTAAGATAAAGATGTTTATCATTGAAGGGGCTAGTGGGAGGATAATAGATCTTGAAGAGTTCAAGAACCACAAAACACTATAAGTCAAATAAGAGGAACCTATAGATAGACCTATTGTACCAAAACCGAATCGTAAATCGAATAGTCATCAGAAGATACCTAGGAGGTATGGATTCATCATGGATGATGATGATGAGGTACGCATCATAGAAGATGATGATCCAGAGTAACATACGATGAGGTAAGAGTTCTAGTGTGTACAGAAGGGTCAGTGGGAGTGTCGTGACATTCCTAGTACTATATGTTGATATACTACGGATAAGGAATGACATACCAATGCTACAATCAGTAAAGATAAAGTTGTCTAAACATTCCTCCATGAATGATTTGGAAGAGTATCTTAATTGGGGATATAAATCTATATAGATAGATTTAAGAGGATGCTCAACTTAACCCAAGGAACGTATATTCATTTGATGCTAAAGTTGTTTAGCATGGCAAACTCCAAGAGATGTCGCATGTCGATGAGCTATGGAGTGTATCTCTCTTAATAGTCCCCACAGACTCCTGAAAAGAGAGGTCGCATGAGTGACAATCATGTATGAAATGAAATGTACGAGACCTGATGTTGATCAGTCATATTATGGAGAAGTTCACTATGAGTCTGTGAAAAACATCTTAAAGTGCTTGACCGGCACTAAGGATGTGATCATATTCATGGTGGGTCTTAATTAAAACTAGAGGGCTTAACAGACTCAAGTTTTTCAGATAGACCAAGACGACAGAAGAATCCACTTTAAGGTAAAGGGTTACCTTGAACAGTGGTGCAGTGAATTGGAAAGGTTCCAAACAGCAAAGAGTTGCTGGTTTAGTGATAAAGACAAAGTATATAGCTATAAATGAAGCTGCAAGTTGATTGTTTGGATTAAAAGTTCATTACAGAACTAGGAATAGTTCCTAAGTCTCATCTTGGATCTAAACATGTGTTGTGGCACTTTCATTTGATTATAAGAATCATTGAAAGATGGGAAATCACTATAGAGATGGTGGACTCTCAAGAACAACATTACATATCCATTAACTAAAGCTTATCCAATGCCAGGATAATCGCCACTTAGAGAAGAAGAGTATAAGATACAATGACGATTGGCTTTAGTGCAAGTGGGAGATTGAAAGTAATATGCACACAAGCCAATCATGTTTGATGATAAAGCATATACTTTGTAACAATCTTATTCATTTATTAATAAAAAGTATAAATTTATTAAAGGCTTTTAATTATCTACATGATCTTTGTTTTTATAATATGTGATAAACCCATAGTTTTAAACAATGCTTTTAGAATAATGATGATGATCATTCTAATGAGATCTAAATTCTTAGAAAGCTTAAAACTAAAATAGTTCCCAATCATTGGATTACTAAATTGGGGATTAGTGAATCCAGGATAGATTGGTACATATCGTTGCTTGCTTTCGTTGGATGAGGATGATTGATCTCATGATCATTTGTGTGGAGACACTAAAGCAAGTATGTAGGTGCTTATTAGAGAATAAGTTCCTTTGAACGTGGCTCGCTAAGGAATACCTAATGGAGTTTTACTTGCTTCTGTCAATAGGAATTCTGTAGTGATAGTAAGTACAAGTGATCCTTGGACTTGAGATCATCATAGTATCTTGTGTATGATGAGTTATACTTTGACTTATTCCTTAAGACCGTTAGGGTATATCAAAGGGTATGCTTGGGTATAATAAGTTGTACATGGAGATAATGTATGATCGATAAAGAATCTACCACTTATTAAAAGAAGAGAAATGTCTATGTGATTCGATAAATGACAACCCAATAGTCCTTGGTTAAAGCGTAATGAAATTAGAAAGGAGTTTCTAATTTGCATTATTTGGTGTTGTGCATTTAAGAGTCGAAATACATATAATTAAATAAAATAAGACTTTACAGAAATTCCATGTCTTATATTTAATTGGGACATTGTATGGTGGAAGGATTGAATTGTCGGTAACTATTTACTCAAAGGTTCTTTTTTATGATTAATGTTGAAATCTATATTATCCGGAAAGTCGTTGATCGCTAGGAGAGGCTTATCCTATTGTAGAATAAATATTATTTATTTAAATAAATTAATTGTTTAATTTATTTATTTAAATAAGATTAGAATTGTTCTAATTGATTTATTCACAAGGTTTAATATGGAGAACCTAAAGGGTCACACTATAAAAGGAAGAATAATTATTTAAGAAGTTAATGGCATAATCGTAATAATATGTTATGTATATTTAAATTAATCTATGGTGATAGAATAAATTAAATAGCTTAATATTTATTATTTAATATTTTAGAAATATTAAATATAAATTAATAAGAGGAGTCTTATTAATATTATTACAATTATTATTATTTTAATTTCTAAAAGAGTTTAGGAATTAATTTAATATAAGTACTCTCATTTATTCCTAATTGGATTAGGAAGGAAAATTAGTAAAAGGAGTTTAATTAATTATCCCTAATAAGATTAGGGAGCTTAATTAATTAAAAGAATTTAATTAATTAAATAAATCCCAATTCCTTAATTGTTAAGGTGGGTTGCCCACATCAATAAATAAGAGGAGTCTTATTATGGGTGTAGAGGTTGTTGACTTTTACAACTACGTAATAATTCCAATTTGTTGGAGAGTACGCCCTTTCTATAGAGATAGAAAACTAGGGTTGAGCCAATACCCCTTCTTCTTGAAAATTCTTTTTCCTTGGTGGATCACCTCTAGAGGCCAAACATTTGGGTGGCTAACGTTGATCAAAGGAAGGAATCAAACCCGGTGAATTCAAGTTGAACGCGAAAGGATTTGGAGGTGAAATTGTACCTGAGGAAGCTCGATCTTCAAGGGTATGATTTTATTCTTTATCTTTTCGTTTAATTAATAATTGTGCATAAAGGGTGATCCGGGTATATGGTTTGTAAAATTTTAAAACTCTAATAATTTTACACGTTTCCGCATTATTTTTGCAATTTGATTGCGTTCATGAATATTCAAACCTAACACTTTGGTGTTCTCATTTTAGGTGAGATTTGTTTAAAAAAACAAGTGAAAAAGGTCTGACATGTATAATGTCGACAATGGGACTGTTAAGAGTCGCCAGTTGGTTTTTTAAATGGTTGTACCAACACAACCGAGAAAGGTTTTCACATTGACCCAGTGATGTGACAGCGATATCTGGTCACAAACAAAGAGATTCATTTAGGGTCCGGGGACTTGGTTATGCGGGGGGAAGGTGTTAGGCACCCCCCAACATCTGTGTTACCACGGTGACCGCCTCTTTTCAAGAAACTATTATCTAAGTGTGTGTGTGTGTGTGTGTGGGTCAATGTGCTGTTATATGAAAGTTGTGTGAGGATCCGTTCGAACCTATATACACAGGGTTTGAATTTATGTAAAAATTCAATTTTTAGCAAGATATGACAATGATGTTTTATAAAAGAGGTTTTTCAAACCCTGATGCTCAATAGGAATTGAGACCTTTTGCACTCCCATTTTTATTAAGTGAGCGGATGAATTGATTTTATTTGACGGATGCGAGGCATCCGTATGAAAAATAATATATATAAAAATAATGCTGACTTCCTCGTGGGTATGAAAACCATCTGAGGAAATTCAGACATCGCAGAATAATTTACAAGCTGCTTACAGCTGAAAATGTCCATCACGAGAACCGAATCTAGATCCAATGAGATGAATCTGTGATCACATGATTCCTAGGCGCACAGAATATTGCAATTTGTATAAAAGTAATAAGCAAGTATATATATATAGAAGCGGTAAATATATATATACAGACAGGATCACCAACCACGAAGCACCTCCGTGGGGGATTAGAAATGTAAATAAAGCTGTAGATACGGTCAACCGCCACGAAGGAAACTCCAGGCGGGATAGAATGTAAATAAAGTCAGAATATACTGGTCCAAATGCCACGTAAGTAAACTCCAGCGGGACAAAATGTAAAGAAAGTTGTAAAACGATCAAGCGCCACGAAGGGAACTCTGAGCAGAATGAAATAAATATATATATATATATATATATATATATATATATATATATATATATTAAAGCAATAAACTCATAGGATGTAAAATCCGTGCTCATAGAACATAGTTCGAATTAGGTTCATATATATAGTATATATATATATATATATATATATATATATATATATAAATGCTGATAAACGCACTGGACCAAAGTCTAGGCTCATCGAACAAAGTCCGATACGGTTTGATATATATAGTATATATATATATATATATATATATATATATATATATATATATATATATATATATATAAAAGCGAATAAATGCACCAGACTGAAGTCTAGGTTCAATCGAGGCATAACTCGATAATGTTAGTCAATATATATATATATATAATATATATATACAGACTGGAATGAAACCACGGACCGAAGTCCGGGCAAAAACAAGCAACACGACTCTCAATGTGTAGAAGGGTGTGTGCAAAGATGAAGAGAAAGACTCTAAAGTGTGTGAGAAGGCTTACAGCTGACTGATAAAAAGGGCTTCTATATCTTTAGAGTGGGTAAACACTGGGCTTTTGTGGGTACAAAAGAGCTCACAGGTGTTTCAAAGTGAGAAAAATACCTTTGTATGGCAAGTGCGAGCAAATTGTGCGGGTTTCCGTCTTTTTCCCTTAAAATCAGCACCCCAAGCCTCTTATTTATAGCAAAGGTGTCAGCAGGTGTACCTGCGGCTCGTACATGCAGTGTACCAGGAGGCGTGGTCGGGTCGGCTTGGATTCTGTCGAGGTCGGGTCATCACGGCACGTGCACTCGAGCCTCTGCAATGTCCACTCGAATTTTGAGAAGTGCAATCCAAGCATCCGTTTGGAGGTATTCGGGACCTATTTTGGACCCGCCGTTGTCGAGAGTTATGCGATTCCATGGGATTAGAGTTTGTCACGAAGTCTTTGAAGATGGGGACGATGCCCTCCGGTCTTCAAGCTTCAACTTTCATCCGTTACCCCGCAAAATAGTCACTCAGGATTGGTTAGCCTTGTGGGACAATGTTGCGTAGAGATGAGACGTGGCATCATTTTGGACGAGATGGCGATGTTGCTCCTCACCGGAATTATTCTTTGCGGATTAGGCCGATCAGCGCAGACGTTGCTCGAGACTTATTTGAGATTGGATGCTTGCATTTGTTGAAGGTCCTCATTGTCATCTTTGAGGTGTGCCTGTCTTCCCGATGTTATTGCCGTGTTGGCACAATGTATTTCGTTGTGAGTGCCGAGATTGAAGCCGATGGCATTTGAAACAAGCATTTCCGGGGTTTTCTCTGAAACTGCATTCCTTGGGGTTATCACCAAGGTTTGTGGCTATTTCCATGGTTGGGACTGAGACTGGATACCTCGGGGTTATCTCCGAGGTTAATCGGTCTTCTCTGGTGTGTGTTCCCGTATTGTATCTGCAGGTCTCGGGGTTAGATCCGAGGTTGAAAGCTATTACTTCAGTTGCGATCCGGGGTTGATCTTTGAACTTCAAAGAGTATCCGGTATAGATTTGGATTGTCTTTCAGGGTTCTCTCTTAAAAGACGAATCTGTCCTCCTGCAATGTTAGTAACCGTAGTACAAAAAATTTCGAGTGTCTACAATCAACTTACAATAGCTTAGTTGAAAATGATTTCTAAAGAAAACTTGAAACTTTAGGAACAAACTTAAAGTAATTTGTGTACTTAAAGTTCTAAACCTGATAACATATATTCATGGATTAGTTAGCTATGAAATGAGATTAAAAGTTGCACCTAGTTGCTTTACCTTGGCCTAGAATAACTTTTAAAAGTAAACTTGAATGCCTTATGCCCCTAGACATGCCAATTATGTTCATCTTTTAGCTAAGCATGAATTGGACGTTTCAAGTGTGGTTTAAAATACATTTTCAAATAATGAACTATGGTATGTCTATGTGAAGCATACTAGTAGAGACTTATTAGTACCAATATATGGTTTAAAAGCTTATAACATCGAATCTTGCTAAAGAAAGTTGTTAAGCCTTATTGATTGAAATAAATCATTATGAAACTAAGTAGTTTGAATATGAACGACGTAGATCACATATCTATAAACTTTAAATATGTGTTGAACACTTAGAGAGTCAAGTGAGTGATAAATGTATGTGAAGTTGATGTCAAGTACGGATGGTTAATAAATACCTATACATACATAGCAATTCTAAAAGTACGATGAGAAAGTGAAATGAAGGTTTTACAAACCTAGTTAAGAAACGATATAATATTTATTGTTATATTAAGAACGTATGAAATGTATGACTAATGGATATGAATCCATGATTATATAATTGTGTAGGGATACACAAAGTGCAATTAGCGATACTCAGTTAAGTTGTAGTTCATAAACTACGAATCAGACAAGTCTTTCAGTTCCTATTTGATATATGAATTTTATAACTGTTAATTGAGCTATATTATGCTATGAGAATGTTGATGTATATATATGAAATGCATATGAGATATGTATGAATTGGAAAGTTGATCTTTGATGATATGCTTATGAAGTAAATGTCTATACTTGTTATGTGAGAAGTAACATGCGTAGTAAATATTAATTGATTATGAATGCATGAACTGAGTATGCTATTATATGCTTTGTGATGCATAAAAACTGTTAGAATTGCTGGGCTGTCGAGCTCACCCTTGCAAATAACCACTTTTGCAGGTTAAGGACTCACGGTAAAGATTTGGTGCTTCTTGGTTGAAAAAGTAGATAGTTTTGCAATGAAGGATACTATTTAGATTATTACTTGAACCATGTTTAGGTTATAGGAGTGTACTTGATATATACTTACGATGTTTAATACTTGTTTTATTCATTAAGTTATGAATGAAAAATATAAATAGTTTGACGATAGTAGTATCGTGGCTGACCAAATTCGAGGTTTGAAGGAACTTGGATTTGGGGGCGACACAGGTTGGTATCAAAGCTGTAGGTTATAAACTTATGTAAGTGTACCTTAAGATATAACCTGAGAGGGAGAAAGATAAAGATTAAAATATATAAGTGAAGATTCAAAGAAGAATCTTGAAGTATCTAAGAGAATGATAATTCAAGAGTTTCCTAACTCCGATAATAAAAATGTTAAGATGTTATCTATAAGATGAAGATGACAAAGATATAATGAGGATAAACTCGAGTGTAGTTTTGTTTATAATAGGGAAAGAACCCTAAGTTAAATTGATGATCACAACATGATCAGATTGAGCTATGAAGTGATAAATAGTCTGTAACGACTAAGTGTGTATAGCTTGATGCTATAAGAGAATGTACTATGAAATGGTATGAGATGTGGACTCATGAGGAGTTGTTTATGATGAGATACGAAGAATTCGTATCAAGCAAAGAGCAAGTTAAGAGTGAGATAGAGTTAAGTTAGATTTTAGTTGAGGACTCATGTGAGAGCTAAGTTGTACAAACCTTTGTGTGGGCGGAGGCTTTGTGCTCACGCTCGGTTCCTCACAATGATAATTAATGAAATGTCGGTGTCGCGCTATCGATATGCTTATGGTGAGAAGGTGATTCTTTTCTCATATCATATTTGATAGATAGAGACTATTAAGATTAAGATAGAGAATATTAAGATTAGGCGCGAGTTCTTAAAACTCATGCACATGGTACGTTCGTGACTCATAATTATATGAAATGTTTTTGAACCCCTCAGCGAATGACAACCTATGGTCTGACTAGGATAAGTTCTTAAACTCATTTGATTATGGCAAATTCCTGGATTTCCAAAGTGTGGTAAGTTTGATGAACTATATCAGGTATATGTATGTTATAAAGTTAGAAATTTTGGTATAGTAAAGATTGAAGTTGATGGAGAAACGTGGATTTTCTAAATCTTCTAGCTCTGCTAGATTTTCAAAGTTTATTGACTTCGTGTTGATGATTCGCACTTCTGTTTTCTTGAAAAACATTGGATCTTGTGATTGAACCAATGATGTTTAAAAACAATAACTTTATTCTTATGTCTATGCCAATTGTTTCGGCTAAGACAAAAATGATTTGAAAATTTTCAAAATGTATTTCTAACCATGCGCATCATTGATATGGTGTATGGTAAACGATGGAGTCATCCATGCAGTTTAACCTAGTGTTGGTTGTGATCGAAAGATTGTCGACCAATTTTAGTGCACGATGTAGTATGACAAAGTCACATAATGGCGGAATCCTCAACGTACTACTAATCTAGTACGGTATCATGATGTCATAAAAGAATTTTTGGTTTTCTTTTAAATTATGAAGAAGGTCAATTAAGTTAGCTAAATTATTGAATTCCGAGTTATTGATAAAAATCTAAGCTATTTGATTCGGCTAGACGGTGGTTGAAAAATATTTATGGAATTCAAGCGTTCTTGAGTAATTATGCCAAACCAGATTGCTCTGGTGCGGAATCAGTTGTTGAAAAGCTGAGGTGAACAACCCTATAAGGGGACATGTTTTTGGGGACAATGGTTCCGAGCGTAACGCATATAGTCGTTACAAAACACTACGTTGTGGCCCAACGTAGTGGTACAATAGGCTGGCCACCTAGTGTACGTGTGGAGGGTGTTTTCAGTCTTTGTGATTGATAAATACTCTTGTTTACAATGTGAAGGATTTTGTTGAAGCATTTGTAAACCTAGAGAAGAGTTCACGGTCCTGTGACCCCTCAGCATAATTTGGAATCTAAGATTATTCATACTATTTCCCGATTATTGAAAAATCGTGGAAGATTCTTATTCTTCTGAAGGATGAATGTAGTAAGTAGAATGTTCTTTAGAAAGGAGAATGTGGTAGAATGCAAGTGAACAAGTTATAATAAACCTTCCGAAAAGAGAATGAATAAAATTATGCAAAAGAATATGTAATATTCAGAATAGCACCGAATAGAGGAGGTTTCGGTGATTCTGAGGACGGAATCCTTATAAGGGGGAGAGGATGTAAGAACCCGGATATTCAGAAAAATATTAAAATAAGAATTTAATGAATAAAATTCTTAAGTGTGAAATGGGTTCGAATAAAAACATTTATGTGATACGAGGTATGTAGGAATGTGTTACATAGGGTAATATGAACCATGTAATATGTGATTTTTGTGATTTATAAATATATTATGATTATATATTGTTATTGATCGCAGATATAATTCAGTTGAGATAAAAGATGTGGATAAAATTTCCTATCGATATTAAATAGTTTATATGATTATTTTATCATAGTAAATGGATGACATTAATGTATAATTGTCATTTTTCTTGTGTATGTGTACTAATAAGCTGGTATGATTATAATATAGGTTATTGATAATACGTAAGTTATCCATGAATGGGTTTGGATAGTGAAACATGAGTTAGTTGAGAGAATTAACTAATAAGAATAAATATCGGTTAATTGATAGTTGAGAGTTATATTATGGAATGATATAATGTGTATGTTAAAGCTTAAATAACTATGTTAATATAGTTCAAGGTTTAATTTACTTATGTAAAGGAGTGAATTAATATGTGTGTTGAATATGCGATACTTTATATATATGTTACTCGGAATGGTAATATGTGAGAAAGTCTCAATATACGAATAACGTTAAATATATATACGTTATTAAAGGAGACATAAATCATTATATCTTTAAATGGATATTTAATATTTGAAGAAATTGTCTTGGGAACAATTTATAGAGGGGAGAGAAATAATAATTATATATTTCTAATAGAGGATATTAAAATAATTTCTAATATTGAGTTATTTTAATAAAAGAAGGAAATGTTATTTTTGAATAATAATATTACCTTATATATTTTTGTATGAGGTATGTTTAATAATATAGTAAATATATTAAAAGCGTATTTGCTATATGTAAATAAATTGATGGAAACAATTTATGATAATAGAAAATAAACTTATTATCTATTTTCTATGTATAATATTTGTACATGTGTCGTACATATAGTTAATTGATATTATATTAAGAATAATATCTTGAGACAATAAGCAAATTAATTTCTAATTGTAAATGTCTTTATTAGGAGAAAATATAATATTTATGTTTGATTTAAATACATAATTTCTAATGTATTTTCAAGGAGTTAATTAATGAAAGAAAACTAAGTTATATTAATATATTAAGTAACTTAAGTTATTATTTTCTCATGGATGTTATCATTTAAATAATTAATAGAGTAAATATTAATTATTCTAAGTGTAAAGGTTATTAATATTACAAGTGTAAGGAAGCTAAATAAATTAGCATTGAGGTAAAGTGTGTCACACAAACTTTATACTAAAGAATGTTTAATATGGGAAAAACATGTGAGTAGTAGTATATAATGCATATGGCTTAAGATTAGATGAAGTGTGATATTTAATTGGGACTAATAATATACATATGGTAAAAGTGATTAAATCCTGAAGTTGATTTAAATAAGTTTTGTTATCCCATCCTAGGTGATGAGACAATTATATGTATATTACATCACACATACTACCTTGAAATATTAAGTCCTAGTGTGAGATTAGGTTATAAAATATTGTTGATATGTGTATTAAAAATATAACATAAGAGTGAGAAGGTGTAGGAGTATACAAGAATGCTGAGATATAGTATTGTCCCAAATTGAGAGTCCCATTTGCTCCCTCACATCTCAGTCACGTGTTTAGATAAAAAGGCTAAGGCCCATGTTCTTCATTTTCTTCCAAGCTTTCTAGATCATGATCATGGAGGGAGTGGGCATAATGATGATCTCCAACAACCAATTACCAACTTCTTCTTGCCCAAGGGATTCCACTTCTTTTTCTTGGACAAAGCCATGAATTGGGTAAGAGCTTCCCTATAAATTGGGAGCTCCCCCTCATAAATTATGTTGCGTGAATTCTTGATATTTATATAGAGAGTTTGTTGCCGAGAATTGAGGGAGCATAATCAGTGTGTTGAGGGAATTCAACTTAACTTCAAGAGGTATAATTCTTAAACTATGTTCTTAAATTCAAATTTTACAAAGTTCTTAGAAAAATTAGCTTTTGAGTCACAAAATTGATGCCTAAGGATTGTTATAATCCATGAATTGATGCTAGGTACTGTTAAGATAGTCAAATACAAAATCAACGGAAGTTAAACGAACTAATTTGGTTGAGAAACGAATTCGTAGTGAACGAATTCGCTAAATTGTCAAAACATGAACAATTAGTATGAACATGAGTTATAGATTCATTTTTGGGTTAGTTAATGTTTATGTTAGTTGATGGGTATTATAGTATGTTGTATTTCTATGAATTACGAATCCATAGAATCGAAAACGGACCAATTTAGACATGTATAACTCAAATTATGAAGGTAGAAAAGATTTTTGGCTTGTTATTTTGTAGCAGAGCATGAATCCGTGAGTTAACAGTAGCTATGCCCGCCCCGACGGGCTATTTATAGGGCAAGACCCCCGCCCCGACGGGGGTGGTCTGACTGCAACTACTGAGAAAAATCTGATAGAACATATTTTGGTAAAACGACCATAACGTTTTCATACAAACTCCGATTGAGGAGATTCAAGATGATCCGGAACGAGAATGAATAGACCTACAACTTTTGTGCTTTAAGGTTTTCAATTTGAGGTCATTAAGAAGGGTCAAAATGGTTATCTTTGTGACTGTTACATAATCAAAGGCCATCAGAGGGCGTCGAGAGAGCACATACGCAAATATAGTGCTCCCGACGATGGAATATGTTATTCTAAGTGATGTAACATAAAAATGCATGATTATAGACATGACATATAAGATTACCTTACTCATTATAGAATGCTTTAGCATGGCTTAATGTGTTTTGAAAAGAAACTTAGAGTTTTGAAAAATGAATATTGACGAACCTTGAGTCTTTGAAGTTATGATATTTTAACACATACATCTTGTTGAGTTATGAGTATACTTAAGAATGAGAAGTGATTTAAAGTTAATTTACTTATTATCAACTTACAATAGCTTAGTTGAAAATGATTTCTAAAGAAAACTTGAAACTTTAAGAACGAACTTAAAGTAATTTATGTACTTAAAGTTCTAAACATGATAACATATATTCATGGATTAGTTAGCTATGAAATGAGATTAAAAGTTGCATCTAGTTGCCTTACCTTGGCCTAGAATAACTTTTAAAAGTAAACTTGAATGCCTTATGCCCCTAGACATGCCGATTATGTTCATCTTTTAGCTAAGCATGAATTGGACGTTTCAAGTGTGGTTTAAAATACGTTTTCAAATAATGAACTATGCTATGTCTATGTGAAGCATACTAGTAGAGACTTATTAGTACCAATATATGGTTTAAAAGCTTATAACATCGAATCTTGCTAAAGAAAGTTGTTAAGCCTTACTGATTGAAATAAATTATTATGAAACTAAGTTGTTTGAATATGAATGACGTAGATCACGTATCTATAAACTTTAAATATGTGTCGAACACTTAGAGAGTCAAGTGAGTGATAAATGTATGTGAAGTTGATGTCAAGTACGGATGGTTAATAAATACCTATACATACATAGCAATTCTAAAAGTACGATGAGAAAGTGAAATGAAGGTTTTACAAACCTAGTTAAGAAACGATATAATATTTATTGTTATATTATAAACGTATGAAATGTATGACTAATGGATATGAATCCATGATTATATAATTGTGTAGGGATACACGGAGTGCAATTAGTGATACGCAGTTAAGTTGTAGTTCATAAAGTACAAATCAGACAAGTCTTTCAGTTCCTATTTGATATATGAATTTTATAACTGTTAATTGAGCTATATTATGCTATGAGAATGTTAATGTATATATATGAAATGCATATGAGATATGTATGAAATGGAAAGTTGATCTTTGATGATATGCTTATGAAGTAAATGTCTATGCTTGTTATGTGAGAAGTAACATGCGTAGTAAATATTAATTGATTATGAATGCATGAACTGAGTATGCTATTATATGCTTTGCGATGCATGAAAACTGTTAGAATTGCTGGGCTGTCGAGCTCACCTTTACAAATAACCACTTTTGCAGGTTAAGAACTCACGATAAAGATTTCGTGCTTCTTGGTTGACAAAGTAGATAATTTCACAACGAATGATACTATTTAGATTATTACTTGAACCGTGTTTAGGTTCTAGGAGTGTACTTGATATATACATACGATGTTTAATACTTGTTGTATTATAAGGATGTATTAGTTAATACATAGAGGATATCGAACCAAGATGTAAAATCTTATACAGTAAATCCAATAGACTGAACCATATTAAATAGTTGATTCAAGAATTGTAATTGGTTCAAAGTTATGAAATCAATAAAAGATTTTATTCAAGAGATTGAAAAAGTTTAAATTATTCTGCGTTTTTATAATATCGAATGTGATGTAATACATGAATAGTAAATGACCAAGATTAGAAACTTATAAAAGTTTGGGGTCATTGTGCAGATCCTGGAAATGGAATGAATTTATATTCTAAATTTTAATAAGTAAAGTTTTATTCATTAAGTTATGACTGAAAAATATAAATAGTTTGACGATAGTAGTATCGTGGCGGACCAAATTCGAGGTTGGAAGGAACTTGGATTTGGGGGCGTCACAGATATGATTCAGCAATTACTAACACTAATAATCGGAATAGATGTCGATTTCCACTAACACTAATAATCCCAACACAATAGAACTATCAAAATTCATTTTTAATCAACACAACTTATTCATCATTAATATTATAACTCACAATATTTAACAACCGTGTCGTTCGAGGAAGAGGGGCTTTTAGATAAGGATTTTTTCTTTATTGGCCGCAATTAGGTGACCAAACCTCTCCTCGCCAGAACTTCTAGACATTGTCAATATTGCAAATAATAATATGAATAACTTTGTCATCTCAATTATTGATTTAATAATACAAAATATTATGCAAATGATAATCTTTGTGACAATAATTGAATCAATAATATGAGAGATATGATGCAACAATTATCGTGTAATAATAATTGAGTATAAGCGAAAGTGACTTCTCACGTAAGCATCAATAATCAATACAGTGTGTGCTACTATGCAATCACGCCAGTATTCAGTACTTTGAACACCTAATTTGTTTCAACAGATTAACAGTAAAACTTCCGCCGTTATTTTCATAAAGTATTTTTGTCATTTTCTCAATCCGACAATAATTCCGTTGTGGGGGTCCACCAATGATTGTGCCATTGTACGAATATTCCCTGTTAAAATGAATATTCCCCGACCAATCGAATATTATATAACAACTTGCGTACTTTGCAAAATTTGTAAATAGTACCCACAATTATAACATTATATCAAATCCACACCATAATATTCAAAAATATATTTTGAGAAAATTTTATCTTTATTCAAAAAGTTGGGGTCTTACAACTTCGGTCACCAACTTCGGTTGCTCCCAACTTTGTATTGCTTCAATTTTCGCCAGGTTGACAAATACTCCATATTTTGACACCACGTGCCCAAGGAATGCTACTTCCTCAAGCCAGAACTCACATTTCTTCAGCTTGGCATATAGCTTGTTATCACGAAGCCTTTGCAGTACCATTTCAAATGGTGCTTATGTTCTTCATGGCTTTTGGAATAGATGAGGATGTCATCAATAAAGACAACAACGAACTAATCCAAATATTCTTTGAACACACGGTTCATCATATCCATGAAAACAGCAGGAGCATTAGTCAATCCAAAAGACATGACTAAGAATTCATAATGCCCGTACGGAGTTCTGAAGGCAGTCTTTGGAATATCCTCAATTTTAATTTTCAGCTGATGATATCCAGAACAAATTTTGATCTTTGAAAAGAATTATGCTCCTTGCAACTGTTCGAACAAGTCATCAATGCGAGGTAGCGGATACCTTTTCTTAATGGTGACATGGTTCAATTCTCGGTAGTCAATACAAAGTCGCATACTCCCGTCTTTCTTCTTTACGAATAACACAGGAGCACCCCAAGGAGATGTACTATGACGAATGAAACCGATGTCCAACAACTCCTATAGTTGGACCTTTAACTGCTGAAGTTCAATAGGAGCCATTCGATATGGGGTTTTAGAAATAGGCTTTGTACCAAGTTCAAGATCAATAAAGAATTCAACTTCACGTTCTGGGGGTAGACCGGGAAGTTCTTCAGGAAATACGTCAGGAAATTCACTAACAACAGAAATATTATTCAAATCTGACGTGTTTTTGTTCAAGTCTGTGACATGGGCTAAGAAAGCTTGGCATCCATTTTTCAATAAACGAATAACTTTATGGCTTGATATGACAGTGATTGACTTTAATGGTTTGGTTGTTTGAATTCGCATAATAGGTTGGTTAGGAATATGAAAACTAACAACCTTACAAAAATATTCAATTTTAGCATGATGCATGGTTAACCAATCAATCCCTAAAATCACATCAAATGCAAGAATTTTCAACTCATGGTTCCAACTTGAATCAAACAAGATTTATAAACAGTAGATGTAATGAAAGTTTCTCCTAACGAAGTCTTAACAGATAAGTCAAGGTCTAATTTCTCTGGAGTCAAGTTTAAACGTTGAGCACAAGTAGGAGAGATAAAAGAATGGGTAGAACCGGTATCTAATAAGGTATAAACTTCTCAAGAGTTTATGATTAACTTACCCATGATCACTTCATTTAGGTTTCTCGCATTTTGACCAGTCACGACAAACGCCCTCCCTTGAACCACCGACTTTGTTTTATCTGTAGTCGTCTTTGGTGTCGTCGTCCCACCTGGACTTGACTTCGCTACCGGATAAAATTGGGCTATATGACCATCTTTTCCATAACTAAAACACACCTTGGAAGGCTGTGAATAGTTTAGACTTTTGTGTTCCTCCTCTCCGCATCTATAGCATCTAACTGGCGGTCGTTCTCCTCCCCTAGAATTTGTTGTTGGTGCTGGTGATGCTGGTGTTGTTGCTGCTGCTGATGTCTTCCCGTCATTGTTGAATCTCCTCTTTCTGAAATTTCCACTTGACTCAGCTCTCCTATTATCATGGCCACGATTACCACCCGAGTGGTTACCGCTTTTGTCTGTATTCTTTCCTCCCCGCTGGTTATCATCGTTCCGATGACTGTTGTCACCATTATGACCCTGATTGTGGTCCCTCGGTTGGGCATACTCATTATCTCGCTCTAATGATTGAGCCCTGTTGACAACATCTGAATATAAAGAAAATTTATGAGAGATAAGATATTGCCGAATCTAGGGTTTTAGACCTCTCAGAAACATCCTCGACATTCGTTCCTCATTCTCAACCAAATGAGGTGTAAACTTGGATAACTCTGCAAACTTCGTCTCGTACAAGGACACCGTTATGTTTTTTTTCCAGTCTGATAAACTCCACCTCCTTCATATGACGAATACTTTTAGGAAAGTACTTGTCATTAAACAGTTTTTGAAACGTTTCCCAAGACATGTTGAGTGCGGCAGGCTGAGTACGCTTCATAGATTCCCACTAATAATCTGCCTCACCGCGGAACATAAAGGTGGCGAATGGAACCTTCTGTTCCTCCATGCATCCCAAGACATCAAATATCTTGGTAATTTGTTTGACCCACTTTTTTGTCTTAATCGGATCTGGCTTTCCCGCAAATTCTGGTGGTCCCAACTCCTTGAACTGCTTGGTTGTGACAAGCCGCGCATTGCTATCATTTCCACCCGTATTTTGTGCACGAGTCTCCCTCGTATGATTTTGCATGAACTGCAAAAAGCTTCTAAACATCCCATCATTCATCATTTGTTCTAGTGATGTGTTGTGTTGTTTGTGGAGGAATATTGCCTTCCTATTGCACGTTCCCCTGGGTGGTGATTAAAGGTGTCTCCACGG
This sequence comes from Panax quinquefolius, assembly GCA_020205615.1. Taxonomy (NCBI): domain Eukaryota; kingdom Viridiplantae; phylum Streptophyta; class Magnoliopsida; order Apiales; family Araliaceae; genus Panax; species Panax quinquefolius. The sequence continues at coordinate 98,790,414 of CM035162.1, forward strand.
TCTGATTCACTTCATTGTTAATATTTACAGCGGCCATTCTCAAATAATTCCACAAAACAAGGGTTAATTAACATGTCACATATTATCCCTATACTCCAACCGACCAAATAAATACCAAATAAACTTAGTCAGGTCATACTAGCGAAGGAATTTCCCGTCTCTCCCCTCCTAGTTCTTGTCTCACATCTCAGCCAGGGATCATATCCCTAAGCTTTGATACCAACTGTGATGGCCCCAAAATAGGTATACATCACCCATTCTGAGTCGCCAAATACATGGTACATAAACAAATACAACTTCAGTAATACAATTGTCGTGCAAAATATGACAACACATATACTGTGAGTTTGAATACAAATATTGTCTAATAGACAGTATACAAACTCAAAAGGAGTCCTCATTAAGATTATTGATATACTATTTTACAAAATAGTGAGGACTACTAAAACAACTATCTTGAATCATCACTCCATACCCTGGCTAGTTACTGCTAAATTCTCTCTTCCTAAGAAGAACAATGGAACAAAAAGAAAAAGGGTGAGATCAACTAACCCAGTAAAGAATATTATGACTAAGATAATATACAACAAATTATCATTAGTCTTCAACAGGGAAAAATCTGATAAAATATAATAGACAACAAGTTTTAGATCAACAACTACAGCGGAAATAGCAATCCATTAGAAGAGTTAAGTACAGAAAGAATTCTACTATCTTCTAAGATTTAAAAGTCCATCATCAATATTTTATCCCTGTAACATCAATCAATATACATCTTGAATCAAATATTCATCTTTGCACTACAGGCCAAAGATATTCATTTGTATCACCAGTTGGTCATGTTCATCTCAACACCTATTCATCTTTGCACTACGGGCTAAATATATTCATTAGGTAATCATTCATCTTTGCAATACAGGCCAAAGATATTCAGTAATATCATTATTTAGGACTGAGGATGATGAAAAATATCTTAAAGAAAATGAATCCAGTGAGATAAAAGATCAAAGATTAGGGATTCATACTTTAGTTTATCCAAGTTCAAAAATTCTTCATAATAACCAATTGTGAAGTAGAATTCAAAAATAAAGATCAAAACATGGATACAATCAAAGATAGTAACCATAATAGACATCTTGGACAAAAAGGAGAAAATTTCATTTTTCGGTGAATAATGTCGTATTCATGAATAGTGCCATATACGTGAATAGTAACCCCGACACAAAAAGGTAGAAATTCCACAATAAAATCCATACCAATATTTCGATATAATGATATTGAAAGAATAACATCATTAGAAAGAAAATAACATCCCTTACCTCAAAATATCAGTACTTCTGATTGGAATATCGGTATAAGGCTGAAGGAAACTTGCACTGATGAATAACAACTCACAAAGTATCTAAATACTCACAAAATACGCTCGATAATATAGAGAGAGAAAGAGAGAAAACTTGTTTCTGGTGTGATTTTCAATTCTAACTAAGCACCCTATTTATAGGAAAATGCTTAGAACGCCATAACGGACTAACCTGCTACCTGATGGCTTTACCTGCTACTATTCAAACCCACCACTTTTGAAAATAAACTCCAGCACATTTCATTACTCACCAACCAAAAGTGGGGCCCACCATATTTTTTATAAAAACATTTTATTTTTCAAAACTTCAACAATTCATAATAAATAGCCTTTTTATCAGAAAATTCAAATCTCATGTGCTTTACATAGGAAATTTAATTCTCAACAACTTTGTAAGTTTAAGTTTTTTCAAATTCCAAACGAAAAATGACCGAAATCCACATACGGACGATTTTCAAAACCCCCATTCCGATAAAATACTGATAAAACACCTCAGCATTAATTCCTTCATTTATAACCACATAAAATAAATATATTCATCATTTATATCCACATAAAATAAATATTTCATTATCATATAAATCACTATCTAATTATTCACAAATAATATTACAGAATCACAATTATGACAACGAGGTCGTTCCCAGGAAAGAGGGAGCTTTCCGATAAAGATTTCTCTTTATTGGCGCGCAATTAGGTGACCAAACCCTTTCCTAGACAGAACTTCCTTAGACATTGCAAATAATGCTATCTAATAATAGAATTCAAATAATATGAATTATTGATCTGATAATGGAGATACCGTGCAGTGACAATTATTGAAACAACAATAATATAAAATATCAACGCAACAATTATTAAACCAATAAAATAAAATACTGAACAATAATTACTGTAACAATTATTGAGTAGTGCCTTCTTACGTAAGATTCAATAATTCAAAAAATATTGTGCAATACCGTGTGCTACTTTGCAACCACGCGTATTACTGTATTTTAACCAACGGGTATTCCAATAGTTTTAACGGTAACCATTACGCCGTTATTTATAAAAACTCAAACTTGTCATTTTCTTCATCCGACAGTTATCCGTTATGGGGCCCACAAATGGTCACTGCTGCAGTAAATACGAATACTCCCGAAGCAGTAAAGAATATTCCACGACCAAACGAATATTCCCCGAAAGAATGAATATTTTATAACCACTTGCTTATTTTGCAAAATTTGCACATTTCACCCATAACCAAAGTATTATATCAAATTAACACTTTATTATTCAAAATAATAAATAGAGGAAATTTGATTTTATTCATTAAAAAGTTGGGGTCTTATAACTTATGTTGACATGAATTATTGTATTCCCTTGTTAGAGATTTACAATTCAGCTCAATGCCACTTATGATGCTTATAAATACATATAGATGTATATGTATGTATATAACATGAGTGTGCATCAAATATGACTATTCGGGAATTGAACAGGGATACATGCCATCACATATATTAAACACCAAGGAAGTAACACAACTGTGAATACGAATGTGTGTGATCCTTTTGTTTTGTAAGAAAATGTTAGTATAAAAATGTCAAGTGAATGTTTCTTGCACTCTTGATCACTTACTTTCTTAACTTGTAAGAGATCTAAGAAAAACGACGGTTTTGTGTACTTTGTGGACATATGTATATAGGGAAATTTTATTATTTTAATTATATAAGTGGCCAACTAGATTACTGAAACATGGTCATGTGTACTTTGTAAATGTTGTGATATCCTGGATATCATATTCTTAGTTTTAAATTCTTGTTGATACTGGCTTAAAACAAGGACATTAGGTGTTGAAAATATATTGATGGTAAAGTTTGAAGAACAACCAATGGATTTTGCAATGTGTTCTAGAAACTATAACGCTACGTATATCAAGATTGCAGAAAAAGGCATACCTTTAGGTTTGCTAAGCATAGATTGAGTTTTGACCCTCTAAACCAAGCTTTTTCAAGCTTTTACACGCTAACTTCTAAAGTTCTTGTATATGTTAGCATTCTAACACTTGGAATAGCCTATAATAACCTTAACTCATTGCTTTTTATATATTATAGGGTCCATATCTAAACACAACAAGAGAAGGATTGGAATTGATTACTTATTTGTTTGAAATTGCAGGAATCTTGATCTTCTCGACTGAATTATGGATAAACTTCTTTGAACCTTCTTCTTGATTGAATTATGGATAAACTTAATTCCTAGTTATGTTTTATGTCATACTCATGTTCATGATATTGGACTGGTATAAGTATGATCATATATTGCAACCAAAGTTTTGGGTTAGGCCCTAATATTTAAGATTATGTTTATAGGCCCACCGATTTCAAAATAATATGAAGTCCCAAATCAAAGGATGTGAATTCCAATTTCAGCAAAATATAATCCCAACAACAAAATAGAATGTGCATAACTATAATTTAGGAGAATCCAATATATTCAGTAAATTTATTAAACTGGAGTTAGTAGTAAATTGCTTGTAGTTTCTTTTGGTTATAATCCATTCACCTGAGTATGAGTGAATTTATATTTTTAACTTAGTATGAGTATGGCTTATTATGTTTTTTTCTTTTTGTGAAACCCACACTACAGTGAGAAGTAGATGCACATAATTGCATAGTGGTTTTGTTGATCTTGCTTTTCCAGAATACTTTGAGATTCTTGTTGTTTGTAGTAACAACTTATTAGAGGATATCTCTCATTATTAGTCTAATTTCCCACTGATTCTTGCATTCATATGATAAATCCATATCCATCCCATTACTAATTTATAACCATTGTTTATACATGGAGTATATTGTGTTAACGGATATTTTGTTCTCTATTGTGGCAGGGGCAAAATCCTCTGTTTCCTCGCATATTAGGTCATGAAACCCGAGTGTATGAAATAAATGTTTTAATTTATATAAAGAAAATTCTGAAAACCTAGCTAAGTAGTAAAGTTATATTAAAAAAAATTCAAAATTTAGCAACTGTTATCCATAAATTATCCAAATTATCCAACTTCACATAATCTCATATTAAAACACATATTAACCCTAAAAATAATTTAACCTAAAAATTTCAGTAATCTCATAAAACTCTTTGCAACAATTTCAGTATATTCCTAATTTCAATAAGAAGTTATAAATTTCAGTAATCCCAAATTCATTTTCATTCATTCAACTCTTTGCAATAAATTAACTCTTAAAACAAAAATTCATAGAATAACAAACAACAAAAAACTCAAGAACGAACATACTGATTTGGAGAAGAACGAACAAACATAACAAACAACAAAAAACAAACAACCAAAAGAAGAAGAAGAATTTCTTACCTCTAAAATTAGTCTCTGATTTGGAGAAGATTGAACACACTAACAAACCAATCGGACTCCCTCTTCTCTTCTCCCCCTTCTCCCTCTTCTGTATCCCTCTTTTTTTTCTTTCTGCTGAATCGAGCGAACGCCTAAGTCTGAATATGTTTAAGATAATCTGTGACCGCTATCAGTGACCGCATGCGATCGCTGATTTTTAATGACGTGGACGTTCCAGCGACCACCAGCGGTCGCTGATAGAGATTAGTCACAAAAGAAAACCGCGCAGGGTTTCGCACCAAATTTTTTGGACGAAAATTCATATCAATGACCACATGCGGTCGCTGATATTAACTAGCGACTAGAATTCATCGTGGTCGCAGATAGTGGTCGCTATTACTATTATCAGCGACCGGATAAGGCGGTCGTTGATAGTATTGGTCGTTGTTAGGCCTTTTCTTGTAGTGTACGTATGTATTGTAATAGGAAATGAATACGAGTATGATACGAAGTATTGTACGAGTATGTATGAATAATGGTATATCGTATTTTATGAATTTGTATACGAGTTAGAATACGAGAATAATACATAAACAATACGTATAAGGCTTTTAAACAAATAAAATGGACTTGTAGGATTGTTTAGCAAATTGTAAAGTCCAATAGAATTGAATGTGCAAGCCCAAGTGTTTGTTAAATGAAGTCCAATTAAGTTGGTTAATACAAGCCCAAAGCTTAAGTTAAGCAACTTCAACCTAAGCCCAAGTAATGATCCAATGGGTTAGGGTGACCCATGGGGCAACCTATGGCCAAATGGGTGATCTTGGTGCCCAAGTATTGGATAAGTGTTGTGATGGCCAAGCAAAGAGTGTGGTGGCCAAGTTAACTTAATAGCTAGGTAATGAATAGTAAGGAAGTGGGATGGCCTAATGACCAAACTACCCTAACTTAGGAAATCCTATAAATAACAAGCTTAGGATTTCATTTTTTGTTTGTTAGTTTTCATTCAACAACTTTAAACTTGTAAAGTGCTTATTGATTGGAGATAATAAGTTAGAAAAAGTTAGACTTTGAAGCAAGAAGTTAGAACAAGAAAGATACAAGTGATCATCAAGGGTAAGACTCTTGTCCATTAATCTTCCAACTCTTCTATGGTAGGTTGATAAGAGAATGAATAATCAATGGATATAAGCCGTATAAGTCATGAATAAGTAATTCAAACTTAAATATGTTATGAACTTATGATGAACATATATGAACTTGTCATATGTTTACATGAATGAAGTTAGTATGTTAATAAGATGTAAGAATGTTGGTTAAAGGACTTAAACTATCATTAGTCATGAGAATTGAAACTATGTGTCGTTTATACTTGGATAAGTTATAAGCTCATGAAGAATAAGTAATAACTTATAATTAAAATAAGTTAATGAAATGAGTAGCTTTAGATGTCAATATGATAGATATAATCCATTTGGAACGATGAACAAATTGAAAGTAGTATGCACACAAGCCAATCATGTTTGATGATCAAGCATATACTTTGTAACAATCTTATTCATTTATTAATAAAAAGTATTAATTTATTTAAAGGCTTTTAATTATCTACATGATGTTGTTTTATAATATGTGATAAACCCATAGTTTTAAGCAATGCTTTTAGAATAATGATGATGATCATTCTAATGAGATCTAAATTCTTAGAAAGCTTAAAACTAAAATAGTTCCCAATCGTTGGATTACTAAATTGGGGATTAGTGAATCCGGATAGATTGGTACATACGTTGCTTGCTCATTGGATGAGGATGATTGATCTCATGATCATTTGTGTGGAGACACTAAAGCAAGTATGTAGGTGCTTATTAGAGAATAAGTTCTTTGAGCATTGGCTCGCTAAGGAATACCTAATGGAGTTTTACTTGCATGTCAATAGGAATTCCTGTAGTGATAGTAGTACAAGTGATCCTTGGACTTGAGATCATCATAGTATCTTGTGTATGATGAGTTATACTTTGACTTATTTCTTAAGACTCTTAGAGTATATCAAAGGGTATGCTTGAGTATAATAAGTTATAAATGGAGATAAAATATGATCAATAAAGAATCTACCACTTCTAGTAAAAGAAGAGAAATGTCCTATTGATTCGATAAATGACAACCTAGTAGTCCTTGGCCAAGGCAGAATGAAATTAGAAAGGAGTTTCTAATTTACATTATTTGGGGTTGTGCATTTAAGAGTCGAAATACATATAATTAAATAAAATAAGACTTAACAGTAATTCCATGTCTTATATTTAATTGGACATTGTATGGTGGAAGGATTGAATTGTACGGTAACTATTTACTCAAAGGTTCTTTTATGATTATTATTGAAATCTATATTATCTGAAAAGTCGTTGATTGCTAGGGAGGCTTATCCCTATTGTAGAATAAATATTATTTATTTAAATAAATTATTAGTTTAATTTAATTAATAAAATAAGATTAGAATCGTTCTAATTGATTTATTCACAACCGGTTTAATATAGAGAACCTAAAGGGTCACAACATAAAAGGAAGAATAATTATTTAAGAAGTTAATGGCATAATCGTAATAATATGTTAAGTATATTTAATTTAATCTATGGTGATAGAATAAATTAAATAGCTTAATATTTATTATTTAATATTTTAGAAATATTAAATATAAATTAATAAGAGGTGTCTTATTAATATTATTACAATTATTATTATTTTAATTTCTAAAAGAGTTTATGAATTAATTTAATATAAGTACTCTCATTTATTCCTAGTAGGATTAGGAGGAAAATTAGTTAAAGGAGTTTAATTAATTATCCCTAATAAGATTTAGGAACCCATTTAATTAAAAGAGTTTAATTAAATAAATAATACCTTATTTTAATAGGGTTACTTGATATCTATATAAGAGGAGTTTTATATCGGATATCTATGATCTGAAATTCAAAAAGTTGAGAAATACGTTCTTTTCTATAGAGATAGAAAACTAGGGTTTGAGCCAAATACCCATCTTCTTGAATCTTTATTCTTTTTTGGTGGATCACCTCTAGAGGCCAAACACTTGGCTGGCTAATGTTGATCAAAGGAAGGAACCAAACCCGGTGGATTGAAGATGAACGCAAAAAAGATTGGAGGTGAACTTGTAACTGAGGAAGCTCGGATCTTCAAGGGTATGATTCTTGTTCTTTCTTCTTCGTTTAATTAATAATTGCGCATAAAGGGTGATCCGGATTTATGGTTTGTAAATTTTAAACTCTGATTTCACACGTTTCCGCTTATTTTATGCAATTTGATTGCGCTTATGAATATTAGAAACCTAACAGTGGTATCAGAGCCAAACTTTTATGCAAATTATTAATTGTTCAGATTTGATATGTATATTGATATGTGTTTAGAACAATTTAATTGGGCATAATTTTGTTGTATAAAATTTATTTAAAAAATAAAATCGGTACTGTAATTCTGTTACATGTGATTCGCGTCTACGCGAATTTCATTATATAATATATCTAATATGTATATTAACGAAATGTAGTACTGCAACTTTATTTTGTATCCTGCAAGGAATCTTTTATACTATATATAGATATGATTATTATTGCCATAAAAAGTTACAGGATTTGCCGATTTGGCATGAGCAACACGGAAATCAAGGATGTTAACAACATGATTCAAAAATTTGTATATATTATATATATATTTGATATATGATATAAATATATACGGTTAATATATATATATATATATATTATTCTTAATAATTTTATAATTAAAATAAAATTTATTTTAATTTTAAAATAAAAGTTTATTTTAATATTAAAATAAAAGTTTATTTTAATTTTAAAATTAAATTTCATACTAACTAATTAGAGTTGGAATTGGATTCCATGATAACTAATTAGAGTTGAAATTGGACTCTATGTTTCCTTAAATAAAGGAGTTTATTTAGATATGAAATAAGATTTCATATTATTCAAAATAAAAGAGTTTATTTCTGAATAGGAAAGAGAATCCTAATTTCCTTAAATAAATGAGTTTATTTAGATATGAAATAAGATTTTGTATTATTGAAATAAAAAGAGTTTATTTGTGAATAGGAAAGAGAATCCATGTTTCCTTTAATAAAGGAGTTTTTTTTTTACAAGGAATTGGATTCCATAATTAATTAAAATAAAGGAGTTTATTTTGATTAAAGATTTTGATTAAAATAAAATAGTTTATTTTATTCAAAATTAGATAAATTAAAATAAAATAGTTTTATTTTAATTTAAATTTGGATTAAAATAAAGGAGTTTATTTTGATTCAAAATTAGATTTTATACTAACTAAATTTACCCATTAAATGATATCAATATATATATATATATATATATATATATATATATATTGAATGTTTATTATTCATGAGATGAATGTTATTTATTGATACATATAGTGATATGTATGATAATAAATGGGATTGATTATGGACTATTGACCAATGTTATTGAATTTTATTTTAGTTGGATGCATGAATGTATGGGTTTTATTAAATGGGGTCTGCGTACCTCGTCTTCTCTAATTTTTCTTAATGTAAATTCTATCTCCCTCCTATGTACTTCCCCTTGACTGCTGATCAAGGTTTCTATTTATTTTAAAATAGTTTTGTAATAGGAATAGTTAGAATTAATTTTGAAGAATTGGAGATCAAGGAGCAAGGAGCGCTTGAAGACCTATTTGTAATAGAGCCCCAGTTTAAATGTAATAGTTATATTTAAATTTAATTCTTGCACCCCTAGAGTTTGACCTTTTGGTTCACTTGGTGGCTCTAGTGAACCAAACTAGAATAAAAGTCCATAATCAATCCGGTAGAATATAGTATTCTATATGTGCATGCTTGTACTATATATATATATATATATATATATATATATATATATATATATATATATATATATATATATAAACATGCTTCGTATGTTAATTAATATAGACGTGTATTTTATATATATATATATATATATATATATATATATATATATATATATGCATCTTGTATTAAACAAGATGAGACAAATTAATAACAAACCCCTCAAATTTTTTATATTAAGTCCTAAGCGTTCAAAGATATTTGGAATATCGAACGTCGCCTTCTAGCATGATAAAATTAATAGAGTATTAAATATTTAATATGAGTTTGTTGTGTCACCACAAGGCAAGTATTAAGTATTTAAGATGTTAATTTATCATATTTGAAGCTAATAAAGAAAATTGAACAATATTGTTTTGTTGTGTCACCACAAGGATGATATTTTTATTTTTTTTTGAATATATGGAGTGCTAGGTTGGACTTAACTTGGATAATTTTGATTCGGATGTGCCACCACTTGATCAAAATAATCTAAGAGGCAAAATACAAGGAGTTGCATAGTTGATGTAATTGACAAGAGTTGTCTACTTATTTATTTATATATAGTTTGTTTTGTCACCACAAGGCTATATACATTTGAAATGGGATCCTTATTCTCACTAGCATATCTTTAATTAGATATTGCCGAACTATATATATTGAGGGTAATATAGTTTGAAGAAAATAGTGGGAGGTGCCAATTTAAAACAAGACCTTAATTATTTTGATAATTAATAAAAAAATGTATGTTAAAATGTTGTTAATTACAAATTCATTTACAGAATTTTACAATGTCTAAATTACTATCACTGCGAAGCATATTAGATGCTAATTAACCAGACCGAATTAAATGGATTGGTTAAGGAAATTAAGAATAGTTCTCACGGCTGAAAAGCTATCTTATGTCCTTAATACGCCTATCCCTGCAATGGTTGCAGACAATGCCTCTGAGGAAGAGATTGTTACTTTTCGAAAGTGGCAAGATGATGCACAGTTGGCTCAATGCATCATGCTCGTATCCATGAGTAACAAGCTTCAGCGTCAGCATGAAACTATGGATCCTCCTACTATATTCATGCACATCAAGTAGTTGATGGTGAGGAAAGTAGGACTGATAAATATCAGATATCTAAGGAGCTTTTCCGATCTAGAATGACCAATGGTACTATAGTACAGACAAAAGTCCTTAACATTATCAATTTGATTGATCAATTAGGACAATGGATTTTGTCATAGATGGAGAGTCGAGCCAAGATTTGATCTTGCACTCACTCCCGAAATCCTTTCACAATTGTTATGAATTTTTCATATGGAAAAGCTAAAGATCAGCCTCACTGATTTGCTTAACATGTTGAAAAATATTAAGAGTCACTTTCCAACCATGAAAGACCAAGTCTTACTAGTAGGGGCCAAATGATCTTTTGAAAAGAAGAATGATTCTAAGAAGGTAAATAGAAAGGGCAAAAACAAAGGATAATAAGAACAAAACTTATACGGATAGCAAAGGTGTTTGCTTCCACTGCAATAAGCCTGGACACTAGAAAGAAACTGCGAGAAGCATCTTACAGAGGCTAACCATAAGAAGCTTAGTGAAGTTTCGGTTACAAATATAATTTTGTTCATGATTTAAAATAATTTTTTCTTTAAGTCAAGGTTCTACTTCGGTATTGGATACCGACTTTGGTTATCATAAATATAGATTTATGAAGGGACCAAGCAGAAGTAGAGAGCTGAACATAGATAAGTAATCCTATGTGTGGAAAATGAAGCAAAGGTTGCTGCATTAGCCATAAAAACTTATAGTTTAGCATAGCCTACGGGCAAATCTATTAAGTCAATAAGTTGTTATTGTATTCCAGTTCTCGTTAGAAACATTATTTTATTTTGTTGTTGGACAATGAAATTTGGTATTATAATTAAGAACAATTGTTGTTCAATTTATAATAATAATAATGTTTTATATAGAACTGGAATATTACTTAATGGATTTTGTATACTTGACTTACGTGTAAATAATTTTGCAAATTGAACAAACTAGTATATGAAAAGGAGATGATCATTCAAAGAGTTGAATCTATGTATTTGCTGAAATACAAGTGTGAATTATTTGAAAGGTTCAAAGAATTCAGAAGTGAAACAAATTGGCAAAGTATTAAGATTCTTTGATTAGATCAAGGAATAAATACTTCTTCAATAACTTTCTAGATCATCTCAAATGGTTTTCTCATAATGGACGCCTCCTGATACGTAATAATTGATTGATGTATCTGAAAGAAAAAAAAATTGTACCTTGTTGGACATGGTATGGTCCATAATGATTTCTGAAACATTCCGGTCTCCTTCAGGATCATGTCCTAGAAATGGGCTGCATATCTCGAAAAAAGGTAACCTCAAAATCAGGCCCCAAGACTCTATAAAAGTTATGGATAGGGGAGGATTCCTAATCTTAAGTATGTTAAGATAAGGGTTGTCAACTTATGTTAAAAGGTTTCAAAGGATAAGCTTGGGACAAGATTTGACAAGTGTAGATTTGTGGGACATCCTAAAGTAAGTTTAGGGTATATGTTCTATAATCCTACTAAGCAAAAGGTGTTTGTTGCGAAACACGCTGCCTTCTAAGATAAAGGTGTTTATCATTGAAGGGGCTAGTGGGAGGATTATAGATCTTGAAGAGTTCAAAATCCATAAAACACTATAAGTCAAATAAGAGGAACCTGTAGATGGACCTATTGTACCACAACCAAATTGTAAATCTGGAATAATACCGAAGATACCTGGGAGGTATGGATTCATCATAGATGATGATGATGAGGTACACATCATAGAAGATGATGATCCAGTTATATACGATGAGGTAAGAGTTCTATTGTGTACAAAAGGGTCAGTGGGAGCGTCGTGACATTCTTAATATTATATGTTGATATACTATGGATAAGGAATGACATATTAATGCTACAATCAATAAAGATAATGTTGTCTAAACATTCCTCCATGAATGATTTGGGAAGAGTATCTTAATTGGGATAAAATCTATATAGATAGATTTAAGAGGATGCTCGACTTAACCCTTGAGAGCGTATATTCATTTGATGCTAAAGTCGTTTAGCATGGAAAACTCAAGAGATGTCTTATGTTGATGAGCGATGGAGTGTATCTCTCTTAATAGTCCCTATAGACTCACGAAAAGAGAGATCGCATGAGTGATTATCATGTATGCAATGAAATGTATGAGAGACGATGTTGATCGGTCATATTGCGGAGAAGTTCTTTGTGAGTCGGTGAAAAACATCTTAAAGTTCTTAACTTGCACTAAGGATGTGATTATACATGGTGGGTGCGAATTAAAACTAGAGGGCTTAATGGACTCAAGTTTTTTAGCATGACCAAGGCGACGAAAATCCACTTTAAGGTAAAGGGTTACCTTGAGCAGGTGGTGCGATGAATTGGAAAGGTTCCAAGCAAAGAAAGAGTTCTTTGGTTTAGTGATAAAGACAAAGTATATAGCTATAAATGAAGCCGCTGAGTTGATTGTTTGGATTAAAAGTTCATTCTGAGAACTATGAATAGTTCTAAGTCTCATCTTGGATCTAAACATGTGTTGTGGCATTTTCATTTGATTATAAGAATCATTGAAAGATGAGAAATCACTATAGAGATAGTGGACTCTCAAGAACAACATTGCATATCCATTAACTAAAGCTTATCCAACAGCAGGATAATCGTCACTTAGAGAAGAAGAGTATGAGATACCATGACAATTGACTTTAGTGCAAGTGGGAGATTGAAAGTAGTATGCACACAAGCCAATCTTGTTTGATGATCAAGCATATACTTTGTAACAATCTTATTCATTTATTAATAAAAAGTATTAATTTATTTAAAGGCTTTTAATTATCTACATGATGCTGTTTTATAATATGTGATAAACTCATAGTTTGAAGCAATGCTTTTAGAATAATGATGATGATCATTCTAATGAGATCTAAATTCTTAGAAAGCTTAAAACTAAAATAGTTCCCAATCGTTGGATTACTAAATTGGGGATTAGTGAATCCGGATAGATTGGTACATACGTTGCTTGCTCATTAGATGAGGATGATTGATCTCATGATCATTTGTGTGGAGACACTAAAGTAAGTATGTAGGTGCTTATTAGAGAATAAGTTCAGTGAACGTGGCTCGCTAAGGAATACCTAATGGAGTTTTACTTGAATGTCAATATGAATTCCTATAGTGATAGTAGTACAAGTGATCCTTGGACTTGAGATCATCATAGTATCTTGTGTATGATGAGTTATACTTTGACTTATTCCTTAAGACTCTTGGGGTATATCAAAGGGTATGCTTGGGTATAATAAGTTGTACATGGAGATAATGTATGATCAATAAAGAATCTACCACTTCTAGTAAAAGAAGAGAAATGTCTTATGTGATTCGATAAATGACAACTTAGTAGTCCTTGGCCAAGGCAGAATGAAATTAGAAAGGAGTTTCTAATTTACATTATTTGGGGTTGTGCATTTAAGAGTCGAAATACATATAATTAAATAAAATAAGACTTAACAATAATTTCATGTCTTATATTTAATTGGGACATTGTATGGTGGAAGGATAGAATTGTACGGTAGCTATTTACTCAAAGGTTCTTTTATGATTAATGTTGAAATCTATATTATCTGGAAAGTCGTTGATCGCTAGGGAGGCTTATCCCTATTGTAGAATAAATATTATTTATTTAAATAAATTATTAGTTTAATTTGTTTATTTAAATAAGATTAGAATTGTTCTAATTGATTTATTCACAACCGGTTTAATATAGAGAACCTAAAGGGTTACACCATAAAAGGAAGAATAATTATTTAAGAAGTTAATGGCATAATCGTAGTAATATATGTTAAGTATATTTAATTTAATCGATGGTGATAGAATAAATTAAATAGCTTAATATTTATTATTTAATATATTTAGAAATATTAAATATAAATTAATAAGAGGAGTCTTATTAATATTATTACAATTATTATTATTTTAATTTCTAAAAGAGTTTAGGAATTAATTTAATATAAGTACTCTCATTTATTCCTAATAGGATTAGGAGGGAGCATTAGTTAAAGGAGTTTAATTAATTATCCCTAATAAGATTAGGGAGCCCATTTAATTAAAAGAGTTTAATTAAATAAATAATACCTTATTTTTAATAGGGTTACTTGATATCTATATAAGAGGAGTCTTATATCAGATATCTATGATACGCAATTCTAAAAGTTGTAGAGTAAGTTCTTTTCTATAGAGATAGAAAACTAGGGTTTGAGCCAAATACCCATCTTCTTGAATCTTTATTCTTTCTTGGTGGATCACCTCTAGAGGCCAAACACTTGGCTGGCTAATGTTGATCAAAGGAAGACACCAAACCCGGTGGATTCAAGATGAACGCGAAAAAGATTGGAGGTGAACTTGTACCTGAGGAAGCTCGGATCTTCAAGGGTATGATTCTTGTTCTTTCTTCTTCGTTTAATTAATAATTGCGCATAAAGGGTGATCCGGATTTATGGTTTGTAAATTTTAAACTCTGATTTTACACGTTTTCGCTTATTTTATGCTATTTGATTGCGCTTATGAATATTACAAAACTAACACAAATAATAAGTAACAAAGTTATGTCGGAATTCACACGATTGGACGATAATCGTCGAATTCGTGAAATTCTTAGAATGGAAGTCAAATTTTGTTATTGAGCTCAAAAACTTTGGTTTTCAATGAGAACAAGTTTTATTTGGCATTATAAAGTTGCGGACTCAAAAATGACCGAATTTCAACTTAGAACGAGGAAACGAGCGTTGAACGTTCACGAACGTTTAGCGTTTTCATTAAAAATGGATTAATAGGTACATTTTTAGTTAATGATGTCGAAAATGTAAAATTCTTGCATGTACACGTAGAGTATGTGATTTGTGAACTAACGGCTTTTGAACGAGCCAATTCGGACTTATAACGAAGAAGTTATGAGCCCGGGAATCTCACAAAAGAAAATTTCTATAAAAATTTACGGTGTAAAGACACAATGCTGGCGGCCCATTCAAGGCCAAATATATTGGTATTGCGGTATATAAAAGCCATCAACCATCGGAGTTTCAAGGCGTAAAGACGACCCAGTAACGCTAGGACTCACGTCGCAGCGTCGAGTCCGGATAAAAGCCACTGAAGTATATTGCCGCATCGCGACTTAAGTAAGGGAAGCTGGCGCTGCAATGCCAGCCTTAAGGTTTGCACAGTGAATGGAGATTATGATAGCAAGAAAGTTAATTGATTGATTAATGAACTACAACTTAAATGTAACATTGTTAAGACATTGTTAAACCTTAAGTATGATAACTAAAGGTTGGAGATAATCAATCGAATATGAACGTAATGACAATGTAAGTTATAATGGTAAGCTGGAACCATAATAACAAATCTAATACATAATTAGATTGTGAAGAATGGTAAGATTCGTTAAGAACCATGTATGTTATTCATGACCTAATATGTTACGTTATGTGATCATCTACTATAGAGACCTTAAAGACTTGAAGTGCACGTGTAATAACAGTAGCAGACACTGAAGGCATATGTTCTAACCCTTGTTTCAGTTCAATCTGGACAAGCTTTGTGATTCATGTATTCTTACGCATGAATTGATGTATGATGACGTCAAAGCCAATTATTTCGGCTAGACTTATGATATGTTTGATTTCTTATAATCTATCAGATACTGTCAATGTTTTGTTAAACTATGTTGGTATGGTTTTCAAATGAAGACTGAGTATGCTAAAATGTTTTGTCATTAAACGACAGACATGTGAGGTTACCACAACTTAAACGTACATACGTTTAAAGAATGTAGTGTTGATCAACATAGAGTACTATAGGCTGATCACCTAGACGTGCTCGTAAGATATGCCAGACTTACGGACTTAGTGTCGGGTTGTCCTTTTCAAAGAAAGTATGAAATGCTCATGGTCTTGGAATGGAATTGATGTTTTACTGAATATTGTCATTTTAAAACGTTTTGAAGGAAAAGTGAAGTACTATTTTGAATTACCAATAGTACTTCATAACTATTGTTCAGTTATTGAAGGTATACGATTCCTATGTTTCAAGCATGCTATTTAATTGGAATTGTTGTACTTGCTGAGCTTATTATGCTCACTCTTGATTAAACCATATGAATGCAGCTAAGACCGAACAAACCGAAGGATCCGGTAAAGATAAGGGAAAGGCTAAAGTAGACCGTTGAACGGTCTATATAATAGTATAGTCTTAATGTTGTAATGTATTTAATATTATGATAAATAACTTATGTATTGGTTGTAAAGAACCTGGGAAGGGAATATATTTTTGGAATATATATAAGACATATTCGTTCTTTTGAGGCATTTCAATTGAATGTATGTGTGAACTATAGCACCGTGTAGCACCATATGATGGGTGGGAAGATACCCGAATTTGGGGGCATCACAGGTTGGTATCAAAACATTAGGTTATAAAACTTAAGGGGGGATTTAAACTTTAAGTCATAACCTTAAGAGAAGTCAAAGAAATAAAAGATGAAAATTAACCCTATAAAAATGCATTATATATGTTATGTGTTTTTATTATTCTACTGACGTGTACTAATCAAACTATTTATTTTGTTGTAGATATACATGTAGTCAGTGAAGGGTCGGTGAACCAAGTAGAGATTATACCGAATCCTATAGCAGCAGAGCCTGAGGTGGTGATAGTTGAGTCTGAAGACTTAGAGAGTTTAGACCTGATGGCCATGTTCGATGGCATGTCTGAAGAAGAGGTGGAGGTGGTGTCTTTTAACCCCATAACACCTGAGGAACAGATGACTCCAGGGGAGTAAATGGGAGCACTGTTCATGGCAGTATTGGATAGAAACATCCAGCATTGTAAGGAGGTAAAAGAGCTGAAAGAGGAACTCCATGCTGTCTTGGAGGATAAGACAGATGTGGAGTCGATGTGGAAGCATGAATATGACGAGAGAGTTTTAGCCAACGACAAGGTCCATGAGCTAAAACAAGAGGTCTTTGAGCTCAGGCAGGAGCTAAAGACCAAGAAATAGAAGATATGGAGGATGTCCTATATTCATAGGAGTTCTCATAAGTATTTCCAGCAGCAAGTAGTTGGGTATCCCGTAGATGCTGGGCAGACTCGACATACGATCAGCTGTGATGTTATCGCCGGTCTTGCCACCGCGGATTTTAATAATGCCTTACGACAAATATAATCTAGTAGTAACTAGAGTACTTTTAGATTTGTAAATTTTGTGTATCTAGTAGTGACGTAAAACCCTCTTTTTTATATCAAAGGGTAGTCTTTTGTAAATCCCAATTTTTGGAAAGCAATTGCGGGATAATAATGTAATCAGCTTCGGCTGTATAATGTAAACGATGTAGTATTATACTACAATGAATGAATCAATATAAGCCTTTTTCAGAACATATTGAGTAATGAATGTTGAAGTTATTGTTTAATCTTGAATAATAACTAACTAACAAGAAAAAAATAATAACGAAATGTGTTGTTTGTTATAACAGCAAAATGCCGCCAAGAAGGAGACAACGTAATCAGGACGTTAATGAAAATCAACCGGAGGGAGGTCCGGTAAAACCGATGCAGGAATTTGTTAATTTATTAACAACAACGTTTAATAGAAATATGGCTAATATCCCCGTAAATCATGGAGTAGTACGAGCTACTACGTTTAAGGATTTCAAGAGTGTGGGTTCGTCGGAGTGCAAAGAAACTACGGACCCTATAGAAACCCAGACTTGGGTGATAGAAATTAAGAAGGCATTTGTCATAGCAAATGTTGACGAGGGTCAGAAGGTTGCCTTTGCAACCTATATGATGAAGGGAGATGCCAACTTTTGGTGGGAGGCCAACTAGGCTAGGGCTGGTACTGAGAATATAACGTGGGTAAGGTTCAAGGAGATTTTCTTCGAGATCTATTTTCCCACGAGTATGTAGGGGAGGATTGTAAGACCCCAACTTTTATGAATAAAAATTAATTTTTCTCCAAATATATTTTTGAATATTATGGTGTGGATTTGATATAATGTAATAGTTATGGGTATTATTTACAAATTTTGCAAAGTAAACAAGTGGTTATATAATATTTGATTGGTCGGGGAATATTCATTTTAACAGTGAATATTCGTACGACTGCACAATCATTGGTGGACCCCACAACGAAAGTATTGCCGTAGTTAGAAAACAACAGAATTATCTTTTTATAAATAACGGCGAAAGTTTTACTGTTAAATTGTTGAACTACCCGGTGGTAAAAGTTCAGTAATATGCATGGTTGCATAGTAGCACACGGTATTGATTATTGATGCTTACGTAAGAAGTCACTCAGTTATACTCAATTGTTGCTAAAGTAATTGCTGCATAATATCTTTCATATTATTGATTCAATTATTGTCACAGTATCATCTGCATAATATTTTATATTATTAAATCAATAATTGAGACGATAAAGTTATTCGTATTATTATTTGCAATATTAACAATGTCTAGAAAGTTCTGCCAAGGAGAGGTTTGGTCACCTAATTGCGCGCCAATAGGGAGAAATCCTTATCGGAAAGCCCCCTCTTTCCTGGGAATGATCTGGTTGTTAAATATTGTGAGTTATAATATTTATGATGAATAAGTTCGTGTTAATTAAAGATGAAATTGATATTTCCATTGTGTTGGTATTATTAGTGTTAGTGGAAATCGACATCTATTTCGATAATAATGGATGTCTGGAGGTTATATTGACCAATTGGGTAATTAATCGGATAAATGAGCAATTAATTGTTATTAATTCACATGCTTATAACTATTTATTCACATGTGTGTACTATTGATTCAAATGCATGTACTATTAGGGGATGTGGTGCAAGATTGATAATACTTGAATGACTAGATTAAAAATGGTGGTATGGATGAAGGTACTATAATGTAATTTTTTTTTTCACATGATTGTACTATTGATTCAGATGATTGTACTATTGATTCACAAGATGTACTATTAGGGGAGGTGGTGAAAGTTTGATATTACTTGCAGGACTAAATTAAAAATGAAGAAAAAGATGTAGGTATTATACTGTAATATTTTGATCCCCAAAACGTGCAATTATTAAAACTATATTTTCCTATAAATAGAAGCTCATTCTTCTTTCATTCTCACCAATTCACTAAGACTCACTAGAACATTTTAGAGAGAAAAGCTTTAAAGAGAAAGTAGAAGAAAAGTCTGCTACCTCACTATTCCAGTATCCAGTCTTCTTCTGTGGTAAGGGATATTATTTTGTTCAGTATTCATAGGAATAATATTTTCTTCCATAATCTGTAATATGTGAGTAATATTATTTCTTCTCGTATTCCTGATTATACCCTCATTTTGTTAAAGTATTGCTTCTATACTCCGTGAAATTAGTAGAATATCCTTGAAATTTGTGCTTCATCTAGTATCGTTTCACAAGGATATTTTCTACACATTCTTGTTAAATTTTAAGCTTTTCATGCCGGAGTACTGTCTATGAGTAGTATTCATTTTTACGGTACTATTCATAAAGTACTATTCATGGGGTACTATTCCCAAAGTACTATTCACGGGTACTATTCACAAAGTACTATTCACAAGTACTATTCCCGAAGTACTATTCACGAGTTACTATTCACCTGGGTACTATTCACCAGGGGAATTATTCATGAAAAAAATTGATTTCTTTGTTGTCCAAATCATTTTTGATATAATATTATTTTTAAATTTTACTCCACAAAGTAGTATCATGTTGACAATTTGGACATTATTGAATTCTAGATAAATTAAGTTATAAATCTTTAAAAATTCATCCTTTTCTTTCTTTTAGTTGAATTCTTATATCATTGTCATCATCCTCATGCTTATATTGTGATAAAAGTCATCTGTAGCTTACGTGCATAGATGTACTATTGATTGGTATGATTATGACCAGGGATTATTTAGTATAATCATGACCGTAATGTTACAAATGATGTGGTAAAAATCCTCATTGGCATGTAGTGCATTGATAGACAGTTGTTGGTATGATTATGACCAAGGATTATTCGGTAAAATTATGACCATTGATGATTACATGAATATCATTGGCCCGTAGTGCAGGTGTGATTCGATGATGTGGTTTATTTATTAAGCTGAGTCTCAGTGATAAAGTTGATGAAAACCTTTTTAAATCATAGAAGATAGTAGATATCATGCTCTACTTGACTCTGCTAATGGATTGCTTGTTTCGCTGCAGTTAAACTTGATGTTTAATGTATTTTATCAGTTTAACATTGTTGAAGGCTAACGATAATTTATTCTGCATTATCTTAGTCATAATATTTCTTACTGGGCTAGTTGAGCTCAGCCTTTGTTTTAATTCTTCTCTTTAGGAAATGATAATATAGCTGGGACTAGTCGGGGAATGGAGTGATGGTCCAGATGTTTACATTAGTAGTCCTCACTATTCAGTGAAATAGTGTGATAATAATTGTAATGAGGACTTTATTTGAGTTTGGATACTCTCTACGAGACATTATCCATGTTGAAATTCTCAGCTACGTTTTGTCGTACTGTATAAAAGAAGTTTGTATTTAAATTCTATACCATGTATTTGGCGACTCAAGATGGGTGATGTATACCTATTTTGGGGGCGTCACAGTTGGTATCAAAGCTTAGGGATATGATCCCTAGCTGAGATGTGAGATAAGAACTAAGAGGGGAGAGACGGTGAATTCCTTCGCTAGTATGACCTACCTAAGTTTATTTGGTATTTAATTGGTCGGTCAGAGTATAGGGATAATATGTGACATGTCAATTAAACCTTGTTTTGTGGCAGTATTTGATAATGGGATCCGAAAATGTTGAGATAAGTAATGAAGCACATGAGATCGTTGAGTCACCAACGATCAATACCCAGGATAATATGCATCAAGATGGCAATAATCCTCAAGAAAACAACAACGCAGACCAAATGATGAACGATGGGATGTTCAGAGGCTTTATGCAATTCATGCAACATCAGGCGAGAGCGGCTCCTGTTCAAAATGCAGGTGGAAACACTAGCAACTCACGGACGGTCATCGCTAAACAGTTCAAGGAGCTGGGACCACCGATGTTTATTGGAGAGCCAAAACCACTTAAGGCGAAGACATGGATAAAGCAGATCAGCAAGATATTTAATGTCTTGGGATGCTTCGAGGAGCAAAAGGTTCCATTTGCCACCTTTATGTTGCGAGGAGAGGCAGATTACTGGTGGGAATCGGTAAAGCGTACTCAACCTACCGCACTGAAGATGTCTAGGGAGAAATTCCAAGAACTGTTCAACGACAAGTACTTTCCTAAAAGTATTCGTAACATGAAGGAGGTAGAGTTCATCAAACTAGAGCAGAACAATATGACGTGTCACAGTACGAAGCTAAGTTTGTCGAGTTGTCCCGGTTTGCATCCCACTTGGTTGATAATGAGGAAAGAATGATGCGGATGTTTCTTAGAGGTTTGAAACCCGAGATACGTCAATACTTAATTTCTCATAAACTGTGTTTGTATTCAGATGTTGTAAATAGGGCTTAGTTATTGGAGCGCGATAACGAGTCAACCCAACCAAGAGAGAGCAGCCAACAAAATGATAATACCAGCGGTGACAACAAATGTGGAGGGAATCAACATGCCAGAAATGGTAACCACTTCAGGGGAAATCATGGCCAAGATAATAGAAGTGGAAATTTCAAGAAGAGGAGATTCAACAATGATGGAAAGACGTCATCACCAACACCTTTTGTTAATGAAGGGGAACGACAACCAATCGTATGTTACAAATGTGGAGGGGAGGGACATATCAGTCCGAACTATACGCAGCAATCCAAAGTGTGTTATAATTGCGGAAGAGAAGGTCACCTTGCCCGATTTTGTCGTGCACCGAAGTCAAGTCCAGTTGGGATGGAGGCATCAAAGGCCTTCCCAGACAATACAAAACCGGTAGTTCAAGGGAGAGCGTTTGTCATAACCTCCCAAAAAGCGAGGAATCCGAACGAGTTGATCATGGGTAAGCTAATCATAAACTCTAGCGAAGTCTATACCTTATTTTATACCGGTTTTACCCATTCTTTTATTTCTCCTACTTGCGCTCAACGTTTAAATTTGATTCTGGAGAAATTAGACTTTGACTTATCTGTTGAAACTCCGTTGGGAGAAACCTTCATTACATCCACTGTTTATAAGTCTTATTTGATTCAAATCGGTAACCGCACGTTACCTGTCGATCTTATCTCCATAAAAATACTTGCATTTGACGTGATTCTAGGGATTGATTGGTTAACTACTCATTATGCTAAAATTGATTGTTTTCGTAAGGTTGTTAGCTTTCATATTCCTAATCAACCTATTATGCGAATTCAAGCGACCAAACCATTAAAATCAATCACGGTCATCTCAAGCCATAAAGCTATTCGTTTATTGAAAAATGGATGTCAAGCTTTCTTAGCTCATGTCATAGATTTAAACAAAAATACGTCAGATTTGAATGATATTTCTATTGTTAATAAATTTCCTGACATATTCCCCGAAGAACTTTTTGGCCTACCCTCGGAGCGTGAAATCGAGTTTGGTATCGACCTTGAACCCAGTACAAAACCTATTTCCAAAGCTCTATATTGAATGACTCCTATTGAACTTCAGGAGTTAAAAACCCATCTGTAAGAATTGTTAGACATTGGTTTCATTCAACCTAGTGCGTCTCCTTGGGGTGCTCCTGTTCTATTCGTGAAGAAGAAAGATGGAAGTATGCGACTTTGTATTGATTATAGGGAGTTGAATCATGTCACCATCAAAAATAGGTACCCGTTGCCTCGCATTGATGACCTATTTGACCAGTTGCACGGCGCCAAATTCTTTTCAATGATCGATCTTCGTTCTGGATATCATCAGTTGAAGATTAAAACTGATGACATTCCAAAGACCGCTTCAGAACTCGGTACGAGCATTATGAATTCCTAGTCATGTCTTTTGGATTGACTAATGCTCCTGCTGCCTTCATGGATATGATGAACCGTGTATTCAAGGAATATTTGGATCACTTTGTGGTTGTCTTTATTGATGACATCCTCATTTACTCCAAAAGCCGTGAAGATCATGGGCAACACTTGAGGCTGATACTCTAAAAGCTTCGTGAAAACAAGTTATATGTCAAGTTGAAGAAATGTGAGTTATGGCTTGAGGAAATAACATTCCTTGGGCACGTGATATCAAATCATGGACTATTTGTTGACCCGGCAAAGACTGAAGCAATTCAAAGCTGGGAGCAACCTAAGTTAGTGACCGAAGTACGTAGCTTTCTCGGCTTAGCTGGTTATTATCGGAGATTCATAGAAGGGTTTTCTCAAATCACTACTCCATTAACTCAGCTGACTCGAAAAGATACAAAATTCGGTTGGAGCGAGGAATGTGAGAAGAGTTTTCAAGAACTCAAGAGGAGACTCATTTCAGCACCTGTTCTGACAATACCATCTGGCTCTGAGGGATTTGTCATCTAGAGTGATGCTTCAGGCAAAGGGTTAGGATGTATTCTCATGCAATATGGGAAAGTCATAGCCTATGCCTCATGACAACTCAAGAATATGAGAGGAATTATCCTACTCATGATCTAGAGTTATAATTTATCGTTTTTGCTAGCGCTTAAGATTTGGAGGCATTACCTGTATGGAGAGAAGGTGGAGATCTATACGGATCATAAAAGCCTCAAATATTTCTTCACTCAAAAGGAACTCAACATGCGACATCGACATTGGCTCGAACTGTTGAAAGATTACGATCATACCATTCAATACCATCTTGGAAAAGCGAACGTAGTAGCTGACGCATTGAGTAGAAGATCATATGCGGGTACGAGTGCGATATTGTCAACGTAAAGGCCCATTTTGTATGACTTACAAAGGATGGAAATATATTTCAAGACTCTAGGGACCCATGTGATGATGGCGAATATACGAGTAGAACCGACTTTAATCGATAAAGTTAAAGTCGCTCAAGCTACGACTCAGAAGCGACGCGCAGCGTATGAGGAAGAAAGTGCAAGAAGGTGCTATTCCGGAAGCAAGAATCGATGAAGAAGGAATACTTTGAGTCAACTCCAGACTTTGTGTTCCTAACGATTCTGAATTGAAGTATAAAATCATGATGGAGGCGCACAACACACCGTTTGCAATCCATCCTGGGAGTACCAAAATGTATCGTGATCTTCGACATACATTTTGGTGGAGAAATATGAAGAGAGAGATAACGGGGTTTATCTCAAGGTGTCTAACTTGTCAAAGAGTCAAGGCGGAGCATCAAGTGCTAAAAGGTCCATTGCAAGCACTTGAAATTCTAGAATAGAAGTGGGAGCACATTACCATGGATTTCGTTACTAGTCTTCCTAAGGTTTCTCAAGGCAAAAATACGATTTGGGTCATTGTTGATAGATTGACCAAGTCTGCTCATTTCTTACTGATACAAGAAACTTATACACTTGAACGTCTTTCTCATATGTACATAAACGAGATTGTAAGATTTCATGGTATGCCAGTATCCATTGTTTCTGATTGAGCCCAAGATTCACTTCACGATTTTGGGTTAGTTTAAAAAAAGCTATGGGCACAGATTTATTATTTAGTTCGGCATATCATCCTCAAACGGAGTTGGGACAAGTTCTTACCATTGGTGGAGTTTTCCTATAACAACAGTTATCAAACAAATATTGGCATGGCTCTATTTGAGGCGTTGTATGGAAGAAAGTGTCGTTATCCAGTATCCTGGGATGAGGTGGGTGAAGCAACATTGTTGGGACCGGGGTTGGTAAGTATGACTATGGAAAAGATTCAAACGATCCAACAACGTATAAAAACCTCACAAGATCGACAAAAGAGTTATGCTGATCTTCATCGAAAGGACATGGAATTCAATATTGGAGAACATGTGTTGTTAAGTGTTGCTCCATGAAAAGGAGTTACGAGATTTGGATAGAGAGGAAAGCTCAATCCTCGATTCATTGGCCCATTTTTAATCCTCGATCGAGTAGGAACTGTGGCCTATAGACTCGCTTTACCGCCAAGTATGTCTCGTGTTCATAAGGTTTTTCACATATCTATGTTACGTAAATATGTGAAGACCCTAACCACATTATTGAATTAGAACCTGGACAAGATAGCGGAAGATTTAACGTATGAAGAGGTACTTGTTAAAACCCTGGATAAGAAGGGTCATATTCTACACTCCAAGGTTATACCTTAAGTCAAAGTTTTGTGGAGAAATCACGATGTTGAGGAAATGACCTGGGAGTTAGAATCTGAAAAGAAGTCAAGGTATCCTCACCTCTTCGACATACCAGGTACGCACCCTAATTTTGAAGACAAAATTTCATAAGAAGGGGAGGTTGTAAGACCCCAACTTTTATGAATAAAGAATAATTTTTCTCAAAATATATTTTTGAATATTATGTTGTGGATTTGATATAATGTTATAGTTGTGGGTATTATTTACAAATTTTGAAAAACTAAGTAAGTGGTTATATAATATTCGATTGGTCGGGGAATATTCGTTTTAACAGGGAATATTAAAGACGACTCAAGACAATCATTGGTGGACCCACAACGAAAGTATTATCGTAGTTAAAAATGACATAATTATATTTTTATAAATAACAATGAAAGTTTTACCGTTAAACCGTTGAACTACCGGTGGTAAAAGAAATGAATGTCTGGCGTGGTTGCATAGTAGCACACGGTATTGATTATTGATGCTTACGTGAGAAGTCACTCGGTTATACTCAATTATTACTACAAGAATTGCTCGATAATATCTTTCATATTATTGATTCAATTATTATCACAGTATCATCTGCATAATATTTTATATTATTAAATCAGTAATTGAGATAATAAAGTTATTCATATTATTATTTGTAATATTGACAATGTCTAGAAAGTTCTGCCAAGGAGAGGTTTGGTCACCTAATTGCGCACCAATAACGAGAAATCCTTATCGGAAAGCCCCCTCTTTCTTGGGAAAGATCTAGTTGTTAAATATTGTGAGTTATAATATTAATGATGAATAAGTTCGTGTTGATTAAAGATGAAATTGATATTTCCATTGTGTTGGGATTATTAGTGTTAGTGGAAATCGACATCTATTTCGATAATAATGGATGTCTGGAGTTTATATTGACCAATCGGGTAATTAATCGGATAAATGAGCAATTAATTGTTATTAATTCACATGCTTATAACTATTTATTCACATGTGTGTACTATTGATTCACATGCATGTACTATTAGGGGAGGTGGTGCAAGATTGATAATACTTGCATGACTAGATTAAAAATGATGGTATAGATGAAGGTACTATACTATAATTATTTTTTTCACATGATTGTGCTATTGATTCAGATGATTGTACTATTGATTCACAAGATGTACTATTAGGGGAGGTGGTGCAAGTTTGATATTACTTGCAGGACTAAATTAAAAATGAAGAAAAAGATGTAGGTATTAAACTGTAATATTTCGATCCCCAAAACGTGCAATTATCAAAACTATATTTTCCTATAAATAGAAGCTCATTCTTCTTTCATTCTCACCAATTCACTAAGACTCACAAGAACATTTATAGAGAGAAAAGCTTTAGAGAGAAAGTAGAAGAAAAGTCTGCTACCTCACTATTCCAGTATCCAGTCTTCTTCTGTGGTAAGGGATATTATTTTGTTCAGTAATCATAGAAAAAATATTTTCTTCCATAATCTGTAGTATGTGAGTAATATTATTTCGTCTCGTATTTCTGATTATACCCTCATTTTGTTAAAGTATTGCTTCTATATTCCGTGAAATTTGTAGAATATCCTTAAAATTTGTGCTTCATCTAGTATCATTTCACAAGGATATTTTCCACACATTCTTGTTAAATTTTAAGCTTTTCACGACGGAGTACTGTCCATGAGTAGTATTCATTTTTATGGTACTATTCACAAAGTACTATTCACAGGGCACTATTCACGGGTACTATTTATAAAGTACTATTCACCAGAAGATCATGCTGAACACCTAAGAATAGTGTTGGAAACACTAAGGGAGAAGTTATATACAAAATTAACTAAGTGTGAATTTGGCTAGAAAGGGTACTGTTTTTAGGACATGTCATTGACCATGAAGGGATCTCAGTAAATCCAGCAAAGGTGGAAGCTATGATGAATTGGGAACAACCGAAAACGCCGACTAAGGTGCGAAGTTTCCTAGGGTTAACGGGATACTATCGGAGGTTCATCCAGGATTTTTTGAAGATAGCTACTTCGTTGACTAACTTGACAAGGAAGATGGTGAAATACGCGTGGACTAAGAAATGCAAGGACAATTTTCAAGGACTGAAGAAGAGGTTAAATGAAGCGCCTATTTTGTCATTACCCGATGATACAGGAAATTTTGTAGTTTATAGCGATGCTTCGCATAGAGGACTTGGTTGCGTGCTCATGTAGCATGGAAAGGTCATTGCGTATGCATCAAGGTAGTTGAAGGATTATGAGAAAGTTTACCCTACTCATGATCTGGAATTGGCCGCGGTAGTGTTTGCCTTTAAGATATGGAGACATTATCTTTATGGAGAGAAATGTGAGATATACACGGACCATAAGAGTCTAAAATATATCTTCACACAGAAGGAGTTGAATATGAGACAGAGGAGATGGCTAGAGTTGATAAAGGATTATAATTGTGAAATTCTGTATCACCTTGGAAAAGCCAATGTAGTTGTCGATGCCTTAAGTAGGAAGGGTCGGGAAAAGTTATCTTTGTTAACAGCTCAAACTGAGTTAATAACAGAGATGACGAGGATGGAGATAGAGGTGAAGTTTCTGAGTGAATCGGGATAGAGATTTTTTGCGACACAGATTCAATCTACCATTGTAGAGAGAGTCAAGGAGGTGCAGCTCAAAACTGATGAGTGTGACCAGATGAAAAAGAGGTTAACTAATGAAAAAGATATAAAGTACTATCTTGATAATGAGTGATTAATAAGATTTGAAGGAAGAATTTGGGTTCCAAATGAGGCAGAATTAAAGGAGCAAGTGTTACAAGAAGCTCATAGTTCAAGGTACTCGATTCATCCTGGTAGCACTAAGATGTATCAAGACATTCGACAGAGTTTTGGTGGCTGAACATGAAGAGAGAAATAGCCAAGTATGTGAGTAGGTGCTTGACTTGACATAAAGTTAAGGCTGAACATCAACGACCAAGTGGCTTGTTACAGTTATAGGAGATTCCGGAGTGGAAGTGGGAGCATATCACAATGGACTTTATGGTGGGACTTCCGACTACAACGAAAGGGTATGATGCGAGTTGGGTAATACTGGACCAGTTGACGAAGTCGGCTCACTTTTTGCCAATAAGGGTTAAGTATAACTTAAACAAATTAGCTAAACTTTATGTTAAGGAAGTTATTTCCAGACATGGAGTACCAGTTTCAATTGTGTTAGATCGTGACCCACGATTCACATCGAACTTTTGGAGAAGTCTTCAAGAGCAGTTGGGAACGTAGTTCAAGTTGAATACGACTTATAATCCACAAACCGATGGACAGAGCGAGAGGACAATTCATACGTTAGAAGATATGTTAAGATCTTGCGTCATGGATTTTAGGGGTAGTTGGGATGATCATCTACCATTAGTAGAGTTTGCGTATAACAATAGTTATCATGCGAGCATAGGTATGCCGCCTTATGAAGCTTTGTACGAAAGAAAGTGCAGAACACCATTGTGTTGGGATGAAGTGGGAGAACGCTGAATGCTTGGACCAGAATTGGTACAGCAAACAACGGATGTAGTGAAGTTGATACAGATGCGTCTCGTAGTAGCTCAAGACAGATAGAAGAAGTATGCGGACTCGCATCAAGAAAATAGGAAGTTTGAGGTAGGCTCGTATATATTTATAAAGGTATCTCCCTAAAAAGGAAAGATACGTTTTGGAAAGAAGGGAAAGTTAAGTCCAAGTTTTATAGGACATTTTGAAGTGTTAAAACGGGTAGGCGTGGTAGCTTATATGATAGCTTTACCTCCAGATCTAGAACGAATACATAACGTGTTTCATGTATCGGTGTTACGTCCTTATAAGCCGGAATATAAACACGTAATAGAGTATGGGCCTATTCATATCGAGAAGGACTTAAGTATGAAGAGATGCTGATTCAAATTATCGATAGAAAATGGCAAGTTCTGGGGAATAAAGTTATACCTCCCGTGAAGGTGTTATGGAAGAACCACGATGCAGAAAAAGCAATGTGGGAATTGGGAGAAAAGATAAGAAAAAATTACCCTCATATGTTTGCGTAAGGTGAGACGAGATTCTGGGGACAGAATCTTTATAAGGGGGGAAGAATGTAACGATCGAGAAATTCATATTAATTGTAAAATAATTTTATTTAATTAAATAATGAATAAAATTATATTATTTATTTTTATTATGTGTTAGTAAGATGAATGTCGTTCTATAACCTAGAAACGTCGAAAATTCGTAGTATTTTAACTACGTGAAGGAATTAAAGTGTTTGAATTTATAAGACGAAAATAAAAGCTTTTTTGAGAAATTTTCCGAAAACAATATTCATCAATTTTCGATCGGGAATTATTTTTGAACTTCCGAGAAATACGTAGTGATAGAATATCGAGGTGAGATGGATTATGTAATAATAATTCAAGTATGGAAAACGTAATTTTTTACATGCAGACTTAATTTGAGAACGTTATTGAAAGTAAAGCATTAGAAGCTAATGTGATGATCGTATGATATATATGTATTGTAAGAAGAAATGAATACGAGTATGATACAAAGTATTATATGAGTATGTATGAATAATGATATATCATATTTTATGAATTAGTATATGAGTTAGAATACGAGAATAATACGTAAACAATAAGTATAAGGCTTTTAGCCAAATGAAATGGACTTATAGGATTGTTTAGCAAATTTTAAAGTCCAATAGAATTGAATGTGCAAGCCCAAGTGTTTGTTAAATGAAGTCCAATTAAGTTAGTTAATACAAGCCTAAAGCTTAAGTAAGAAAATTCAACCTAAGCCGAAGTAATGATCCAATGGGTTAGGGTGACCCATTGGGCAACCCATGGACAAATGGGTGATCTTGGTGCCCAAGTATTGGATAAGTGTTGTGTTGGCCAAGCAAAGAGTGTGGTGGCCAAGTTAACTTAATAGCTAGGTAATGAATAGTAAGGAGGTGGGATGGCCTAATGACCAAACTACCCTAACTTAGGAAATCCTATAAATATCAAGCTTAGGATTTCATTTGTTGTTTGTTAGTTTTCATCCAACAACTTTCAACTTGCAAAGTGCTTAATGGTTAGAGATAATAAGTTAGAAAAAGTTAGACTTTGAAGCAAGAAGTAAGAACAAGAAAGATACAAGTGATCATCAAGGGTAAGACTCTTGTCCATTAATCTACCAACTCTTCTATGGTAGGTTGATAAGAGAATGAATAATCAATGGACTTAAGCCGTATAAGTCGTGAATAAGTAATTCAAACGTAAATATGTTATGAACTTATGATGAACATATATGAACTTGTCATATGTTTACATGAATGAAGTTAGTATGTTAATAAGATGTAAGAATGTTGGTTAAAGGACTTAAACTATCATTAGTTATGAGAATTGAAACTATGTGTAGTTTATACTTGGATAAGTTATAAGCTCACGAAGAATAAGCAATAACATATCATTAAAATAAGTTAATGAAATGAGTAGCTTTAGATGTCAATATGATGGATAGAATCCATTTGGAACGATGAACAAATAATAAGTAACGAAGTTATGTCGGAATTCACACGATTGAACGATAATCGTCGAATTCGTGAAATTCTCAGAATGGAAGTCAAATTTTGTTATTGAGCTCGGAAACTTTGGTTTTCAATGGGAACAAGTCTTATTTGCCATTATAGAGTTGCGGACTCAAAAATGACCGAATTTCAACTTAGAACGAGGAAACGAGCATTGAACGTTCACGAACGTTTATCGTTTTCGTTAAAAATGGATTAATAGATGCATTTTTAGTCAATGATGTCGAAAATGAAAAATTCTTGCATGAACACGTAGAGTATGTGATTTGTGAACTAACAGATTTTGAACGAGCAAATTCGGACTTATAATGAAGAAGTTATGAGCCTGGGAATCTCACAAAAGAAAATGTCTGTAAAAAATTTCTGGTGCAAAGAGCTAGCGCTACGGCGCCAGCCCAAGGCCAAATAGGAAATATGCATTGAAAAAAGCCATCAACCACTTTGGAGTTTTCGTCTTGCAATAACTTTCGAACGCTTTAGGACTCGCGTGCATGAGTCGAGTCCGGATTAAAGCCACTGAAGTATGGTGCCACAATGCGACTTAAGTAAGGGAAGTTGGCGCCGCAACGCCAGCCTTAAGGTTTGCACAATGAATGGAGATTATGATAGCAAGAAAGTTAATTGATTGATTAATGAACTACAACTTAAATTTAACATTTTTAAGACATTGTTAAACCTTAAGTATGATAGCTAAAGGTTGGAGATAATATATCGAATATGAACGTAATGAAAATGTAAGTTATAACGGTAAGCCGGAACCATAATAACAATCAAATACATAATTAGATTGAGAAGAAGGGTAAGATTCGTTAGGAACCATGTATGTTATTCATGACCTAATGTGTTACGTTATGTGAGCATCTACTGTAGAGACCTTAAAGACTTAAAGTGCACATGTAATAACAGTAGCAGACGTTGAAGGCAAATGTTCTAACCCTTATTTCATGCCAATATTGTGATAACTCGGGATTTCGAATATTCAAAATTTTATTAATAATTTTTTTTAATTAATATTAATATTAATTATTATTTTGTGACAAGTATCTGTGATACGAGTCTCGAGAAAGTCAATTTGTGTATTGACTAATAAATTTAGAGTAGAGTTGTTCTTAAAAAGCTTTAGAAACCCTAACCCTAATTGTCGGATAGGGATTCGATAGAAAATATAATTAAAATAATTATATATATTAATATGTATGTGTTTGAATAGTATAGAATTTTTGATCAATGATTGATCGGATAAGGTTTAAAATTAATAAACCCTAATAAGATATTAGAAATCCTAATCTCAGAATTAGAAACCCTAACGTGCCGTTAAAAACCCTAATTGTACGCCAGGAAACCCTAATTTTGAATCCGGGAATCCTAAAACCCTAATTAGGAAACCCTAATCCTAATTGGGAAGCCTAATGTGTGTATTAAACTTTAATATGATTAGAAAACCTTAATTATATTTTAGTTATTTTAATTTCTATTTTACAAACCCTAATTGTAATTTAGAAAATTTATTTTTCTAATTAAAACCCTAATTCGCGGGTTATAAACCCTAATGACCATTTTGACCCTAATTGCTCAATTAGACAATTTTAATTAGGAATATTAATCCTAATTAGAAAGATAGAATTTTATGATTAGGAAATACTAATATAATTATTGAATCCTAATTATAATTTTAGAATATTAATTTTCTATTTTTGCAAACCGAAATTCGAAAATCTTGGAAATTAAATTGCAAACCTAAAGGGTTTAAACCCTAAACCCTAAAGGGTTCCAACCCTAAACCCTAACCCAAACCCTAAACCCTAAGGGTTTGTATAAATTCTATATTTGCCATTAAAATCAATTTGTAAATGACCAAAATACCCTTTTAGTATATTTTTAATTGATAGCTTGCAAATCTATCAATTATTGGAGTGGGTGAGCAACTCTTGACCAACTACATTGACTTAAGGACTTCAAAATCCAGCCAA
The DNA here is from genome assembly GCA_020205615.1 of Panax quinquefolius. Classification (NCBI taxonomy): domain Eukaryota; kingdom Viridiplantae; phylum Streptophyta; class Magnoliopsida; order Apiales; family Araliaceae; genus Panax; species Panax quinquefolius. Next base: position 98,823,910 of record CM035162.1, read on the forward strand.
AATCGTCCAGCAACATCAGATCAAGCAACATCAAGCACTATATAAGAGATTCAAGAGAGAGAAACTCTAGAAAAGTTGCCATTTTACATACATGCTCTCACCAACTCCCTCTCTCACTAGAAGCTCCGAATTATACAAGTAATTCAGTCCTATTATCAGTTACTAGAACACCAAAAACAGATAAGGAGATCATAGATCAAGATTTGATAAGAGAAGGTATAGCCCAAAATTTATATTTGAACTTGTATGCTAAGAATTTTTTTGTGTTTTTGTGTTTAGATGTTTGCTAGAGGATGTTTTATGTTGATTTATGATGATCAAACATATATCCAAAGCATCAAAGTGCCTTAAAATGGTGTTTTTAAAAATCTGTCCAAGAACAAAATTTGTGGTCTGACAACCAAATGTTAGTGGCCAGCAATCCTTGCTCATATATGATTTTTGTTGTTTTCAAGTTATAATTTGTAGCCTGGTATATGGTCTTTAATCGCCAAGTGGTAGAATAGCTATTTGGTGTCTGGAATTAAAGTTATTTAAGGTTAAACACCGTGAATCGACGGCGTTAATGGGACAAAATCGGGCAAGCCCGAGAAATTGAATTCAGCGTCTGACAACCTTTTTAAGCCTCTTGATCTGTGAGTATTTTTAGTTTTTGGTGTTGTTGTTGTAATCATTTGGTAGTTTGTAATATGGGATTTAGATCCATGTATTTATACCCTCCAAAACATCCTTAAATCGAGCACAGTGGACGGTCAAAAGAGGCCACCTGGCCACGGTTTGTGTTTCTGGGAAAAACCCAGAAACGGATGAACACATGTTTTGACATGGTTTGACCGCTTTGTAGATTGTGATTGACTTGTTGTTGGACAGATTTGTTGCTTTTGTGTTGTTCCTTGACATAAGGACTACAACCTAAAACAATTAGATTACAAGAATCATGACCAGAACGATTAGAAAATTTGGCTCCAAGGAAGCCACTCGAACTGCCGGGGTTTCTTACAAACCCAGGTGACGTCTGACAACAGGTTTAGTTGCCCGAGATCTTCATGTTACGTTGTGATTTAACCAGATTGATGATTATTCATTGGTAGTATTACATGTGTACTACTGAGTTTAAACCTTAATCCGCCCAAAAACGATTTTAAACTAAGGATTTAAGTTCAAACAAACAGGTGACTTTATAACGAAAGTTTACAAGTGTTCTTGAGCTCAAGAACACCAACAATGACGCTTTCTATCGCTAAAGACCTACAAATGATTTATTTATTTATTTTTTATTTTCTTTTTTAGGAAAATAATTAAAATTAGAAATAAATTATAAAATTACCAAAAATGGTTTTAAAAACTATTTTAAATTATAAAAAATAATTTTCGATTAATTGGAATATTTTTCTTTAATATTTATAATTATTTAAATTTTAAAAGTATTTAATTTATTTAATTAGTGTATTAAATAAATTATAGAAAAATGATTTAATATTATGAAAAATCATTTTAAATAATAATAATGTATTTAAAAATATTTTGAGTTATAAAATGTGACTTTTAATATTTTTGGAGAATTTTCATTAATAAATAAATATTAATGATACTACATTTATTTAATTATTAAATTAAATAAATAAGTTAAAAATGATTTTATTGATTTAAAAATCATTTTAAATAAGAATAAAGTGTTATAAAATATTTTGAATTATAAAATATAATTTTCAATATTTTTGGAAAATTCTCATTAATAAATTAATATTAATGATATTAGATTTATTTAAATATTATATTAAATAAATGATTTAAAAATGATATTATTGATTTAAAAATCATTTAGAAATGAGAAAAATATTTTAAGTGATAATTAATTACTTTTAATATTTGGATGATAATTTCATTAATATTTAAATATTAATGGTGATGATTTAAAAATGATTTTAATTACTTTAAAAATCATTTAAGTAGATTATTAATGATTTAAAAATATTTTAAGTTATTAATAATAACTTTAATATTATGAAAAATATGTTATTAATATTTTTATATTATTAAATATTAATAATGATAAGATTATTTGATAATTAAATCATTTAAAAATGATTTAAGTATTTGAAAAATTATTATAAATTATAATAATCATTTATAAATTATTAAAAGCTTCTGAAAAAATATTATAAAATGATATTTAACTTATCTAAAATAATATTGAAGCTTAGAGACCGAGTTTAATTGACAATCAATGTGTTAATTGTCGGATAGGGTGACCAGAACACCGAGAATGGACCAAAGTCCAACCAGACCGAACTAGTTAGACTTGTTAAGTGTTTATATAGTTTATAAACACTAATGTGGCTATGTGGTAATGTGTCTAGGAGAAGTTTGACTGTAAAATACAGTGTTACGTGTTATAAATGATTGTGCTAATTGTGAGACCGACATTATTGAATATAGGTCTTACGAACGCAGTTAATTATATTGTGTAGCTGTAATCAACGCGGAAGACAAGTTTCCTAACTCAACCTTGAGTTATATTCATTCAATTATTATAATGGTTAATTATTGCTAATTATACCATGTCCAGGGAATTTATTGTTGATTATTCGCAGTTAGTGCATGATTAATAATTCAAATTGAATTACTAATTCGGAGAATATACATTTGTAGAATAACTATTGTTGGATATTCATATTCGTAGAAGATAGAATTAACAGTACATATAATTCCTGTTTATTGTCAAATTATGTTGAGAAATTTCTTAGCTAATTATTCTGGCTAGACGAACATTTGTTAGAACTTGATAAATTCAAGAAAAGAATTCAAATGTTATTGGTAGATCGATGCCAATTATTTCGGCTAGATCGATAAGTAAATAGAATTTGAAATCACAGTATTTCGTTGTTAAATCAAAATCTTGATCCTGAGACTGAGAAGAACAACCTTTTATATAAAGGGAACATTTTGGGTCGTATACTCGACTATTGCACACTGTTAAGTATTATGCATAATATAGGGTACAAAGAGTTGGTCGGCTCTAAGTACTTGCAGAGGGGTACGATTTAATCTTTATGGTTATCTGATACTCCTACGTATGCATCAAAGTAAATCTTTGATAGATACCCGATAAAATAAGTTCAAAGATCTGTTGAGATCACTCAGCATAAATCTGAAAAATATTCCACTTTGTTATTGCGTAGAATTGATTCTTGATTATTCAATAGAATATCGTAGAAACTTTGAAAGCGTTGTACTCTTTCATTATTAGATTATTGCGTTGCCTAGAATACTAGAAGACTTGTTATTGATTAATAATTTGTTCAGCTATTTCAAAGTTCACCGAACTTTGGTTTCATTCTATCAAAATAGATAGTCTGTTCTTATTGAATCGTATACATTTATTGTATATCTTAACTTGCGGGGCAAACTTGTTGCTCACCCTTGCTATAAATAAAACTTTTCAGCTAGGGACGAAGTTGCAGAAGGTGCTGCGAAGAAGAACAAAGGAAAAGGCATAGTTATAAATTAGTATAATGAAGTTCAGCATTATTATTATATTGTTGTATTGTAAACCCTTTTTGTATATCTAAAGGGGCATGTTTGTAATTTCAAGGTTAGTGAACCTGGGACTTATGTATTAACAACTTATGTTAATGAGTTATGTATTCCTATTTCTATATGAATGGGTAGTTAGATGTTATTATATTGTGGATCGTGAACACCAAACTCGGGGGTCAGGTAACCCGAATTTGGAGGTGTCACTTGTTGGTATTAGAGCTGTAGTGACCAAGGTGTCACCAGTTAATAGAAGAGCCGTAGGTTATAAACCTTAAGTGGGGTGGGGGAAAAACCCTAGGATTATAACTATACACGAGATAGAGAAAACTCATTTAGAGTTCTAAGTGAGAGATTACCGAAGTACGTCAATTGTGAGATAAGTGGACACATAGTGTGGGAATGATGTACTGGTGAAGTACTAACCAAGTTGTTTAAACTGATTGTAGGATGTTTAGAGAAGATCAGATGAGTGCGGAGATGCTAGCTGTTACATTGCACCGATCTTGCGGAAGTGAGGTGCCAGGTAGCAGAGTGAATCGAGAGAGAAGGTGGGAGAAGATGAACTTATGGTTAATCTGGGGAACGATCATGAAGATTATCCCGAGATGTATCTGAGTGGAGATGAGGAGGCAGAGTCTGAGCAAGCTAAAGTGGAGTTAAAGAATAACACTAAAGCTGAAGAACAAGATCAACTATCGGCAGAAGTTCAAGAACTCCGGAGTAAAGTGTTTCTCTTGGAGGAGTTGTGGAAGATGGAGCGGGCATTATACGAAATAACTGAAGAACGGAACGAGCTCAAGGCGCAGGTGGAAAGGATGAAGACTGAAGGTGGTGGATCATCTGAAGGGAAGATTAAGCAGCAGAAAGACAAGAAAAAGAGGAAGAGGGACAACGACATCCCTAATTCTAAAAAGTCAAGCCCGAAGAAGAAGTAAGCCTGTATCAAGTGTGGAAAGACTCACGCAGGAGAATGCATGATGTGGAAGAATGTATGTTTCAACTGCAAGTAGGAAGGACATATTTCTCTGCATTGTCCTAAGCCAAATTTGAGGAAGTGTTTTTCATGTGGGCAAACGGGTCACGGATTCAACAAGTGTCCCAACAACAAGAAGACTGGTGAAGGGAGTGGTCGGTAGACAACTTAGATATATGTAATAGTTTCTTTTGGGTAGAAGACTATGATATTAAGTGTTATAATATCTAGAACGATGTTTAAGCATATGTAAATATAAATATGTTTGTATGAATGAAATCTTTATTTTCTATATGAGTATAAGATTAAGATTAATTTGTGTGTTCTTAAAACTCATACTTATGGTAAGTTAATGACTCATAATTATATGAAATGTTTTGAACCCCTTAGTGAATGGACGCCAAAGGTCTGACTAGGATAAGTTCATACACTCATATAATTGTGGCAAGTTCCTGAACTCATAGGTGTGGTAAGTTTGACGAACTGGTAATAACTGTGTGAGAATGGAGAATTACAACTTTTTGTGTAAAAGTTGTGTTATTAATCCTGATATGATTTAAAAAGGGATAGTAAATGTGTTAAGTACTATATGTACTATGTGTTATTTCAATAAATGGGTGATTATGTGAGAAATATGTGTTGAATTCTAATTGTGTTAAGAATTTGTGTAAAGAAAGAGAATTAATATAAGATTTTTATTTAAATCTGATCATGCCGCCTAGACGACAAAATCGAAACCAGCGGGAAGAACAATCAGTAAATAACGAAGGAGGTCAAGCAGACCCAATGTAGAATTTCGTAGATATGATAGAAAAAGCTATGGAAAATAGGGCTCCAACAGGAGGAAGAGCGAGAAATCCGCCAGCTGAAAGATTGGCAAATTTTAATGACTTTAAAGCAGTAGGACCGCCTGAATTCAAAGGAACCACAGATCCGATTGAAGCCCAAACTTGGGTGAAGGAGATGGAGAAAGCATTCATCATTGCACGTGTGGCGGAGGAGCAAAAGATGGCTATTGCAATGTATCTGATGAAGGGAGAAGCCAATTACTGGTGGGAGACTAATCAGGCCAGAGCTGGTACATAGGTGGTGTTGTGGACAAGATTCAAGGAACTGTTCTTTGAGAATTACTTTTCCCCGAGTATGTAATCCAGGATGGAAGTCAAATTCTTTGAACTTAAGAAGGAGAATATGTCTGTTTCTGAATATGCTGCTAAATTCAACGAATTAGCAAGGTTTGCACCTCATCAGGTGGATACGGAATTACGAAAAGCGAGAAGGTTTGAGAATGGGTTGAGACTGAATATATACAACAAAGTAGCTGTGTTGCAGATTAACACGTTTGCGGCCTTGATGGAGAAAGCATTAATTGCTGAAGGAGGGAGCGAAGCTGCGTCTCAATTTCATCAAGAGAAGAAGAAAAAGACCAATGATGGTGGAAGCAGTGGAGGTAGTAACCCGAATAAGAGAAAGTGGAGTGAGAATACCCAATCAAGAGGTAAGATAGAAGACAATAGGAAAGGAAGGGAGCCATGTGCGAATTATGGGAAAATCCATGCTGGAGTTTGCCTGAAGAAGAAGGGAGTTTGTTATAACTGCGGACAAGAGGGGCATATGTCACCCAATTGCCCCAGTCCGAAGAAAATTCAAGGTTGCTTTGGATGCGGATCGACTGATCATTTGGTTCGGAACTGTCCGAAGAAGAATGCAGAAAAGGAAAGTGGCAACAAGGGGCCTAGTGGCGGAACCTTGGCAACTCAAGGACCTGCACAGCCAGGAAGACCAACGGCCCGTACATTTAACATGACGGCGCATGATGCAGTGGCAACTCAGGAGGTGGCATCAGGTAATGATCTCATTACACGAATAATATCAGTTAGATAATTCTGTGAACTGTTTTCTTTTATAGATTCAAGTCACAGGTTAGAATTTTTAACACAATTTAATATTGTGTTGATAAAAATGAATTGATGATACAACTTTAAAAGATTGTAGAGAATAAGAAAGCGGTGATTCCGAGGACGGAATCCTTTTAAGGAGGGGTGAATGTGATAACCCGGGATTTCGAATATTCAAAATTTTACGAATTTTTTTTTTTAAAATTAATATTAATATTAATTATCATTTTGTGACAAGTATCTGTGATACGAGTCTCGAGAAAGTCAATTTCTGTATTGACTAATAAATTTAGAGTAGAGTTGTGCTTAACAAGCTTTAAAAACCCTAACCGTAATTGCCGGATAGGGATTTGATAGAAAATATAATTAAAATAATTATATATATTAATATGTATGTGTTTGAACAGTATAGAATTTTTGATCAATGATTGATCGGTTAAGGTTTAAAATTAATAAACCCTAATAAGAAATTAGAAACCCTAATGTCAGAATTAGAAACCCTAACGTACTGTTAGAAACCCTAATTGTACACTAGGAAACCCTAATTTTGAATGCTGGAATCCTAAAACCCTAATTAGGAAACCCTAATCCTAATTGTGAAGCCTAATGTGTGTATTAAACTTTAATATGATTAGAAAACCCTAATTATATTTTAGTTATTTTAATTTCTATTTTACAAACCCTAATTGTAATTTAAAAAATTTATTTTTCTAATTAAAACCCTAATTCGCGGGTTATAAACCCTAATGACCATTTTGACCCTAATTGCTAAATTAGGCAATTTTAATTAGGAATATTAATCCTAATTAGCAAGATTGAATTTTATGATTAGGAAATACTAATATAAGTATTGAATACTAATTATAATTTTATAATATTAATTTTCTATTTTTGAAAATCGAAATTCGAAAATCTTGGAAATTAAATTGCAAACCTAAAGGGTTTAAACCCTAAACCCTAACCCTAACCCAACCCTAAACCCTAAGGGTTTGTACAAATTCCATATTTGCCATTAAAATCAATTTGTAAATGACTAAAATACCCTTTTAGTATATTTTTAATTGATAGCTTGCAAATCTATCAATTGTTGGAGTGGGTGACCAACTCTTGACCAACTACATTGACTTAAGGACTTAAAAATCTAGCCAAAATCGTCCAGCAACATCAGATCAAGCAACATCAAGCACTATATAAGAGATTCAAGAGAGAGAAAGTCTAGAAAAGTTGCCATTTTACATACATGCTCTCACCAACTCCATCTCTCACTAGAATCTCCGAATTATACAAGTAATTCAGTCCTATTATCAGTTACTAGAACAACAAAAACAGATAAGGAGATCATAGATCAAGATTTGATAAGAGAAGGTATAGCCCTAAATTTATATTTGATCTTGTATGCTAAGAAAGTTTTTATGTTTTTGTGTTTAGATGTTTGCTAGAGGATGTTTTATGTTGATCTATGATGATCAAACATATATCCATAGCATCAAAGTGCCTTAAAATGGTGTTTTTAAAAATCTGTCCAAGAACAAAATTTGTGGTCTGACAACCAAATGTCAGTGGCCACCAATCCTTGCTCGTATATGATTTTTGTTGTTTTCAAGTTGTAATTTATAGCCTGGTATATGGTCTTTAATCTGAAAGTGGTAGAATAGCTATTTGGTGTTTGGAATTAAAGTTATTTAAGGTTAAACACCGTTGACCGACGTTGACCGGACAAAATTTGGGCAAGCCCAGAAATTGAATTCAGCGTCTGACAACCTTTTTAAGCCTCTTGATCTGTGAGTATTTTTAGTTTTTGGTGTTGTTGTTGTAATCATTTGGTAGTTTGTAATATGGGATTTAGATCCATGTATTTTGACCCTCCAAAACATCCTTAAATCGAGCACAGTGGACCGTCAAAAGAGGCCACCTGGCCAAGGTTTGTGTTTATGGGAAAAACCCAGAAACAAATGAACACATGTTCTGACATGGTTTGACCACTATGTAGATTGTGATTGACTTGTTGTTGGACAGATTTGTTGCTTTTGTGTTGTTCCTTGACATAAGGACTACAACCTAAAACAATTAGATTACAAGAATCATGACCAGAACGATTAGAAAATTTGGCTCCAAGGAAGCCACTCGAACTGCCTGGGTTTCTTACAAACCCAGGTGACGTCTTCATGTTAAGTTGTGATTTAACCAGATTGATGATTGTTACTGGTAGTATTACACGTGTACTACGAGTTTAAACCTTAATCTGGCCCAAAAACGATTTTAAACTAAGGATTTAAGTTGGTCAAACAGGTGACTTATACTTTATAACGAAGTGTCGGTGTTCTTGAGCCCAAAACACAACAACGGCGCTTTACATAAGCTAAAGACTTACAACTGACACGGTTTATTTATTTTCTATTTTCGCTTTTTTAGGAAAATAATTAAAATTAGAAATAAATTATAAAATGACCAAAAATGATTTTAAAAATTATTTTAAATTATGAAAAATAATTTCGATTAATTGGAATATTTTTCTTTATTATTTATAATTATTTAAATATTAAAATTATTTAATTTATTTAATTAGTGTATTAAATAAATTAGAGAAAAATGATTTAATATTATGAAAAATCATTTTAAATAATAATAATGTATTTAAAAATATTTTGAGTTATAAAATGTGACTTTTAATATTTTTGGAGAATTTTTATTAATAAATTAATATTAATGATACTACATTTATTTAATTATGAAATTAAATAAATAAGTTAAAAATGATTTTATTGATTTAAAAATCATTTTAAATAAGAATAAAGTGTTAGAAAATATTTGGAATTATAAAATATAATTTTCAATATTTTTAGAGAATTCTCATTAATAAATTAATATTAATGATATTAGATTTATTTAATTATTATATTAAATAAATGATTTAAAAATGATATTATTGATTTAAAAATCATTTAGAAATGAGAAAAATGTTTTAAAAATATTTCAAGTGATAATTAATTACTTTTAATATTTGATGATAATTTCATTAATATTTAAATATTAATGGTGATGATTTAAAATGATTTTAATTATTTTAAAAATCATTTAAGTAGATTATTAATGATTTAAAAATATTTCAAGTTATTAATAATAACTTTAATATTTTGACAAATATGTTATTAATATTTTTATAATATTAAATATTAATAATGATAAGATTATTTGATAATTAAATCATTTAAAAATGGTTTAAGTGTTTGAAAAATTATTATAAATTATATTAATTATTTATAAATTATTAAAAGCTTCTGAAAAATATTATAAAACGATATTTAACTTATCTAAAATAATATTGAAGCTTAAAGACCGAGTTTAATTGACAATCAATGTCTTAATTGTCGGATAGGGTGACCAGAACACCGAGAATGGACCGAAGTCCAACCAGACCGAACTAGTTAGACTTGTTAAGTGTTTATATAGTTTATAAACACTAATGTGGCTATGTGGAAATGTGTCTAGGAGAAGTTTGACTGTAAAATACAGTGTTACGTGTTATAAATGATTGTGCTAATTGTGAGACCGACATTGTTGAATATAGGTCTTACGAATGCAGTTAATTATATTGTGTAGCTGTAATCAACGTGGAAGGCAAGTTTCCTAACTCAGCCTTGAGTTATATTCATTCAATTGTTATAATGGCTAATTATTGCTAATTATACCATGTTCAGGGAATTTATTATTGATTATTCGCAGTTAGTGCATGATTAATAATTCAAATTGAATTACTTATTCGGAGAATATACATTTTTAGAATAACTGTTGTTGGATATTCATATTCGTAGAAGATAGAATTGACAGTACAGATAATTCCTGTTTATTGTCAAATTATGTTAAGAAATATCTTAGCTAATTATTCTGGCTAGACGAACATTTGTTAGAACTTGATAAATTCAAGAAAAGAATTCAATTGTTATTGGTAGATCGATGCCAATTATTTCGGCTAGATCGATAAGTAAATAGAATTTGAAATCACAGTATTTCGTTGTTAAATCAAAATCTTGATTCTGAGACTGAGAAGAAAAACCTTTTATATAAAGGGAACATTTTAGGTCGTATATTCGACTATTATTGCTTTATTAAGTATTATGCATAATATAGGGTCTGAGTTGAGTAGGCTCTAAGTACTTGCGAGAGGGTATGATTTAATCTTTATGGTTATCGATACTCCTAGTATGTATCAAAGTAAATCTTTGATAGATGCAATTCGATAAAATAAGTTCAAAGATCTGGTGAGATCACTCAGCATAAATTTGGAAAATATTCCACTTTGTTATTGCGTAGAATTGATTCTTGATTATTCAATAGAATATCGTAGAAACTTTGAAAGCGTTGTACTATTTCATTATTAGATTATTGCATTGCCTAGAATACTAGAAGACTTGTTATTGATTAACAATTTGTTCAGCTATTTCAAAGTTCACCGAACTTTGGTTTCATTCTATCAAAATAGATAGTCTGTTCTTATTAAATCGTATACATTTATTGTATATCTTAACTTGCGGGGCAAACTTGTTGCTCACCCTTGCTATAAATAAAACTTTTCAGCTAGGGACGAAGTTGCAGAAGGTGCTGCGAAGAAGAACAAAGGAAAAGGCATAGTTATAAATTAGTATAATGAAGTTCAGCATTATTATTATATTATTGTATTATAAACCCTTTTTGTATATCTAAAGGGGTATGTTTGTAATTTCAAGGTTAGTGAACCTGGGACTTATGTATTAACAACTTATGATAATGAGTTATGTATTCCTATTTCTATATGAATGGGTAGTTAGATGTTATTATATTGTGGATCGTGAACACCAAACTCGGGGGTCTGGTAACCCAGATTTGGGGGTGTCACAAATATGGATAAGCTTTGTGATTCATGTATTGTTACGCATGAATTGATGTATGATGAAGTCAAAGCCAAATCTTTCGGCTAGACTTACGATATATTGGATTTCTTATAATCTATCAAAGTACTGTCAATGTTTTACTAAACTATGTTGGTATGATTTTCAAAAGAAGAATAAGTATGCTAAAATGTTTTGTCGTCAAACGATAGACACGTGAGGTTGCCACAACTTAAACATACATACGTTTATAGAATATAGTGTTAGTCAACATAGAGTACTATAGGTTGATCACCTAGACGTGCTCGTAAGATATGCTGGACTTACAGACTTAGTGTCGGGTTCTCCTTTTCAAAAAAAGTATGAAATGTTCATGGTCTTGGACCGGAATTGATGTTTTACTGAATATTGTCATTATAAAACGTTTTGAAGGAAAAGTGAAGTGCTATTTTAAATTACTAATAGTAATTCATAACTATTGTTTAGTTATTGAGGATATACGATTCCTATGTTTCAAGCATGCTATTTAATTGGAATTTTTTTACTTGCTGAGCTTGTTATGCTCACTCTTGCTTGAACCATATGAATACAGTTAAGACCGAACGGACCAAAGGATCCGGTAAAGATAAAGGAAAGGCTAAGGCAGACCGTTGAACGGTCTATGTAATAGTATAGGCTTAATGTTATAATGTATTTTATATTATGACAAATAACTTATGTATTGGTTTTCAAGAACCTGGGAAAGGAATATTATTTTGCAATATATATATATAAGACATATTCGTTCTTTTGAGGCATTTCAATTGAATGTATGTGTGGACTGTAGCACCATGTAGCACCATATGCCGGGTTGGAAGATTCCTAGATTTGGGGGCGTCACACGAGTTCCGAGTTCGGATGACCTAATTACGGACGAACGAACGATTAACGTTAATAACGTAAAATAAACAAAGGATAGAATTTAAGTTAATTGAATGACATGTTAATGGATGCAGAATAATATTATGTCCAAGGGAAGTTGAAGTACGTAAGATAAGGAAGAAAATGGCTTTGGAACGAATTCGTTCGGAGCTTTAACGAAGAAGTTATGAGATCATAAAGTAAGCATCTCAAACAGTTTCCAAGACTCATGAAATTGTCTAGTTTTGATGCTTGGCACCGCAACGCAAGCTAAGCTTTGGGGGACGGCGCATGACTCAACCGGGAAGAAAGGCATCATTGAGTGGCGCCACAACATGAAGTGATAGAGAGGGATTTGGTATCAGAAGGCCAAACCGGGGAAGAGAGTACTGGAGACTAGCGCAAGGAAGAAGGAAGGACCCGGTGCCGCAGCGCCGGTGCTGGGAAAGACCAAGTGAGGAGAGTTTTATTGCTCAATTCCTGGGGGGTGTGTAATGAAAGATACAGAACATAAAGTTCACGTAATGTAACACTTAAACAAGTGATTTAAACTTTTAGTAAAGGTTGAACAGAAAGATTTAACAAGATTAAAAGGAAAAGAATGTAAACGCATATTATATAACCGATATACGGGGACCGTGGTCGCGATAAAACGAATATGTGGGATTGCTATAATTTTTATTCCTTAGACGTTGAGTAACGAGGATGATGTATAACATTTTTATGTTATGATGTCGTAATGAGAGTTAAGTGTAAAGTGTATTGACACTACGAATGCAACGTAGTTGCGATGAATGATCGGTCTTAGCATACAACGAACCGTATAGCTTCAACATTAAGAAAGAATAATGAACATGGGGTTGATGGGATGGATAATGATGGAAAGCAATTAAAACCTTGAGTAAAGGTTGAGTGAGAGATTAAGAGTTGAACGTTGAATACATAAACGATGCTCGTGAATTGTATTCGCGTTGGACGAACGTGCTAAGTACACATTGGTTGTATGACTTTGACATTGATGAAAGTAGTAAATAAGATATGAGTTATCGAAAAAGCCGTAATAAGCGGTAATAAAATAAGGAATGTCCTAAGGTAAGTCAGATAGGAAATGTTAGAATGAAGTAAGCATTAAACACTTTAGCCGAAGTGAGGGTTGAGTGTATGCAAATATTAAACGGGTAGAACCTACACTCCGTGTATGGTATGATTGTAAGGTAATGAAGACTAAGATTAAACCTGTGAATGGTGAAGAAACTGAATTAATGATGTATAACATTAAGAAGCCGAGTAATGATTATAACTTGGATAACGTTCCGAGTCGAATGAACCGGACATTGTAAGATATGAGTAAGGTAACATAAAATTCTTAACACTATGAATGCGTAGAATTAATATTGAATAATCGTTCTGAGTATACAGAAGACTGTATGACTTAGACGATAAAGAAAGAATCCTGAGGTATGACATTTAGTTGCCAGAAAGCCGTATATTTAACAAACATTATAGTTTTAATGGTTCAGATAAGTTAAGATAAGTTTAGGTTGTAGTACAATCCTAATCTTTGATGGTTGACATATGGGAGCTGGGCTAAACAATTCCTTCAGAGAACAGAGGTATATACGAAACTGGCGACCGATCTAACTCACTGTGAAAGACAGTGTAACCGATATGGGAACTTGTTTGTTGGTTGTTTGTGGGAAACCACTTAGAGTACCATATGGACTACTAGCAGAGACACGATGTGTGCTGAGTCCTAGAAGGGTTATATGAAGTAGATAAGAATGTAAATCATCAAAGATAATGATCATATGAGTAAGACATCTTCATATGTCATGAAGCCATAAACCGATAAAGAAAGTTAGTCGCATAAACTTAGATTGTAGGAACGCGAACCTTAAGAAGTAAAGTTAAGTAAACCAATTCGTAAGTCAAGTATATAACTAATTGGTATATATGATATTTTCCTTATGTGATACATAGGGATTGGAATGAGCAGTTCAGCGTAAGCTGTAGCTGTCCGTAAGGCAAGTTTCCTAACTTCATTCATATTACATGAATGCTAATTTCTTAATATGACGCCCCCAAATTCAGCTCTAGCTTGATTTGCCTCCCACCAAAAATTTGCCTCCCCTTTCATTGTATAGGTGGAAAAAGCTTTCTTTTTCCCCTCCGTTACCCTAGCTATCACAAACACTTCTACAGGTTCAGTTGATCCTCTAAATCCTGGCGGTTTGATTGCCTTGAAGTCTTTGAAGTTTGCCAATTGATTTTTTAGCTGATTTCCCATGAATGGTAATCAATTCTGCATAGCTTGAGCGTCCATATTCACCAAACTTTGTATCGAGTCTAGTTGTCCTCCACCTTTGTTGACAGCTACTTCTGCCTTTGGGGTTCATTTTTGTCTTGGCAAAATTATCTGATTAAGTAAAATCATGTTCATCCAACTAATTCATAGTATTTTTCATAGCATAGCACATACTGCTTTAAACATACGCTATCCCTTTGTGACACAAAAGTGGGGAATCGTTGCCACAACTTATACAAAAGTTGAGAATATTACATTACACTCACATACTTATCATATACATATCATAGAATCATACACATTAAAATAACACTAATACTACTTATTTCTTACGCCTTCACTAACGATAAATTGATTAGTATTCTATATATTCCATTATCCTCAAAAAATCCATTTACACATAACTATATCAAGTTTGTCAAACCTACCACACATTATGAGTTCAGGAACTTACCACAATCATATGAGTTTAAGAAGTTATCCTAGTCAGACCTTTGGCGTCCATTCGCTGAGGGGTTCAAAAATTTAATATAATTATGAGTCATGAACTTACTATAAGTATGAGTTTTAAGAACTTGAGCTTAACCTTATATTCTCTAACTATACTCTACCTATCAGTTATACACCGTTTCTGGATCCGGTACTACACTTTTCCAGTATAATCACCTTATTAGGGTTGCTTTCAATGTGAGCCTCTATTTTAGCTATTTACTTTGATATTGCCTCGGTTATAGAGGTTGACTCCTTCTTTACGATCTAAGGGTATCCTAATCCTTTTCTATCTAACATCTACACACATAAATTATCCTGATTAGCACATAGTATATACACACAGCAATTAATAGTTTTATATATGTTATCTTTTATTTTGTTTTACAATGAATTTATTCAATTCATCTCCTTATAAACTGTATATGAGTTATTTGTACTTTCAATGTTTCCCTCTGTTCTAAGGTTATAGCCTAAGGTCTATCCCACCTAAGGTTTTTAACCCTAAAGCTCTGATACCAACCTGTGACGCCCCCAAATTTAGGTACTTGAAATTCAAACTCAGTGCTTCACGATACCATTTCTATGAGCGGAATAATACTAATAATAATAACAATAATATAAATATCAAACTTAATTTACATATATCAGAGTCTAATCCCAGGTACGCAACCTTTAAACATTCATTACATGATAATTAATAGATATCGTTGTCATAATAAAGTCAAGCTATTACATAATATAGCATAAGTTTATTCTATTTGCTTTCCTTTCCCTTGTCCTGGCCTGAACCTTCCGATTAATCACGCCTAGCTGAAAACATTTAAATTTAAAGTAAGGATGAGTATTTATTTCCCAACAAGTAATAACAACAATAAATATTAGCTGAAAAGATTAAATGTTTTCTTTGAATGACACTTCTATAACGAATCAACAGTTGTGAAGTAAGCTGAATCAATAATAACAACATATTAATTCTATATCAAAATTTTGAAACTACACACTGACTATAAATGGATATCAGTCGACAGACTATGAACTTTGTTTTCAATTTTCGCTAAGGTTTAGCAGAACTTCATCCGCATACTGTCATAACTTACGAGCGCGATGGTGATATTCCCAATGTGCCCTATATTGATCAATACTACATACAAAAACTATATTATCGTTCATCTTATCCACCTTAGGTGCACAAAAGTTTTCTCATGTTCGGGATGTTCATACTTAGTCGAGAATCTGAATCAAAACAATTTGATTGGATACAATAAAATTCTATCACATTTCAACGATATTTCTAAATCTGTGTCTAGCTGGGTCAAATAGCTTAGACAACTTTTTATTAATGTATACATACCGGAAATTAATAGGTATGTACCAACATTTGATTAAATATAATAATTATCCAAGTGAGGTCACTTGTATAACCATGCTTAGAAATTAACGAACATAATATATATATTGATATATAATAACAGAATTAAAGAACTTGTACAACAGATTATAATCTAATAACTTCCT
This sequence comes from Panax quinquefolius, assembly GCA_020205615.1. Lineage (NCBI taxonomy): Eukaryota > Viridiplantae > Streptophyta > Magnoliopsida > Apiales > Araliaceae > Panax > Panax quinquefolius. The sequence continues at coordinate 98,840,398 of CM035162.1, forward strand.
TATACAAAATCATTGCATAAGTATATACAAGGTTAAGATATTTGAACAATGAAAAAGAATAGTTCTGATATTCGCTTACGCATGTCCATTGCAAAAAGTAAATGCAAAGATAGGGTACTTGCCTGGTCTGCTACTTACAATTACGCAACTTAGTTTTATCTTTATATCAAGACCTATCATTAATAGGATCATTCTATCGATTAGAATAACATATCATAACATATAGTACTGCTATTTGCAGTTAGTACATAACCTAATTACATTGTCACATATGTTTAATAGCCATTGGATCACAAACAAGCACATATTTAGTCAAATTATCTAAGTCCAGTTCAATTTCTGAAATATTTTGGTGTACCAACGGTTTTATCGGTTAATTATCGAGTCTAAAACTCAATCGTGAAGTTCTATAGATGTAATTATCAGTCATACTATTTTTCATAGACTTATAATAATTTTTAAATAATTATTATAATTTATCATGATTTTTTAAACCCCGGAATCATTATAAAATGATTTAAATAGTAAATAATTCTATTATCATTAATATTAATTAATATTAAATTATTAATGAAACCATTGCCAAAATATTAAAGTTATTTATAATAACTCAAAGTATTTTTAAAACATTCATATTACCCTTTAAATGATTTTTAAAACATTTAAAATTATTTTAAATAAATACCATTAATATTAGAATATTAATTTATTATTTATCAAAATAATAAAAGTCATTTATTATAACTTAAAATATTTTTAATTCATTTATTCCCTTTTAAATTATTTTTAAATTAATAAAACCATTTTAAAACTATTTATTTAATACAATTATTAAATAAATCAAATATCATTTAATATTAAATTATTAATGAAATTTACCTTTAAATATTGAAAGTTATATTTTATAAATTAAAATATTTTTAAACACCTTAGTTTCATTTAAAATGATTTTATAATATTAAAATAATTTTTAAACTAATTTATTTAATATAATTATTAAATAACTCTAATATCATTAATATTAAATTATTAATGAAATTTACCTTTAAATATTGAAAGTTATATTTTATAACTTAAAATATTTTTAAACTCCTTATTTTTATTTAAAATGATTTTTCTAATTTTAAAATCATTTTAAAATTAATTTATTTAATATAATTATTAAATAAATCTAATTTCATTAATATTAAATAATTAATGAAATTTTCTTTAAAATATTATAAGTTATATTTTATAACTTAAAATATTTTTAAATACCTTATTATCATTTAAAATAATTTTTAATATAATAAAATCATTTTTAATTAATTTATTTAATATATTTATTAAATAAATTAAATATCAATAATATTCAAATAAATACTAATATTTATGAAAAAAATATGTCAAATTATTACAAGATAATTTTTATAACTTCAAATAATTTTTAAAATAATTTTTGTAATTTTTAGAAATAAATTTCTATTTTTAAATGATTTTTAGAAAATAAATTAATTAAAATTAATAAGTCCCGTCACCTAAGGTGTTCTTGAGAAACCCAGACCTTCAAAGTCAGTGATCGAGTAACCAGGTTTGACCTACAATAAATCCTAACCTATGATGTTTTTAGGTATTCTAAAGCTTTGATCTTGTAGTAATGATGTAAAACTACAAGAATCAATAATAAAAAGGGTCAAACAGCATCATAATTGCAAGTTATAAGCCATCAAAGTATCTGTCAGACGTGTTCTTCATGTTCTGGGCTGCCCAAAAACATGAAGTCATGGCCGGTCAACGCTATTCATGGCCTTATATTATGAAATCGGTTCATGTTATGGGTGGTCTAAACGTCGGGCCCTGTAAAGAAACTAACAGAGTACATGTTTGGAACACTAGTCAAGTCTAAACATCATCAAAGAGCAAGATATAAGGCTTTGAACAAGCTATCAGAGTTGTTCTTCATTTTCTGGGTTACCCAAAAATGAAGAACAGTTCGACTGCCCTACTGTGGGCTTCTACAACTTGTGATCTGTGCAATGTTTTAGTGATCTAATGGGTCCAGTGTGTAGCCAACATGCAAGTGAACAGATCTATCATATAATATAGATATAACAACAACACAACAAGAAGATATAATCCAGTCAACCCATGTCAGAACACATGTTCATGATTTTCTGGAAATTCCAGAAAACAGTTTCGTGATCTTCCCAGCTAGTTTGACCATCCACTATGTTCAACCTACTTGATGTTTTAGTGATCTAAAGGAATTATCGTGAAGTTCATATAACATACTACAATTCTATTACAACAACAAGAACAACACAACAAACACCTGCAATATCCAAACGCACGAATATCTTGTCAAGCCTTTCTGGGCAGTTTCTAGGTTACCCATAAACGTCCAGTCATGGCCGGTCAACGACTTTTGACCATTAATAACATGAAATATGTGCATGATCTGGACTTGATTCAAGTTCCAGATTAAAGATCTCATAACAGACTACAACTACAAACTTTCAAAACACAAAAATCATTAACGATCACTGAGATATGAGGTCTGACATTCGTTGTCAGGAAAAAAAATTCTAGATTTTTGAAAACATCAAATCCGAGACTATAGATGTTATGGATCTAACTTCTATCAACCCAGATCACTTAGTTATACTCCATACAACATCTTTAACACACAAAAACTAACATCTAACATGGAATCAAGGATCAAATTTTTTGTTTAGGGTTTTATACCTTTCTTAAGCTATGCTTGAATCTAGCTTTCTAATTTGATATAGATGAACTAGGGACTTGTTTTTGGGACTAGTTTAGCAAAGAAATTTCGTGGGCAAGAGAGAAGATAGCTTGGTTGAGTATTTGGTCACAAAAGAGGCTTAGAAATAAATTTTCTCTCTCTTAATCTCTCTCTATATATATTACATAGATGCAATGTATGCATCTGAATATGGCTGATGTGTTGGAGATTTTAAGTCAAAGGAGAAGATAATTTTGTCACCAACTCAATATATGGATAGATCTACAGGTTAGCTTAAATTATGCAAGAGGGGTAATTTGGTCATTGACCTTATAATTTTAATGGCAAACATTTAACATGGCAAACCCTTAGGGTTTGACCCTTAGGGTTAAACCCTAAGGTTTTGGAACAAAGATTTTTGTAGGATTTCAATTTAGGGTTTAAAATAAAAATTTAGTTTCTAAAAATCACAAATTAGGGTTTTCTAAAATAGTTTAGGTTTTTAATTACTTAGAACTTGCTAATTAGGTTTAAGACCTACTAATTAACATTAAGCTTTCCAATTAGCGATTAGGGTTTACAATTAGAAATTAGGGTTTTAAATTACTAATTAGGGTTTTCTATAATTAGTGTTAAAACATATAATACATATTATATACCACATAACACAATCACTACACAGTCTTGAATCTCCCATTTGAGTTTCAGCATAGGGTTAAACAAATTAATGCTAGGGTTTTGTTAGGTTATAATAAAACTGCTCCACATATTAACCTTACACACATAACATACATATTTATAGTGTCGACGTCAGGATTTTTATTTGTCCCTTTTCGTTACTTGTTCTTTGGTGTTCTCATGTTAGGTGAGATTTTTTTGAAAAAACAAGGGAAAAAGGTCCGACATGTGTAATGTCGACGATGGATTGTTAAGAGTCGCCAATTAATTTTTTATATGATTGTACCAACACAACCGAGAAAAGGTTTGCACATTGACCCAGTGAAATGACATTGTTAAATGGGTCGGTGAAACCGAGATTCATTAGGGTCCGGGAACTTGATCATGTGGAGGGAAGGTGTTAGGCACCCCTCGACATCCGTGTTACCACGGTGACCACCACTTTTCAAGAAATTGTTATATGAATGTGTGTGTGTGTGTGTGGATCAATGTGCAATTATTTGAAAGTAGTGCGAGGCCTCATTCGCACCTATATACACAGGGTTTGAATTTGTAAAAAAAATTAGTTTTAACAAGATATAGAAGTGATGTTTTATAAAAGAGGTTTTTCAAACCCTTGTGCTCAATAGTAATTGAGACCTTTTACATTCCCATTTTTAATAAGTGTTCGACTTGATTATTTTTAATTTTCCGATATGCGAAGCATCTTCGATAAAATAATGTACAAAATAGTGTCGAACTCCTCGCGGGTATGAAAACTATATGAGGAAATCCAAACACCGTGAATATATTTACAAGCTGCTTACATCTGAAAATGTCCATTACGGGAACCGAATCTAGATCCAGTAAACTGAATCTGTGATCACATGATTCCTAGGCTCACATGATGCCGCAATTGATATAAAGCAATAAGCAGGTATATATTTAAAAGCTGTAAATATATACATATAAAGACATGATCAGCCACCACAAAGCACCTCCATGGGGGATCAGAAATGTAAATAAAGCTGTAAAAGCAATCAACCGCCACAGAGTAAACTCCAGGCGGGACGAAAAGTAAAGAAAGCTGTAAAGACGATCAACCGCCACAAAGTAAACTCCAGGCGAGACTTAATGTATATATATATATATATATATATAAAAGCGGCAAATGCAACAGATGTAAAATCCAAGCTCATCGAACAGAGTTCGACACATAGTTTATATACACACACACACACACACACACACACACATATATATATATATATATATATATATATATATATATATATATACGAAAGCAAATAAACGCTCCAGATCAAGTCTAGGCTCAAGAGGCATAACTCGATAATGTTAGTCAATATAAATAATAAAAATATATATAAGTATTTATATATACAAACTGAACTGAAACCACGGACCGAAGTCCGGAAAAACACATGCAACACGACTCTCAACGTGAAGAAAAGTGTGTACAAAGATGAAGAGAAAGGCTTTAAAGTGTGTGAGAAGGCTTACAGTGGGCTGCCAAGGAAGACTTCTATATCTTTAAAGGGATGAACACTCGGCTCCCGCCGGTACAAAAAGTAGCTATATGTGAGCTCACAAGTGTTTAAAATGAGAAAGCACTCAATGTAGGGATAGTACAGAGAAAATTTGACAGGGCTTCCTCGCCTTTTTCTCTTTCAAAATAGCCACCCCAAGCCCTCTATTTATAGAGGGGGGAGCCGTAGTTGTACCTACATCTGGTCGGATTACCCCAGGCTTCGCGAGTCCCGTCGTCTCGAAGTATGTGCACGAATGCACTATAATGTCTGCTCAAACTTTCAGAATTGTAATCCGGTCATCCGACTGAGGTATGTAAGACCTATTTCGGACCGCCGTTGTCGAAAGTTACGCAATGACATGGGATTAGAGGTTGTACAAAGTCAGGAAGATGGGTCCATTGTTGGTCAAAAAACTGATCACTAAACACGCGCAAGTATACGTAGTCTAACAAGTAATACAGTGATAAGGAGTGTGTCGTACCCACGAGGAACTATGACTAATATTTTCCAAGTACCGACTATGTATCACTAAAGTCTTATTCGAACAACAGTAAATGGAAGTGTGGTTAATCTAGTTAAAACTAATTAACAAAGCAAGTAAATGGATAACGAATAGTAATCTAGGGAATTTAAGCTAAGGTCACAACTTCACCCCACACAGGCATTCTGTCGAACACCTGACGTGTTATGTTTCATCAAACTAGCTACCCTTCTCTCTTTGGTCTTAATGGTCATGACAATTTATCGACCGAAAACACATATGTGCCTATGCACCTCTGTCGAGGTATGCACAAACTTATCCTCTCCAGATCCACCCAAAAGGGAATAGAACAGAAAAGAACTTCCAAGCTAGATGCAATCCTACACATGTCTATGCGAATTAATCATAACAAGGATTTAAGCATAGGTTCTCAATTAGGTCGCACGCGGTGCACAAAGATATGTCTATTCTACGCACAACTTATGCAGTCGAAACCCACAATCATATGCCAATATATTTAGGTATAAATCTACAATTCTTCTGTCGATATCATGTAAATTACCAAAATTATCACTAATGTCTTAGCAAGAATCATTAAGGATAAATATATCAAATCAAATCATATGGTGCCAGCCAAAGAGATAAGATAATCAATTTAAATAACAAAGGGTTCCATTATAACCTTAGAGCAAATATTTAGCTCATAGCTATTAAACCAAATATAAGTAGCAAATAAGACGACATTTATAGATTACAAAACTAGAGAAGATAAATGGATAAGAGGAAACTTTGTCAAAGCCATTTAATCTCCACGTATTCCGCTCAAATCAAGCTTTCTATTCCGTGTGGCTCACTGCTCTTGATGCTCCAAAGAAAAGCCTAACTTCTCCCTAATCTACCTAATCTATATTTATAGACATCAACTAAGAGAAAGAAAGAGAAATTACAAAAAAAAGCTAACCTAAGCTAATCTATGGGAAAAGTGATATAGGATGTCTGATATCTTTTGATATATAGAGACTCTCTATGTTTTATACGCCTCCCCTCCATTTTCTAGGTCAAACACAAGCCCTCTCTGCCTGGACACCGAAGCTCACGCTGCGACGAGAGAAATAACATTGTAGTTGGCGCTGCGGTGCCGAGTAAGTTAGGAAAAATTGGAGCTCGCGCTGCGACGCGAGCCTAAGAAGTAAATAGTGGCGCTGCGGCACGAAGATGATGTCAACAGGGACAAGGAGGTGGCGCCTCGACACGAGTCTAACACTGGGCATTGGCGCTGCGGCGCCAGTGTATAGAAAATTATAGTTTTGCCCCTAAATGCTATAAAACACCTGTAAAGCTCTGCAATTCATTGATTAAGCACAATAACACTATAATCATATAAATCCATATAAAAATCTATGAGAACAGGCAACTATTTAAGTCATAAAATATCCGATTCGCGGGTATAAATTCCACTCATCAAATACCCCCAAACTTAAGTCTTTGTTTGTCCTTGAGCAAACTATCTAACACAACACTAATAAATAAACACACGCGAAAGAAAAATAAAACTGTAAAGTATTATCATAGCTTTAAAGCTCGATCATAACCACTCCAAGAGAATAGGGCAAACATAGAAATGGATAAGGGTTCATTCAATTTCAAGCATCAGACTGTATTCGATCCATTCTATGTGTGTGTGTGGAGACCAACCACCCTAACTAATCATAACTCAAATACGCTCGCACAGTCGATTGCTAATATCAATAAGAAAACTCCGCAACTTAAACATTTAACAAGCACTAAGAATAAGACGCAAGTGTAGGAAAAGATCTAAAGACTCTAGCATGACGACAGTAAAATCTAACTCGGACAATCCTTACTTACCTTAGGCTATTCAGAACTACCCATAAATGAGCTTTTGATCAGTGACTCCTAAGCCAGAAGACTTTAGGGCACTAGGTGTAGAACACCCCTATGAATCTAATAACTCGAGCAGTAAAGGCCACATAATCAACATAAGCCACTGAGATTTTACAACAAAAACGAACATTATTTAGCGAGTGCATTTTATGCTCCATCTCGATATCGGTCCTGCGTTTATGGGCGAGTGCGTTTTAAGCTCCATCTCGACCCACCACAAAACTTACGATATAAACTCTTCTTTTCTATTTTTATTTTCATTTCATTCATTTTTTTTATATATATATATCAGCATGCCAGAAACCAAGATCCAAAACTGTATAAACGTCTAAGTCTTTTTATTACCTTGTAAGAATGAAAGTTTGTTAAAGTGAATAAACTCTCAAAGCAATCAACATGCGAACTAAATTCGAAAAACTAACTAGTTACACAGTTGATCGGTGCTTGCTAAGAAGGACGGATCAATAACAGTCAAAACTCAACGATTGAACAACCCCCAGCTCATACATGCTTGACACGACTCTAAGAGATAGACATAAATACTTGGCGTTTGTCATCAGCCACAATCAAAAATTAATGATAACTATAACCCTTGCTAAATAGCAGCTCAAAATAAGGTAAAAAGACCATTCAAATGGCACAAGCATCTAATCTGTATAAGCCCCAAAAATATAGCTATAAACCACAATCATGCTGATAATAATCAAAGCATTAATAAAATAAAAACCAAAACAGTATATGGCATTCATAATGATAAAAATCCAAACATAAACCCGCAGTTCAAAATGACTACACCATAATACTGATAAAAAGTCATTACAAAATACTAAATATTCAACCTATCATGGTAGTACGGAAATAAAACGGATAATAGCTAAAAAAAACACCCCCAAACTTGAGGTGAGCAATGCCCTCATTGCTAAACATAAAGAAATCGTATGCAAGAGGTCTTCCCTGAAGTTCACTCACTCAAAGCTTGGGTCGTCTCGTCTCACAAATCGACCCGGTGCAAGGTGATGGTGGAGAGTATGGTGGGAAGACATGCAACTCTGGAAACTGGTATGGCATGAACTCATCATTCTCGCCATAGTAATCGGTGTAAATGCTCTGTATGGTGTTCACCACCACTCGACTGGTCTTGCGATAGCTATCTCTTGCCTCTAAGCCATCGCAATATATGTGCCTCGCATGGTCTCGCGCGCCGACATCCTGTTTCGTGCAAAGCAGGTGAGGGACGCCATGATGTCTGTCAGTAGCCCCTGTCCAGCTGGGCCAACGTCTGTAGTCTCTGCCTGTTCTGTCTCTGTAGTAGGGGGTGGCGCTATAGGAGGCCCGTAGCCTTCGCCTCTGACATACGACTCTGCCCCATCCCACACAATGAAGCGTGAGATCGTTTGGTGGTCGATGATTGCCATGGCAGGCAAGGCTATCTCATCTGGCCCCCAATGGATACCTGCCTGCTTGCACCGCCGAGTGATCAATGATGGATGTGGAAGCCCCGAAGTGACTGTACTCTTGATTACCTTCAGAATGGACTCGTGAATCAGAACTCCAATATCCACCTGCAGACCCGAGATAATGGCGAATAACAGAATTACCCTATCTCTGGTCACGTCGCTCAAGTGACGGGTTGGGATCATGTTCGCACATATGAAGCTGAACCACGCTTTTTCGTAGTGATTGAGCGCTATAGTCGGGAAGCTGGTCTTTTCCCCAGTATAGTTGTTCTTCTTCCACGCGGTCCCGGGCTTGCTCAGCCTCCTAATGATGTCCTCTAGGTCGTAGCTGCGGGGCCCCGGCTCCATATAGTCCTTGCCCGCATAGTTGGGCGTGGCAAACAGTGCATTGATGGCTACACTTCCGAACGCCACTAGCTTCCCCCTAACTTGGACAACCGCATCACCTTCGGGATTAGCATTTGCATAGAACTCCCAAACCACTGATACAACTGCTGACCCAGGTGGTTTTGTGAAGTGGATCCAATTGCGTTCTTGTATCATGGTTGCTAAATCACCATCCTTTTTTTTCGGCTTGAACCCCCGCTCAGGAATGAGATTTTGTGTGCCAAATGAGCTTTTGTACCTTTTCCAGGCCTCCTCACTCACAAATTTGGTTCTATCCCAAGCCGTTGGTGGTGCCGCGGACGATGAACCTCCCATACTAAGGCCTTGTCGCTTTTGTGCCATTTCAAAAATCACAGCAATTTGTATGCTCACAAACAGAAAACTGAAGCACACACTCCCCCAAACTTAATGTTGATAGTCCCCAATGAAAGCCCAGTGAATCCAAGCTAAAAAAGCCCCAAATCAGTCAAATTTTTGGTTCAAAAATTTTATCAAACACCTAGAGTGCACTCTTCAAAACCAATTTGGATAAACATGTGTTTGTATTTGCTCTAGCCATATTTCCACCAGTAGAAATAACATAAATCACCAGAGAAAAAGAATTGCAAAAAGCACAAACCCACAATTCGATTCAAATCTTAGTGCCAAAGGAAATCCAAAAGAATTACCTTGAAGGGGGCAAAAACCTGTTGATCTCCTTTTAGATTCATGCCTGACTCGAAGTTGGTCTGATTCTGTGAATTATGTCGTGAATTAATTATGCTTTGTAGAGGGTGGGGATTTGTGTGGAGAAAGGGATGGTTGGTTGTTCGTGGTGCTGAATTGTGTCGAGAGAATTGGGAGATAATGGTGAGGCGTGGCCGAACTACTAGTTAAAAACTGTATTTAAAACTCAAAATTCTCGCCATCGCACGCGCGCAGTGTGAGATCGCTTTTTATTACTTGGCGCTTACTGGCTAGTGAAGAGGGTCAGGTTTTTCGCGAATGCATACATGAAAGTGTGGCTTTGTTAATCGGCGTTGCGGGGCGGAGGAAAGAGAGTGGGCAAATAAGAATGGCGCTGGGGCACCAAAATTGACGCTGGGGCGCGAAGTCGGCGCTACGGCGCGGTTTGTAGTACACTTGGTGGCGCCGCGACACGAGATGCCATTTTTTGAATTTTTTCTAACTATTATCTGCACATGCCAAGACAAGAACAAAAATTACACTACAGAGCAAATATACATTATTACAAACAATATAATAACTGACTACAAAGTAAACTAGATATAACTATAGGAAAACAGATATAATTTATACCGAGATGGGGGTGCCTCCCCACCAAGCGCTTGTTTTAAAGTCGTCGGCTTGACTATACCGACGCCATTCAATACGGCTCATAAGCGAAGATGATCTTTTTATGTCGCCTATTCGTTAATTCCTTTGGATTCTTGACTGACATGGATGATTGGTCATCCTCGTTCTCCTCGTCCATCCAGTCATCCATTGGCACAAAGAAGCTTTCGCCACTAGAATTATCCACTAGTTCGCCTATTTCATTAAGTTGAAAACGGTCTTTGTGCGCTATTGGGCCCTCACGGATTTCCACAGCCGGGAGCATGGTTTCTGATTATAGATCAGTATGGACTATACAACCACTGTTGATCCTTATGTCTCCAACTTCTGACTCCACCGGTTGGCCAGTCTGCACTATGACGTCTCCCTCAACAACTGTGCGAGCCTCATCATCGAGATCAATTATGGCCGATAGATGGCATTGCAGTGGATTTGTGATGTCATTGATGAGTTGCCCCAATTGATTCTCATGGCTATGCAATCCAATTTCTTGGCTTGCCATACGAACCTCATTTCTCTCAATAAAGTCAGCGAGAAGCTCTTCAAGCCTGTTCTCTTCTTCTTGTGTTGAGTACTCAGAAAAGCTATCATTGGGTAGAGATGTCAATTAATAATGTGGCGGAGACTGATAGTCAAACTAAGATACATGATTAAGATCATGATATGGCTCCTGACTGTAGCCCCAAGAGTTTGGATAACCATGGCAGTTTGGATGGTAGGGAATCGGGTCAAAGTCAGCTCATTCTTGACAGTAGGCATTCTGAGTGGACTGACACTCAATATTGTCAGAAAAACTCAAGGCATTAGCAATTTGAAGTTGCAATTTCTCGAGTCCTTCAGAACTTGGCTGTGTTGTCCCCTCATAAGGCCATTGATAACATTGATCGTCCATAATCTGTAAACTTAAAAACAAAAAGAATGGAAGATCAAACTAATAAAAGAATTTAATATATACACGTTCAAAGTAAGACTAAATTTATTTGAATCAATATTGGACAGTATTAAAATAATATTTCCCTGGCAACGGCGCCAACAACTTGTTGGTCGGAAAATTGATCACTAAACAAGCGCAAGTATACGCGGTCTAACAAGTAATACAGTGATAAGGAGTGTGTCATACCCACGAGGAACTATGACTAATATTTTCCAAGTACCGACTATGTATCGCTAAAGTCTTATTCGAACAGCAGTAAATAGAAGTGTGGTTAATCTAGTTAAAACTAATTAACAAAACAAGTAAATGGATAACGAATGGTAATTTAGGGAATTAAAGCTAAGGTCACAACTTCACCCCACACAGGCATTCTGTTGAACACCTGGCATGTTATGTTTCATCAACTAGCTACCCTTCTCTCTTTGGTCTTAATGGTCACGACAATTTGTCGACCGAGAACACATACGTGCCTATGCACCTCTGTCAAGTCATGCACAAACATATCCTCTCCAGATTCACCCAAAAGGGAATAGAACAAAAAAGAACGTCCAAGCTAGATGCAATCCTACACATGTCTATGCGAATTAATCATAACAAGGATTTAAGCATATGTTCTCAATTAGGTCGCGCATGGTGCACAGAGATATGTCTATTCTATGCACAACTTATGCAATCAAAACCCACAATCACATGCCAATATATTTATGTGTAAATCTACAATTCTTATGTCGATATCATGTAGATTACCAAAATCATCACTAATGTCTTAGCAATAATCATTAAGCACAAATATATCAAATCAAATCATATGGTGCCAACCAAAGAGATAAGACAGTCAATTTAAATAAAAAAGGGTTCGATTATAACCTTAGAACAAATATTTAGTTCATAGCTATTTAACCAAATATAAGTAGCAAATAAGACGACATTTATAGATTACAAAACTAGAGAAGATAAATGGATAAGAGGAAACTCTGTCAAAGCCCTTCAATCTCCACGTATTCCGCTCAAATCAAGCTTTCCAGTCTGTGTGGCTCATTGTTCTTGATGCTCCAAAGAAAAGCCAAACTTCTCCCTAATCTACCTAATCTATATTTACAGACATCAATTAAGAGAAAGAAAGGGAAAATACAGAAGAAAGCTAACCTAAGCTAATCTATGGGAAAAATGATATAGGATGTTTGATATCTTTTGATATGCAGAGACTCTCTATGTTTATACGCCTCCCCTCCTTTTGCTAGGTCAAACACAAGCTCTTTCTTCCTGGACATTGGAGCTCGCACTGCAGTGCGAGAAATAACATTGTAGTTGGTGCTGCGACGCCAAGTAAGTTGGGAAAAACCAGAGCTCGCACTGCGGCGCGAGCCCAAAAAGGAAATAGTGGCACTACGGCATGAAGCTGACGTCAACAGGGACAAAGAGGTGGCGCCATGCATGAAGTCTATCATCAGGCATTGGCCATGCAAGCGGCAAAGGTATAAAAAATGACAATTTTACCCCTGAATGCTACAAAACACCTGTAAAGCTCTAAAATTCATCGATTAAGCACAATAACACTATAATCATATAAATCCATATAAAAATCTACGAGAACAGGCAACTATTTAAGTCATAAAATATCCGATTCGCGGGTATAAATCCCACTCATCAACCATGCCCTCCGGTCTTCAAGCTTCAAATTCTATCCGTTATCCTGCGTAATAGTCACTCGAGATTGGACATCCTTGGTTCTTGTGGGACATTGCTGTGTAGAAATGTATGTATGAAATGTTGAGATGGCACGATATGGCGTTAAGGTGGCAAGATGATGACTTTGCCCCTCACCGGGGTTATCGCCGGTTTGGGCTGATAAAGCAGACGTTGCTCAGGGTTATTTCTGAGATTGGACTGCTGCAAGTGTTGTAGGTATACATCACCCATTCTGAGTCGCCAAATGCATGGCACATAAATCAAATACAAACTTCTTTTATACAATACGACAAAAAGCGTAGCTTAGAGTTTTTACACGAATATTATCTCATAGACAGTATTCAAACTTAATGAAGTCCTCATTATATTTATTATCACACTATTTCATAGAATAGTGAGGACTACTAAAACAACCATCTGGACCGTCACTCCATTCCCTGATTAGTCCCATCTATATTCTCATTTCCTGAAGAGAACAGTGAAAGAAAAGGGTGAGCTCAACTAGCCCAGAAAGAAATATTATGACTAAGATAATGTAGAATAAATTATCGTTAGCCTTCAAATGTATAACAACTGATATAATACAATAGACAACAAGTTTTAGATCAATAACTGCAGCGGAACGAGCAATCCATTAGAAGAGTCAAGTAGAGCATGATATCTACTATCTTCTATGATTTAAAAAGTTTATCATAAATATTATCGATGTAATACCCATTAACAGTTCTTTATTATACCCAAGATAAAGAGAACTTTCATCATTGTCTTCACCGAACCATTAAAGATTTTAGTTAAATTCACAATTCATGTTTATAACAATGTGAATCAACAGTAATTCCTTGCCACAAAGGCTTAATAGAACATTCACTCAATATCCTTACCCCAAAGGCTAAAGATATTCAAATGTAATAACAATGATCATACCAATCAATTGTCTATCTTTACACTACAGGCCAAAGATATCAATCAACTGTTCTTCTTTGCACTACGGGCCAAAGACATACAACTGTAAAACCAATAACCAACAGTTCATCTATGCCCGTAAGCCAAAGATGACTTTCATCACAATATAATCATGAGGATGATGACAATGATATAAGCATTAATCAAACGGAATCAAGGACAAATATTAAATACTTAAAATTTATCCAGAGTTTAAAAATATCCAAATTGCCAACATGATACTGCTTTGTGCAGTAAAATTCAAGAATAATATTCATGTATCAAAAATAATTTGGACAGAAAAGAAATATATCTTCTGGGTGAATAGTACCCCATGAATAGTACCTTGTGAATAGTACTTCGAGAATAGTACCTTGTGAATAGTACCCCGGCTTAAAAAGTGCCCCATATACCCGAGTGCATAATATTCGTGTGAATAGTAACCCGTGAATAGTACTCCAGCATAAAAAGTACCCCGAATACCCTAGTGAATATTATTCGAGTGAATTGTAACCAAGTGAATAGTAACCCGTGAATAGTAACTCGTGAATAGTATTTCTGCATGAAAAGATCAATAATTATCAAGAATGCTCAGAATAATATTTCCATGAAAAGATACTAGATGAAGCGCAAATATCAATGATATTATACTAATTTCATGGAATATAGAAGCAATACTTCAACAAAATGAGTGTAGAACTAGGGATATAAAACGAAATAATATTACTTACATACTACAGAGTATGGAAGAAAATAATATTTCATACGAATATTGAACAAATATAATATCCCTTATGAATACGAAAGAAATAATACGCCTTATGAATACAACAAATAATATCCCTTACGAATACAAAATAAATAACACCCCTTACCTTAGTAGAAGACTGGATACTACAATAGTGAAGTAGCAAAATACTCTTCTTCTTCCTCTCTATAGCTTCTCTATCTATAATTGCTCTTGTGAGTCTTAGTGAATTGGTGAGAATGAAGAAAGAATGAACTTCTATTTATAGGAAAATATAGTTTCGATAATTGCACGTTTTAGGACTCAAAATATTATAGTATAATACCTTCATCGTTTCCTTCATTTTTAATTTAGTCCTGCAAGTATTATCAAACTTGCACCACCTCCCCTAATAGTACATCATGTGAATCAATAGTACAATCATGTGAATCAATAGTTCTATACATGTGAAAAAATAATTACAGTATAGTACCTTCATCTATACCTCCATTTTTAATTTAGTCATGCAAGTATTATCAATCTTGCACCACCTCCCATAATAGTACATGCATGTGAGTAAATAGTACATACATGTGAAAAAATAGTTATAAGCATGTGAATTAATAGCAATTAATTGCTTATTTATCCGATTTACTACCTGATTGGTCAATATAACCTCCAAACATCAATTATTATCAAAATAGATGTCTATTTCCATTAACACTAATAATCCCAACATAATGAAAATATGAATTTCATCTTTAATCAATATGAACTTATTCATCATTAATATTATAACTCCTAATATTTAACAACCAGATCATTCCCAGGAAAGAGGGGGCTTTCTGATAAGGATCTCTCCCTATTGGCGCGCAATTAAATAACCTAACCCCTTTCCTCGACAAGAACTTTCTAGACATCGTCAATATTGCAAATAATAATATGAATAATTTTGTCGTCTCAATTATTTTTTTAATAATAATATATATTATGAAGATGATACTGTGATAATAATTGAATCAATAATATTAGAGTTATTATGCAGCAATTACTATAACAATAATTGAGTATAACTGAGTGACTTCTCACGTAAGCATCAATAATCAATACCGTGTGCTACTATGCAACCACACATATTACTGTACTTTTACCACTGAGTAGTTCAACAGTTTAACGGTAAAACTTCCGCCGCTATTTTTATAAAAAGATAATTCTGTCGTTTTCTAACTACGAGAATACTTTCGTTGTGAGGTCCACCAATGATTATGCCGTTATACGAATATTCCTTGTTAAAACGAATATTCCCCTACCAATCGAATATTTTATATGAACTTGCTTACTTTGCAAAATTTTCAAAAGTCACACTTAACTTTAACCTTTATCAATTTAACCATTTACTAAATAAAATAATAATTATAAAAATTTGAATACTTTCATTTCATAAAATTCGGGGTCTTACATCCGGGTCTTGTACTGAGTGCGTCGGTGTGAGTGCCGAGGTTGAAGCTAATTGCATTTGAAATAAGCTGTTCTGGGTTATCGCCAGAACTGCATTCCTTGGGTTTATCTCCAAGGTTGCTAGCTACTACTCCCAATGTTGGGACTAAGACTGAATATCCCAGGGTTATCTCCAAGATGGATCGGTCTTCTCTGGTGGAATTTCCCGTATTGGAACTGCATGCCTCGGGGTTATCTTCGAGGTTGGACCTGATACTCCCGTTGTGTGTTCCGGGGTTGAGGTTGAACTTTCGGTAGTATCTGGACTGGATGTGAGTTTGTCTTCGAGGTTATCTCCGAAGGCAGTCCGTCCTCCTGGAATGTCGATGAATAGTGTGCGAAATTTTTCGAAGTGTCTACAAATGCCCCTCTTTATCATATTCATGTAATGCAATGCATGGATAGGATAAAGAATCCTAGACACTTGAAATGCAACAAGATAAATATGATGCAAAGTGCAACAACATGATGCAAATGTATGATGCATGTGTGCGGGGTTGTTACCCAACATGCTGGGGATGATTGCCGGCTCCCTGTTGCTTTTACCGGGGGTTACCAATGAGTGATATGTAGACCCACGACTTGGTCTGAGAAGACCAGGATTGCAAGTCATTCTGCTCAATCGCGTAGCATTTTTATTTCTGATTTGGCCATTTCAGGTGGTGAGAACTCCGTTGCAACTCGAACTGGACAAAGATAGAGGGGTGGGACCCACATAGGGGAGTAGTGGCTTTTGGCCAAAGTGGATATATTCTTGATGTGCATAGGGGCGTATGTGTACATGCTACAGTATATGGATGAGCTGGACATCGGTGTTATCATGGCATTGAGAGCTCTCAGGGAGGGTCATACCATTATTCTGATGATTGTGGCGGAGACGTTGAGGTCGGCCACAGTTTGCAGCACTTACCCTACAGGGTTATTTACAGGCAGTTCGGTCATGCTGTACGTGTGGTTTTTGTCACACTTGAGACCGATTGGGACCTTCCGCCGACACGGGTACTACTTTACCCATGGTATAGCTATGTCTTACTCCTTCCAGCCATTGGAGTGTACATACGCTATGTCTTGGTCGATGTTCTTGATAGATATCAGAGATCCATTTGGTATTCTGTCGTGCACAGGGCTTAGCTCACCCTACAGCTTCATTACTCATGCTCCGGGCATGGACTATCTTCCTCTGGCTGGTTTGAGGGGCATGACTACCTATCACCCGTTGGCCATGATGTCGCAGTTTGACCAGTTCTAGGACTTTCATCCTTTTGAGGGGGCGCTAGGTCTGCATATAACTTCCCACCATCTATCGGCAGAGGACCGATCTCGGGTGTATGCATGTTGGGATCAGTATGAGATAGCTGCTTTCTCTATTAGTCATCTGTGATGTTCGCCAAAGTATTCTGTGTGGATGGAGATAGAGACTTCATCGGTTGCGGTAGTATCCACAGTGCCAGGTAGTGATTCAGATGATGGAGATCCCATGGAGGACATTGATTCCCACATCGATGAGGAGCCACTTACTGGGTTTCCAGCATCTCCTTTAGATTCTCCCAGTACTTTGAGCAGAGTCTTCATCTGATAACCTTCGAGAGAGATCAGGCTAGAGCCATGATGTTGACAGCCCTTGACGAGAGAGACGTAGCTTTATTAGAGAGAGATGAGGCATTAGCCCGTAGAGATGTCACTGTTGTTGAGCGGGATGAGGCCAGATCAGCTAGAGATACCATGATAGTCGAGAGGGATAGCGCCCTATCTGCCCAGGACGTAGCCATTACAGATAGTACTATAGTGAGGTCTCTTACCACTGGCATGATTGTAGAGATGAGCACATACATTGATGAGCACAGAGTTACCATGCAGATGGCTGTAGACCTGTTAGCTCGTGTGGATACCATTGTACAGGAGACCACCACTTTACCTCCTTCTACTGAGAAGGATGCTATGTTGGGCTTGATAGCTCGCATATACACCGATTTGTAGATGAGCTTATATTTTCCTGCACATACTAGCTTAGCCATTTTATCATGTATAGTTTACATTGTGTATATCAAACATCATCATATATATAGCAGGGAAATATATTTTTGGATCACTTCCCTTTTAGATATGTCTTGATGCTTGCTTGATATTTTGCCTGCTTCTTCAGGGCTTGTGATCTTAATGTATTCTGAATTCCTCCTTAATGGATGGACATTCAGTTATCACTTAATAGTTCAGAATGGATCATTGATCTGTGTGGATCCCTACCATCTTTGGTGTCTTGGAACTGGTTTCTGTATGGAAATATGGAGAGGAGTGTGGCTTTTCTCTATTAGATAGACCGTACCACAAATGGTCGCCAGTTCTCTTATTTAGGAGGAGCCTAGTTAATTCCATATCTTATGGATTGGTGTTGCTCTTTAAGGCAAAACCGCAGCTTAGATAGTCACCAAATCTCCTATTTAGGAGGAGTTCAGGTAATTCCATCCCTTTGGTCCGAAGCCGAATGAAATGTGATGGATTAAAGTTTGATCCCAATACCACTGACAAGTGTTGGTGTTTTGGTAGGGGGCGAGACCGAACCATAAATTGCTGCCTACGTACTCATATTAAAGAGGAGTTCAGGTCTGCGTAGTTCGAACCTGGTGTAAGAGGTTTAACGTTGTATGTGGCAGAAATAGTGTAGGAATGTTTTTGTTATTTTTGTTGTTTTTGTAAGGAGAAGGGTAGAAATGTTTTTGTTGTTTTTTTTTGTTTTATTGCGACTGGGCCATATAAAATGGTTGCCTACGTACTCTTATTGAAGAGAAGATTAGGTTGACGTAGTTCACCCCTTAGGACGATTTGCAGCCGAAGAGAAGTATGAATCCCATGTGTAGGCTATACTGCGGGGAGAAGAAAGTATGATCCCATGATTGGGACAAACTGCATGTGTGAAAAAGTTTGATCCTGTTTTTAGGATAAACTGCAAGCGTAGAAAAGTTTATTCCCGGCTTCAGGATAAACTGTAAGTGTGAAAGGTTCAATCCCTGGGGGGATAACCAAAGTTGTATGAACGTAGTGAAACTAAGCTGCTAGCTTGAAGAGTAGGTTTCCCTAAGGGGAAAAGTATGGCGAAGAGTTGTATGTGATGAAAGGTTAAAGAACCGGAATGACTGGTGATCTGATGATCCAACATCATGATGTTTTCTTGATGGTAACTTCAGACATAGTATCATTTCACGGTGTCCGAGTTGATGAGTTGTTAAAATTCATCGTCGTCCATTTCCTGCAATCTGAGAGCGCCTCCTGTCAATACCTCCTTGATAACAAACGGGCCTTCCCAGTTAGGGGTGATTTTTCCTTTGGACTGATCTTGGTTGTCAAGTATCTTCTTTAAAACCAAGTCATGTTGCTTAAACTGCAGTAACCAGACTTTTCTGTTGTAGGATCTGGCGATCCTTTGTTGATATAACTGACCATGGAAGATAGCCGCGGTTCGCCTTTCTTCTATTAGAGACAATTGGTGATACCTATCTTGTACCCATTAATCTTCATCTAGCTGAGCGTCTATCAATACTCTGAGGGATTCCATTTCTACTTCTATGGGGAGCACTGCTTCCATCCCATAGGTTAATGCGTAGAGGGTTGCCCCAGTGGAAGTGCGCATTGATGTTCTGTAGGCTAACAGAGTAAGAGGTAATAAGTCAGGCCATTCTTTGTGGTTGGCATACATCTTTTGCATGATCTTCTTGATGTTTTTGTTAGCCACTTAAACAACACCATTCATCTTTGGACGGTAGATGGCGGAGTTAAGATGTTTAATGTGGAATTTACTGCATAACTCCTCCATCATTTTGTTATTGAGGTTCTTAACATTGTCTGACACAATGACCTCTAGTTATCCATATCGACAAATGACATTGCTTCTGATGAAAGTAATGATGACTTCTTTGGTAACCCTGGGAAGGAGGCTGTTTCTACCCATTTGGTGAAGTAGTTGATTATGGTGAATATAAAACGATGCCCATTACTAGCTTTGGGATCGATAGGCCCCATCATGTCCATTCCCCACATTGAGAAGCACCAAGGTTAACTCATATTATGGAGCTAACTCGTTGGGGCGTGGATGGCATTTCCATGAATTTGGCATTGATAACACCTTTTGACGTGATCATCACGGTCAGCTTTGAGGGTAAGCCAGTAATGTCTTATTCTGAGGATCTTCATAACAAGTAGGGGGCTACTCATGTGTGGGACACATACTCCACCATGGACCTCATCCATGAGCCTCTGAGCTTGGTCCTGGTCTAGATATCGAAGTAGACCTAATCCTGGATCTCTTTTGTAGAGTGCATCTCCGGTCAGGTAGAATTTCATAGCATGTCGATGGATCCGCCTTTTCACAGTCTAGCTCGCCTTAGCGGGTGTAGATCCATCTCGTAGGTACTCCTTGATATGTTAATACCAAGGGTGATGGATGGGAGGTAGCTCATCCGATACTTCTCCAACATAGTTCCCATAGGCTGGTGCCTTGTGCAAGGAAAATGTGACGTTTGGCATGTGTTCCTTGTCCATCATGTGAATCAAGGAGGCTAAAGTTGCTAGCGCGTCTGCAGAGTCATTCCTATTAAGAGGAATGTGTAGAAAGGAGATTTCTTCGAACTCCAAAGCCATCTTCAAAACTTGCCGATGGTAAGGCAGCAAATGTAGCTCTTTAGTTTGATAGATTCTCGTGGATTGTCTGATTACTAACTGTGAATCCCCAAAGACAGTTAACCCCCTGATGCCCAATGAAAGGGCAAATTTTAGCCCCATGAGACAACCTTCATACTCAGTTGTGTTGTTGGTGCTGACAAACTACAATTTGACGACGATGGGATACTGCTCCCTAGTACCGGATACCAGAACTACTCCAGCTCCAGAACCTTCCATATTAACAGCTCCATCGAAATACATCAACAATGTATGGCATGTATCGTACTGATGGTGTTGCTGAACTGTCATTACCCCTTCATCCGGGAAGTAGGTTTTCAAGGTTTTGAAATCCCCTGAAGGTGCGGCGGCCAGTTGATCCGCAATTCCTTGACCTTTGATAGACTTTTGCGTCACATAGACGATATCAAATTGTTGTAGGATCAACTGCCATCGAGACAGCCGGCAATTTAACATGGGTTTATTGAACACATACTTTAGAGGATCCACGCGGGATATGAGATGGGTTGTGTGACCATAGAGATAATGCTGTAACCTCATGGCCGCCCATGCTAAAGCATAACAAGTCTTCTCAATCAGAGTGTACTTGTGTTCATTGCTACTTAATCTTTTGCTGAGGTAATAGATAGCTCGTTCTTGGCCTCTATCATCTTTCTGTCCCAGCATGCAGCCCATGGCATTGTCACTTATGGACAAATATATGAACAGGGGAACATCATCCCTGGGTGGCACCAAAATGGGAGCTTTGACTAGTTGTTCTTTGATTGTGAGGAAGGCCTTCTGGAACTCATCATTCCATTTCATGGAAGAGTTCTTCCTTAACAACTTGAAGATAGGCTCACAGGTTGCTATGAGTTAAGAAATGAATCTGCTAATGAAGTTGATTCTTCCCAAAAATCCCCGTATTTCCTTTTCTGTCTGATGAATGGGCATTTTCGTGATGGCCTGGATTTTAATGGGGTCCAACTCAATCCGTTTGTGACTGATTAGGAATCCTAGCAACTTGCCTGATTTAACGCCAAAGGCACACTTGGCTGGATTCAACTTCAAGTTGTACTTACGCAACCTGTTTAATAGCTTCACGAGATGGTCTAAGTGGTCCTCTTCCATTCGAGACTTGACAATGATGTCTATTGGGAGAGTGCATATTTTGATTTGATGTTTAAA
Source organism: Panax quinquefolius (assembly GCA_020205615.1). Taxonomy (NCBI): domain Eukaryota; kingdom Viridiplantae; phylum Streptophyta; class Magnoliopsida; order Apiales; family Araliaceae; genus Panax; species Panax quinquefolius. The sequence continues at coordinate 98,862,522 of CM035162.1, forward strand.
TATAAATGCTTATGATTATTTGTAAAGTCCTTCAAGGAATATTTGTATAAGGACTTAGTGATAGTTCAAATTTGTTAGGTTAATCTAAGCTCTTAATGTATATCATTCTGTAAATTAATGTATAGAAAAGAAGATCAAACTTGTTAGGTTGATCTTGAGATGTAATAGATAGGCTTCGAAGAGATCGTAGTGTATCAAGCTGATCAAGATTACAGAAGCCAAGGCAGAACGTAGAGCTTCGAGGATATTAGTGTGCCTGCCTTAAGGGCCTCTTCGAAAATCTTAGAGTGGTCCCAATGTTTGCCGAGCCAACTCAGAGATCGTAGTGTGCTCTCGGAAACGTAGATCTTGAAAAGCAAGCAAGTGAAGATCGTAGTGTGCAAGTCTTTAAGGGAAATCGTAGTGCTCTTATTTGATAGAATTAGACCAAGCACCAAGGTAACAAGACAGCACGATCTGGATCGTAGAGTATCATATGTCGTGTGTCAGAAGCATCGAGCCCTACCTTTTTGTTTGAAGATATATCTCCAACAAATGTGGAATGGGTTTCAAACGTTGAAATCCTCACCAGTTCCAATGGTACAAAAGATATCCTTAGTATACAACAAAGAAGCGTATTGAAGAAGCTAAGTAAAGTACCATTGGTAAGAGGAAAACACCTTTTCAGGTGTTAGGTGAGAAAGCAGTCTGTTGTGTCAGTGGGCCATAATGCAATTCAGAATATGTGCAGAAAAGTCTCCATCAAAGTACATAAATGTCAAACGCATTTAATGCTTCAACGGATGGATCAAACGGATAGATTTCAAGATCACATATATGAGAAACATATGCTGATGTCAAGAATCAAGCAAGCATTAAGCAAAACGTACAAGGACACTTAACGCTCAACTCTACGATCTGAGAAAAAGAAAAGCTTGCTCAGCTACTCAGTTCTTGCGAACAAGTGCTTAACAACAACTGAGTAGCAACCATCAATAACTCAACAACTACCAATCAACTGAAGTAAGAGTTCCAAGTTACAAGGACTTGAAGAGTTCTAAGTGAACTGTAAAGAGCCAAGTCTGCTGGACTTGAAGATTTCAAAAGTGAACTAAGAAGTTCCTAGACTGCTAGTCTAGAAGGAATCTGTGTGATTCAAAAAGTGTAAAAGACATCCTTAGTGGATTTCCTAGTCGAGGAGTAGAAGAGTGGACTAGGAGCTTTAAGTGCTCTAAACCACTTAAAACGACTGTGTCTATTACATTCTTGCTATAACTGCTATATATACTATAACTGCTATATATGCCTCACTCTCATAAACTCACTATCTTAAGGGAGATTAAAACAAATATTAATTCGCTAAGTTTTTAATCATTATCAACTAACAAGTTAAAACAAAAAGATTTTTAAATATCTATTCAACCCCCCCACCCCCTTCTAGATAACTATTGTGCCTCCGATAACTAATAATTGGTATCAAAGTAGGTTCTATTACATAGCCTATAAAGCTTAAGTAGATCCAATGTCACACTTACCAAGCGAATCAAGGACTGAAGAAGGCAGCAAGCCACCAATGTCCAACCAAGATAAATTTGCAAACTGGAAAGTTCGGATGCAAGCGTACATGGACTCCATAAATGAAGATCTATTCAAAACTATTCAGAATGGGCCCTACATTCCAACAAAGCTTGAACCAACTACAGACGACCCAAACAGAATACAAATCAAAGTCAAAGAGGAATGGACAGACAACGAGAAGAGAGCTGTTCAACTCGACAAGAAGGCCAAGAACATTCTGTTTCAATCATTAGAAGATGATCTATTCGAAAATGTGGTCAACAACAAAACAACAAAGGAAGCACTACTTATCATGCATGAAGGAACGGAAGAAGTAAGAGAAAACAAACAATCTCTCCTAACATAGCAGTATGAGATGTTTGCTTATGTTCAAGGTGAAAACGTCACTGCCACCTACGAGAGATTCAACGTTCTGCTCAACTCTCTACGAGCCTATGTGAAGATCTATCCAAACAAAGATCTAATTATAAAGTTCATGAGAGCCTTACCAAGCATGTGGGATGCCAAAACCACTGCTACCAGAGAGTCAAAGAATCTCCATGAGATGACTGTTCAGTAGCTATATGGCAACCTTCTGACATACGAATTGGAGCTGACTCAACGAGCAGAAACTCTATCAGAAGGAAGAAAGAAGGATAAGAGTGTTACTTTTAAAGCAACTAAAAGTACCTCAAAGGTCAACACTAAAATTGACTCTGACTATGATGAAGACGATGATGAGGACTTTGCAATACTGGTAAAAAGACTAAGAAGGTTCATGCGTCAAGGCAAAACCAGCAAGCCAAAGAAGGTCAGCAACTACAACAGCCAGAAGCAAATGAATGATCTATGCTACAACTGCAAGAAGCCTGGCCATTTCATTGCCAACTGCAACAAACCTCTCAGAGAAGAACTAAAGAAGAAACCACATGCAAAGAAGGAATACAAAGGTAACAAAAGGCCTCAGAAGAAAGATAAAGGCCTTGTAGCTGGAGGATCGTGGAGTTATTCAGACAATGACTCAAATCCTGAATCTGGAGATGATGAAGACCCTCAAATGGGTAATCTGTGCCTAATGGCCAAACATGCAAAGGACAAACTGAACTCCAACATACATGAAGTAAGTATCGATGAGGTATTTGACTTCAACTCTCCTGATATAGACATTAATGATTTGAGAACTACACTGCATGGCATAACAACTGATCTACATCAATACATGAAGTGGTTCAGAGTTCTGTCGAAAGATTATTCACTTCTTCAAGAGGAGAAAAAGAAAGTTCAAGAAAATCTAGAAACAGCTCTTCTAAATACTAACTTTCTCTCCAAGCTTGAGGCTGAGAATGAGATCTTAAAATAGACTAATGAGCTCAATGCACAAAGAGAGTCCAATCTAACCTCTAAAGTTGAGGAACTAGAAAAGACTATCTGTACATGGAACACATCTTCATCATCCATGGACTCCCTGCTCTCTAGTCAGAGAAGTACATTTGACAGAACATGCTTAGGCTTTGGGGAGTCCACATCAGAGCCATGTGTGCAAAAGATAAAGGAAACTAGCACTAATAATGCTTTAAGTTTTAGTAAAGGCATTATATTTGTGAAATCCTCACAGAAGGAAGAACCAGCCCAACCCTGTTCTACTGTTCCCATCCATACTCCAAGGAGTAAAGGATCTCATTCTGGCCTGGGCTTCAGAAAAGAGAAGAGTAACCCATCCTCTACTCACCAACCTCAAAGGATCGTAGAGTCAAATAAAACCAACTCTACGAACCAACTGGGAAAATACTGATGAGAGGTAAGATACCTCCTCACATTTCATGAGACCCAAGGACATGTGGAAGAAGGAAAATCAGTTTAATAGAAGGATGACTAAAGAACCACAAAAGTCCAAATGGAGGATGAATTCTCACAAACACACAGGAATGCATCATACTAAGTGTTTTGTGTGCAATAGAGTTGGTTACAAGGATGCAAAGTGCTATTATAACTCCATGCATGTGAGACCCAAAATCAAGCAAATTTGGGTCCCCAATGGCACTAAAAAAGTTGGACCCATGCAAATATGGGTACCAAGATAAAGGTTTAATGTTGTCACAGGAAAAGAGCTCAACGATCACAACCTGGTATATGGACAGTGGATGCTCAAGGCACATGACTGGGAATAAAGCCCTTCTGTCCAACTACATAGAGAAGGAGGGTCCCTCAGTCATCTTTGGAGATAACAGCTCCGACAAGACAAAAGGATATGGCTCAGCTGGAAATGAAGCAGTGTCCTTCAGTAGAGTAGCCTATGTAGAAGGACTACAACACAATCTTCTGAGTATTTGCCAACTCTGCGACAAGGGCCATCAAGTAACTTTCCTCAACAATCAGTGTCAAGTCAGAGATTTAAAGACATCTATTGTAAAGCTTATCGGAACAAGAGAAGGAAATGTCTACATAGTGAATCTTGGACAGCTAAGCTCAGATGAGACAATATGCTTTCTGGCTAAAGCATCTGAAGAAATGAGTTGGTTTTGGCATAGAAGACTGTCTCATCTCAATTTCAAGAGCATGTCCAAACTGGCCTCAAAAGATCTTGTTGCAGGTCTACCCCAGTTCAGCTTCGTCAAAGAAAGGCCATGCAATGCCTGGCAGCTTGGAAAGCAGACCAGAAGTTCATTCAAGAGCAAAACTGCCAACTCAATTGACAAGCCCCTACAGTTGCTGCACATGGATCTATTTGGGCCAATTCTAACTACAAGTCCTGGAGGGAAAAGATACTCACTAGTTATAGTCGACGATTACACCAGGTTCACATGGGTGTTCTTTCTAACCTCAAAGGAGAAAACTAGCTCCCAACTGATCAAGATGTTCAGGCTAGTGATGAACGAGAAAGGAAAGAAAATCAAGGCTATAAGGAGTGATCATGGCAGAGAATTTGACTTCTCAGAAATGGACCAGTTCTACACAGACAATGACATCAGTTATAACTTCTCAGCTCCATGAACTCCTCAACAAAATGGAGTAGCTGAAAGAAAGAATAGAACTTTGATAGAGGCTGGAAGACCGTTACAAGCAGCAGCCCATCTACCTGAATACTTCCCGGCAGAAGCCGTCAACACTGCATGCTACACGTAGAACAGATCACTGATACACTCTACGATCAAGAAGAGACTCTATGAACTGTGGAAAGGAAGAAAGCCAAGTGTCAGCTACTTTCATGTATTCGGCTGTGTATGCTACATTCTCAACAATGGAAAGCAGTACTTGACAAAGTTTCAACCCAAGTCAGACGAAGGAATCTTTCTTGGATATGCCATAGACAGCAAGGCCTACAGAGTATTCAACAAAAAGACACTGAGTGTTGAAGTCTCTATTCACATCATCTTTGATGAAACAGACTTGGACAAAATAGTGCTTCAAGACACTACAACCGACAACTCAGACACTACGAACGAGGCCGTCGAGCTCAAGACTACGATCGTAGTGCCAGATCGTGAAATCGTTGAGCAAAGAAATGAGATCGTAGAGAGGCCTATGCCGGACAATGAACCTCCACACCAAGAAGAAGAAATAGATCTTGAAGGCCTAAGACAAGAAGGCATAAGGACAGATGTCCCAATAGGAAACCAATGGGCAAGAGATCACACTCAAGATCTAATCATTGGAGATCCAAATGTAAGAGTCAAAACAAGAGCTGCCACCCGTAATGAATGTTTTTATTTAAGCTTCCTATCATAAATGGAGCCTAAGAAGATAGAGGATGCTATGGAAGACTCCAGCTGGATAAAATCCATGCATGAAGAACTCAACCAATTTGGATGAAGCAAAGTATGGAGATTGGTACCAAGACCAAAGAGTCATCCTGTCATTGGAACCAAGTGGGTCTTCAAAAATAAGATGGATGAAGATGGAGTAATAACCAGGAACAAGGCAAGACTAGTGGCCAAGGGCTACTCTCAGGAAGAAGGCATTGACTACAATGAGACATTTGCACCTATTGCCAGACTAGAAACCATCAGAATCTTCCTTGCCTTTGCTGCTCACATGAAATTCAAGGTCTTTTTGATGGATGTCAAATGTGCATTCCTGAATGGTGAACTTCAAGAAAAAGTCTATGTAGAGTAACCTCCAGGTTTCATCAATCCATCTATTTCTAATTATGTTTATAGATTAGGCAAAGCCTTATATGGTCTTAAACAAGCACCTAGAGCATGGTATGAAACACTAACTAACTTTCTTATTGAAAATGGATTCACTAGAGGTAGAGTAGATACCACATTATTCCTTAGAAAGCATAAAGACAAAGTCTTATTGGTTCAAATATATGTTGATGATATTATTTTTGGTTCTACTGAGGAAAAGCTATGTAAGAGATTCTCCAAGCTTATGCAGAGCAAGTTTGAAATGAGCATGATGGGTGAGCTGAACTTCTTCCTTGGACTGCAAGTAAAATAGACTAATGAAGGAATATTCATAAACCAAGCCAAATACATCAAAGATTTACTTAAGAAGTATGGCATGGAATCAGCCTCTCCCATGAAAACCCCAATTGCACCTGCAACCAAACTTGACAAAGATGAAAAAGATAAAAGTATTGATATAACTCAATACAGAGGTATGATAGGCTCTCTTCTATATCTAACTGCCAGTAGGCCAGATATAATGTTTGTAACATGCATATGTGCTAGATTTCAGGCTAATCCTAAAGAATCACATTTAACTACTGTAAAGAGGATTTTCTGGTATCTCAAGGGTACACCTCACTTGGGGCTTTGGTATCTCAAGGAGTCCTCTTTTGAACTAATGTAGAATACAGATCTCTTTGATTTTGCAGTCGCAAAATAGATAAAAAGAGTACCGATGGCTTTTTGTCAATTGCTAGGAAACAGACTTGTGTCCAGGTTTAGCAAGAAGCAAAACTCAGTATCTACTTCAACTGTAGAAGTTGAATACATTGTTGCTGGTAACTACTGTGCTCAGATTCTATGGATGAAAAATCAGATGGCTGATTATGGGTTTGATTTCAAATACATTCCCATTCACTGTGATAACACAAGTGCCATAGCAATAACTCATAATCCTGTCACGCATTCTAGGACTAAGCATATAGAAATAAGGTATCACTTTATTAGGGATCATGTGCAAAATGGAAATATATCTTTATATAATATATCCCTACTGAAAATCAACTTGCTGATGTCTTTACAAAACCTCTAGACGAATCTAGGTTTAACAACTTAATAAGTGAGCTAGGAATGCTTAATTTACAACCATGAAATATATGCTCTAGTATGTGCTAACCATACAGATACAAAGGCTATGGTTGAAATCGTAGACATGATCAAGGGAAGTCCACGATCGTAGAGCTGAAGTGACATGAAAGACAATGATCGTAGCATAGACTCAACAATCGTAGTGCAGACTCAACGATAATAGAACCCCATCAACAAAATAAAAGGAGCATCCTGTGATGATAAGTTTCAAAACAAAGCAATCTCTCTGATAAGCGCCTCTAGAACAAACCTAACCCTTGACTCACTCCAAGAGGTTGGCCCTTCCTGAGCTACCATAAAAGAATGATAAGTCAAAAACTCATCATAAGGATCCAGCCAGACTCAACAATCGTAGTTCAGACACGATGACAGCTGGACAGACTCGACGATCGTAGTTCAGACACGACGACTGCAGGACATACTCGACGATCGTAGCTCAAACACGACGATTGCTGGACATACTCGACGATCGTAATTCAGACTCGACGAATGCAAAGCAGACTCAACAATCGTAGTCCTCCCTATGAACACATTAGCTTTGAAAGAGCTAAGGGCAAATCAGTACAATCCTCCTCAGTCAAATTCGTAGATCCAAGAAAAATTTGACACCTGTCCCACTAAACAAAAATGGAGAGAGGGAAACTACAAGTACAGTTCTGAAAATGCCCTTTTGAAATCAAAAGTTCAAAAGACCTATCTCTTTTCTCTCTCTCTACAAGCAGAAACCCTAACCCCAAAGAAAGCTCAAACAACAATACTCCTTTCAACGAAAGAAATAGCAGTCTCCAACGTCGTCTCTGGCTACAGACTATACTTTGATGAGTTCAAAATCGCTGAACCCAAATTTCACAAGATTCTGACATTATTGAAGAAGGCTGGTCTCAAAGACGCTCTGGGTACGAGTACATGGATCTACCCATAGTTAATAAAGGAGTTTTAAAAAAATGGAGTATACAAAAAATGAAGTCCTCACATCGAGAGTCACGGACGTAGAAATAAATCTAAAGGCTTAGAACATCAACCTAGCCCTAGGCTTCAAATTCGAAGGCTTTTGGTTTTTAGATGGCATCGATTTCCATGCAGGTCATAAGAAGATGCATCACAAGAAATCCCCCACTGTCAAAGGATACAAGAAGAAGGAGTTTCCTCAAAGGTACGAATTTCTGGCTGACATTATTGGGAAGTGTATATGCTGCAAAAGCACTGGGCACGATTCTGTAAATGAGGTGCAGCTAAAGCTTATGACTGCCATAAGTTGTGGGATACATCTTAACTATTGAGCTTTACTGCTGGAATGGATAGGAAAATGGATTCTCAACTCGAAGAAGACAAAGGTATCTCAAAAGATGCTCTACGGGCGATTTATAAGTATCATCCTACAATATGATCTAGTGATAAGATTGGGGACGATGAAGGATAGTCCATCAATCAAAACAGACGAATGACCCAACAACTGTTTGAGAATTGGAAAAGGAATCCAACTGAGTATGTGATAAGTGGGTTATACAACTACTTATGGGGTACCAATTTATGCAAACTATGCCCATCTCAAGTACATTTTAGTCTGTTTTAGCTGTATTTCATGTTAATTTGCATTTCGCGTACTTAAAACTCCTTTTGGTGAATAAGTACAGGAATTGGCCTAATTTGGTGGTGATATCGAGCACGAGGCTAACGGATGCATGAGGCGAGGCAAAAGATAGGATGTGCATGACGTAGGATTGAGTGGAACATGGATGGACAAGCATGGATAGACATAGGACATTTTAGTACCAGCAGCAACATTGCATAACCAAGCCAAGGAGCAGAATCAAAAGACATCAACTGCAGGCCGTGCGGCCGCGTGGTAGGAAGAGCTTGGATGTGTGTGCCCGCGCGAATACCCAGCCAGACCTTGGAACCTAATGCCAGTTGCACGGCCGCGAGAAGGACAATGCTAGGGAACGAGCGCCTGCAAGCGAGACCGGGTGAACATAAGAACTCATCGCAAGTCGCGGCCATGAGCATAATAAGCCGGAGGAGCGCATGCACTGGTGCGCGAGGCCTCAAGTCTTGACTTATTTTATTTTATTTCCAATTTTTAAGGGTTGTAATTGATTTAAAACGATTCCTGACTGGTGTCAGGGGTATCACTTGACATTTTATTCAATTTTAGTTTTTCTCTTTACGTCGTAATTAGGGTTTATTCTCTGGGGGGAGATTCCAACGTAGAAGGAGGCCATAACTCTACTTTTCTACTCCTTCTTGGGATTTTCTACCAGAGTGGATTATTATTATTATTATTTTACTGGGATCTTACGAGGATTTGAATATTGATCTATATTCAGCAATTGGGTTTGATTGTTTCTACCTTTTATCTTTCAATTGCTTGTTTATTAGTCATATTTAGATTTGATCCCATAATGGATTTTGGTTCAGTCATGAACTAAACTCCATTATGGGATTCTAACAGATTTTAATATGTAGTTTGATTGCATGCTTAAATGCTGGATTATTTTGCATATCATATGGGATGTCTATCATGATTGTTTTGCATGTATAAATGCTTGATCACCATTCGTTTTAGTATTTATATGGAATTGACAATGAACATGCAAATATGGATTGTAATCATTATAGTATACGTATATAGGGCTGTGTTATATGGCTTATGTATTTCGTGAACTAGATAGACATATACTGTTTCACCGTATAAGTTAGAATAATGGCTTGAACTTAAAATCAATATTGTTGCAATTTCACATAGATATATAGTGATTTTGGTTATATTGATGATTACATAGAGTCTATCATCTGTGGATGTTGTGTAAGTAGGTCTTAGTGCATTGAAAAATGGCTAAAACTCTCTTAGTGCTATTGGCTACTTTTCTGTGATATGTGAACGAATCATGCATGATAGTGGTGATTGAATGAAGTATTAAATGAAGTTAGGATCCCATTAGTTCTAATATCATTTATTCCATCGTTATTATTGTTTTAGTTTGTATTTGCAATTCGAGAACAAACCAAGTTTAATCATTAGTTTGAGCATATATATATAGTGATTCAATTAATGAATAGTAATCTTAGTTAAACAACTTTCTCTGTGGGATTGACACTTTACTTGCTCTGTATTACTTGTTGACACATGTATGCTTGCATGAGTTAGAGCTCTTTTGTTAAGACTTAAAAAGAGGCAACAAGTTTTTGGCATCGTTGCCGGGGACATGCGTTTAATTTAGTATTATTATCATTAGTTTAAGCTATTATTGTATGACTTAGACAATTTTAGTCCTATCTCATTTCAGTTTTTGTTTTTATTTCAGGAACTTGGATAAATTTTTATTCGTACGCGGTCAACCAACCCCGATTTAACACCTATTCAGGATAACATAAACGGGAGAGGTTGGAAGGCGGGTGTTCGTAGAAATTTACAAGCACAGTTAGAAAACACGACAGATAACATGGCAGCCGAGGCACAAGGAGAAGATCAAAGAGAGGAGCATAGGGCTCTGAAGGAGTATTCCATGCCCAATATTAATAGACTACAGTCTAGCATAGTCAGACCAGCGATAGCAGCCAATACATTCTAGATAAAAACTGGCACTATTCAAATGGTGTAGAATACAGTTCAGTTTGGGGGTACTTTTACAGATGATCCGAATGAACACCTGTTAAGTTTCATCAAAATTTGTGATACATTCAGATACAATGGTGTGATGGAGGATGCTATTAGACTAAGGTTGTTCCCATTTTTATTGAGGGATAAAGCGAAAAGTTGGCTTTATTCTCTGCCAGCAGGATCCATAACTATATGGGAGGACTTAGCACATAAGTTCTTAGCTAAGTTCTTCCCAATGGCTAAGACTGTAAAGATGAAGACAGATATCTCTCAGTTTGAGCAACAACAGGGCGAGTTATTATATGAAGCATGGGAGAGATACAAAGTAATGCTGAGAAAGTGCCCACATCACGGTATTCCAGATTGGATGGTAATCAACACGTTTTATAATGGATTGGGATGGCAGTTGAGACCGAATGTAGATGGAGCAGCAGGAGGAACATTATGGGCAAAGAACTATGAGGAAACCTATGACCTTATCGAGACAATGGCATCGAATGATTTTTAGAATCCTACATCTCGAATGCCACAGACCAAAGTTGCAGGTGTGTTGGAGGTTGATGCTATTACTCAGTTGTCAGCACAGATGGCGGCAATGGCAAAGAAGATAGATACTTTGGCGAAGGTAAAGTAAAGACGGTTGCCTTCGTATGTGAGATTTGTGCGGGGTCACACTCGACGGATCAATGTGCTATCAGCTCAGAATCAATACAGTATGTGAGCAACTATAGAAAAGACCAAGGTAAATTTCAGAACACATACCACCCCAACAACAGAAATCATCCAAACTTTAGTTAGTCGAATAATCAAGGGAATCAGCAGAATCAGTTTCAACCAAATAATCAATTTTAGGCACAACCAGCACAGCCACAGTTCAATCCTAGACCACCCTTTCCGCCGAGATTTTCTCAACAACAACAACAACATCACACTCCAGCTACACCTCAACAAGAAAAAAATATGGAAGTGGAGGAGATGATGAGGAAATATATGGGAAACACAGAAGTTATGATCAAGTGCCAAGCAGTGGCTATAAAGAATCTGGAAACTCAAATGGGGCAGATGGCGAATATGCTTACTAACAGGCCCCAGGGTTCATTGCCAAGTAATACGGAGATAAATCCAAGAAGAGAAGGGAAGGAACAATGTCAAGCGATCACATTGAGATCTGGGAAAGATTTGTCAGTTACTGCAAGTTATGCGCCCGCATGAGAATGGACTGAGGAGGGCACGCGGTCGCGCGAGGTAGAGGAGCCAGCTACTGAGAAAGAAATTTTGGAGAAATCTGAGGGTCAGCAAGAAGAGAAAGACAGAGAAGGTCCAGAGGAGATGTTTAAGAGTTCAGTACCACCACTTCACATCCGAGCTCCGTATCCGCAGAGATTAAATAAGAAAAGGGAAGATAAATAGTTCAGCAAATTCCTGGAGGTATTCAAAAAGTTGCAGATCAATATACCATTCGTCGAGGCATTGGAACAAATGCCAAGCTACACCAAATTTATGAAGGGTATATTGTCTAGGAAGAGGAGATTAGATGAGTTTCAGACATTAGCCTTGACAGAGGAATGTAGTGCAGTGCTTCAGCAGAAACTACCTCCAAAGCTGAAGGATCCAGGCAGCTTCACAATTCCATGCACAATTGGAAAGATGAACTTCAGTGAGTGTTTATGTGATCTTGGGGCAAGCATAAATTTGATGCCCTTGTCAGTGTTTAACCAGTTGGGATTGCCGGATCCAAAGACAACAAATATTGTATTATAGTTAGCTGTCAGATCTATCACATATCCATGGGGACTTTATTGAAGATGTGTTGGTTAAGGTGGACAATTTATTTTTCCAGCTGACTTCATCATTCTAGACTATGAGGAGGACAAAAGCATACCAATAATACTTGGGAGGCCATTCTTAGCCACAGGCAGAACGTCAATAGATGTGCAAAAAGGTGAACTCACTATGCGTGTCCAAGATCAAGAGATCACCTTTAACGTCTTTAAAGCAATCAATTTACCAACGGATGAAGAAGAGTGTTTCCTGGTTGATGTGGTGGATTGGGGCCTACAAGATGAGGTACAGAAATCAAGGAATTATGGACCGTTGAGGTGTGCAATGGGTAGAAATTCAGAGTTGAAGGTAGAGCCATTGACGAAAGATGAAGTCATTAAATTTTGGGGTGCGGCGGACAAGAAGGAAGGCACCTCAATTCTATCTGTGACATGAAACGCAAAGATAGTCAAGCTAATTGACTATAACTTAGCGCTGGATGGGAGGCAACCCATTATTTCTATCCTCATTGATTTATTTTTAGTTATTCATTTTGGATTATTTTAGTCGTTATATCGGAGTCATTTTTAATAGGTTGTTAGATGTTCATGCTTAAGTGTGTAGCAACACTGGCGTTGCGAATATTTGCAAGATGTCAGCACTATGTGGTCACTAAGTCATGCCTTAATAAGATGCATTAATATCTATGCAGGAACCATCATTGAACCACATCACTGATATGTAGAGTGGAATTGAATGCTCATATTACAGATAGCAAGATCGCGCGACCCATGAAGTAAAAAAACTGCATGCCGCATTAAGTTAATCGAGCCAACAAAACATTCTACGCAAGTCTCGTGCGTGCAAGCACACCCAAATTTTAATATAAATGCACGCTTGTAGCGTCGATAACCGGATTAAGACAAATCTCAATAGTTTAAAAAAGAGTTGTGGACCATTTGGACTCTCATTTGGGATAATAACAGATGCAAAATTCTTTCACTCTCTATGACTCACGTCGCTATCTATCTATCAGTTAAAAGTTATGTCATACATCTCTCATTCAATTAGCCACGATTCTTGCCTCATTCAAAGTCCATATCTCCTCAACTTCTCCAAAGTGCACTATAAAGCTAGGGTTCCAATTTGGATTGCAAAAACGAGTATTGGGGGTAGAAATTCTTCAAGCTTTTCTTCATTCTCATTCATATAATCTGTGCAACTTCTATCAAACACAAATGGGGCCTAAGCGAGCAACGTCCATTGCGTTGTCTTCTTCATCCTCTTCGGGCAACCAAGAGGCTGATATTGTGGATCATACCAAGTTCCTCAACTTGGAAGCTCAACAAGAGTACTACCAAATTGTGGCGAAAACGTTCATCAAGGAGCGAGGATTCAAGCTGGCGGGGCAGGATGGCCAATTGTGTGCCATGATTCAAGAGAGAGGCTGGGGTGGACTGACGGCTACTCCAGTACCCATTCCTATGAGCGTAGTCCATGAATTCTATGCCAATGCCAAGGTCACTATGAGCGGAATATCTCTAGTTCGTGGTATCGAGGTAGATTACAGACCCCGTGCCATCCGATTAATTTTCAAAATTATTGAAGTACCACCAGTGGGGGGCTGCTAATTGGGTAACCATTGCTCATTTGGAGACCGACATGGAGTTGATTATTGCAGAGTTACGTGTGTCTGGTACGAAATGGACATATAAAGTTGGCACGACACAACCGCGTATATTCCCAGCTGCAGCCTTAAATCACTATGCAAAAGCGTGAAACTTGTTCATATGCGCCAAGCTCATGCCTTCCGCCCATCAGCACAAAATAACAGCGGAGAGGGAACACATTCTGTGGGGCATAATCACCGAAAAGTACATCGACATTGGTCATCTCATTCACGAGAATATGTTACACTATCTTCGGGGAGGAACGATTGGGAGCATTCCACACGCATCCATGGTTGCCATGTTTTGCGCTAATCAGGGATGCAACTTGGGCAATGAGCAAATGCAATACCCAAGCCAGGATAATACTCATGCCACGATCAAAAAATTCGAGGACTGGGCAGGTGGTGTACCACACCCACGCGGACTAGGATTCATCCATCAGTCCACTTTTCCAGAGCCTTCACAACAACCCCCCCGTAAATAGACGAGGCGGGCCCATCCACGCACGCGCATGCCACCCATGGCGATCGCCAGCTCCGAAGGTTGGAGCGCAAGGTTGATGCCATATACAATAATTTGGGAACATTTGTGATGGGACTTACAAGGGCTTTAGTCGAAGCGTTTGCGCAACAAGGAACAACACAAGAATGGCCTCAGTTTGGAACCGCAGCACCTTATCCACCACCGGATTCACCACCCGAGGAGGGTGGCACCACCAATAATTAGGGGAGTTTTTCATACCCTTTACCTTCATTCAATTGGGACATTGAATATTTTATGTTTGGGGGTATTGGGTAGTAGTATTTTTAGTTTGCATATAGTTTTGCATGATTAGTAAATTTTTATAGTTGTTGCATGTGTAGATTACATTTTAGCATATAGTTACATGTTATCGTTGCATACCTCACAGTTCTTTCCGTATAGAAAATTTTTGTCTAGCCAATGATGATAGTGAAGCTTTTAAATGATTTTTGAATATTTTTGATAACATGAGCTGAGATATAATGTTTTATACAATGAAATTCATAATGTTGTTTAACTGCTTTCGGTTTGCACAAATGTGTTCACAAGCACTTATAGGTATAAGAAGTACGTTTTGCATTGCTCAATAGAAAAATGTAATGTTAAAAAGAGAAATATGTGAAAAGTGATTTTTAGACTATATAAGACATTGATTTTTAAACGTTGGGAAAACATGGGTATCTGTGTATAAAAAAAAGAAAAGGAAAGAAAAGAAAAAAAAGTAGAAATAACATGGCTAGTCTTATTTCGGGGCCCTGGCTACTTGAGTAAGTACGCCTGAGGGGATTGTCTCTACACCTAGCGCCCTAAGGTCTTTCATGGTCTGGGAGTCATTGGTCGAAAGTTTGCTAAAGTGTAGCAGTGTGCCTAATTGAGTAAGATATTGCACAATCATGTGAAAAAAAGAAAAAGAAAAAGAAAAAGAAGATAAAAAAATGGCAATAAACACCGCGGGAAAGTGCGAAAGTCGCCCTCGTGGGTAGAAATAAAGCAGTTAAGCCCATTGTTGAACCTTAGTTTATTTTAAGATGTTTGAATAGTCTTGGTTGCATATATATACATAAGTCTTGATTTAATCTATAATTTTCTATTGTGAGCAATATAGCATGAGTATTTTGTACCTAAATCAAGTGTTGGGCGAACACAACACACACACACAGCATCTCTACAGCATTTTTGAAGTATCTAACTGTATGACATTATGCCTGCTTTGCATCTATATTCTTGATTCTAGAAAAAATTCGCTGAGGCAAATTGGACTGAATTTCTATGATAGTTGAGACAATGTGAGATTAGTTGCATCATAATGTAGTTGCATAGTAATATAGTTGCATTTTCATTGTTCAGTAGTTTGCATTGCTTGAGGGCAAGCAACGGTTCAAGTTTGGGGGTATTTGATAAGTGGGTTTTACACCTACTTATGGGGTACCAATTCATGCGAACTATGCCCATCTCAAGTACATTTTAGTCTGTTTTAGCTGTATTTCATGTTTATTTGCATTTCGCATACTTAAAACTCCTTTTGGTGAATAAGTGCAGGAATTGGCCTAATTTGGTGGTGATATCGGGCACGAGGCTAATGGATGCATGAGGCGAGGAAAAAGATAGGATGTTCATGACATAAGATTGAGTGGAACATGGATGGACAAGCATGGATAGACATAGGACATTTCAGTAGCAGCAGTAACATTGCAGAACCAAGCCAAGGAGCCGAATCAGAAGACATCAATCTGCAGTAGCTGCCAGTAGGAAGAGCTTGGATGCTGCTCAGCATCTGAATACCCAACGGACCTTGGACCCTACTACAAATTGCCTTACATGCGAGAAGGACAATGTTAGGAACGCTGCGCTGCCGAGAGACCGATCAACATAAGAACCTCACGCAAGTCTCGTGGTCATGAGCATAATAAGTAGGAGGAGCACTTGTTCATGGCGCACGAGGCCTGAAGCTGCTAACTTGTTTTATTTTATTTCCAATTTTTAAGGGTTGTAATTGATTTAAAACGATTCCTGACTGGTGTCAGGGGTATCACTTGACATTTTATTCAATTTTAGTTTTTCTCTTTACGTCGTAATTAGGGTTTATTCTCTGGGGGGAGATTCCAACGTAGAAGGAGGCCACAACTCTACTTTTCTACTCCTTCTTGGGATTTTCTACCAGAGTGGATTATTATTATTATTATTATTTTGCTGGAATCTTATGAGGATTTGAATATTGATCTATATTCAACAATTGGGTTTGATTATTTCTACCTTTTATCTTTCAATTGCTTATTTATTAGTCATGTTTAGATTTGATCCCATAATGGCTCTTGGTTCAGTCATGAACTAAACTCCATTATGGGATTCTAACAGATTTTAATATGTAGTTTGATTGCATGCTTAAATGATGGATTGTTTTGCATATCATATTGGATGTCTATTATGATTCTTTTGCATGTATGAATGCTTGATCACCAGTCGTTTCAGTATTTATATGGAATTGACAATGAACATGGAAATATGGATTATAATCATGATAGTATACGTATATAGGGCTGTGTTATATGGCTTATGTATTTCGTGAACCAGATAGACATATAATGTTTCACCGTATAAGTTAGAATAAGGGCTTGAACTTAAAATCAATATAGTTGCAATTTCACATAGACATATAGTGATTTTGGTTATATTGATGATTACATAGAGTCTATCATCTATGGATAATGTGTAAGTAGGTCTTAGTGCATTGAAAAATGGCTAATACTCTTTTAGTGCTCTTGGCTATTTTTCTGTGATATGTGAACGAGTCATGTATGATAGTGGTGATTGAATGAAGTATTAAATGAAGTTAGGATCCCATTAGTTCCAATATAATTTATTCCATCGTTATTATTGTTTTAGTTTGTATTTATAATTCGAGAACAAACCAAGTTTAATCATTAGTTTGAGCATACAAATATAGTGATTCAATTAATGAATAGTAATCTTAGTTAAACAACTTTCTCTGTGGGATCGACACTTTACTTGCTTTGTATTACTTGTTGACGCATGTATGCTTGCATGAGTTAGAGCTCTTTTGTTAAGACTTAAAAAGAGGCAACAGTATGTACGCATGATGACTGAGTCCAGTGGAAGAACTGGTGATCTAAAGGAATTAGGGATTCTAGGAAACATGTCAGTCGTCAAAGAGACTGCAGAAGAAGAGGAAGAGACCAACAAGGGAGAACCCACTGCCCTTATCAGAAAAGGCAAGGGCAAGAGGAAGCTAAAGACTAGGATGGTAGAAGAACTTCAAGGGTCTACCACTGACCTACCTTTAGAGTCCTCTGATATTGAGACTCTGAGGATCCTAAGAAGGAAAGAACCGCAGGCTGAGGCTGATGAAGATAGAGCTACCATAGCACTGCTGCTGAAGAAGAAGAACAAAATCAGTCACAAGTCCAAGAGGCCATCTGTCTCTTCGATCGTAGAGTCTCTACCGATCGTAGAGACCAAACTGAACACCTCGAGCAAGGAAGCTGCTACACCAGATAGTCTTGCTGATCAACAAGACAGAGCTGAAGCTGAAGATTGTTCTGAGGCTGTGGTTCATCCTAGAAAACCAAGACAAAAATTGGTTAAGAAGTTTATCCTTATAAATGAACGAGTACTCAGGGAGGAAGACAAAAAGATCGCTGCCAAAAAGGAACTGAACAAAGAAAGCCAAGAGGAAATAGCTCAAGCTGAGGGGGAGATACCTGAAGTTCTCACCTTGGAAAATGCTCCAGCTGAGGGGGAGACACCTGAAGTTCTCACCTTAGAAGATGCACCAGCTGAGGGGGAGCTACTAGTCATGCAGGTGGATGATCATGCTAAGGGGGAGCCTCATGACATTCCCATGACAGAAGAAGATGCTCCTGTAGAAAATGAAGAATCAGAGCAAGGACAAAATGAAGTTATTGAAATATTGGAATCCCCAAAAGGAGATAGAGAAGAAGAGAAAAAAGAAGATGATGATGAACTTGAGATCACAGGTTTGGGCCGTGAGGGATATAGGAGTTATCTCTATAATCAGCTATTCTCTTATCTACCCATGATGCCGTATCATCAAGCTCAAATCCTAAACTCCTAGAGCCACATGTTTTGGAGCTTCAAGGAATATCCAGCCATTTCTGTGCTAGCCCATGGATTTCCAGGCAACTTCAACTTTCCCAAGAGGCTCATCACAAATGGTCCCTCCTCAAGAATGGTGCATGAGGTATTAACTGTCCTAATTCTTTATAGAGTGAATCACTATCCACTGTCTTTTTCCAGCCTATTTTATGAATTTCCAAGCTGGTTGGAAGTGGTTATAAATCCACCAAGTCAATCCCCAGTTACAGAATCCCAAAATTCTGTAACTGATGAACCAAACATGCAAAACTTCATATTTATCCCAACTCCCATCAACTCTACGATCACTGACTCTAGCCCCATCGTAGAGTCCTAAGGAGAAATCGTAGAGCCACCTACTCCAGACACCCAAACACATGCCCCTCCATCAGATATTCCCTCTTCATCCACAAACGAATACTTCAACCTTGATCTTGCCCTCTACTCCTCGCAAGATCAATTCAAGAAAACATCCCCTCTTTTAAACAATCCTCAACTCAATGAACTACTCTCAGATCTGCCCACTAAAGCTGAGTTGAATGAAGTGTCCAAGAACATGATAAAGGACATCGATGAGAGCCTTGAAGCTCACTCAAAATTCATTCATCTCAGACTGACAAAAATGATCACTGCTGCAAACAATCTCCTAGGCACCCTAAATGCGGAGCTTACTAAGAAGCCGAGGGAGATTATCAAGGAAATGATTAAAAGCATAAAGGACAGGGATGATATTCACTTCATAGCCACCAAAAGACAAAGGGATGCTGTTCCTGCATTACAGAATACTCAAGAAGCCCAGAATAAGCTTATGATGGAGAACATCATCAGTTTGAAAACTACAGTCAAAGAATTTCAACAAGCCTACGTAAACCAAGGACAGTAAACTGACAATGTTCTAGCCGTTCTCAAAAATAAGGAAGCTCGATCTGAAGCTCGAATAAAGGAAAATCGAGAGGACATTGCTCAAACTCAAAGCCAACTCAACAAGCTCGTCCAAGGAGTGACTTGACTATCCGAAGTTATTTGAACCCTTGATGCTGACATAAAGGGGGAGAATAAAGGGAAAGGAGAAGGAGGCCAAGGCAGAGGCAAAAGAGTTCAAGGAGGTCAGGACAGAGGCAGAGGAAGGAGTCCTCCTACAAGGCAATTCTTCCAACAGACTCCACGATCCAGCCATCAGACTCAACGACCTGTCAGCAGGAAATTTTAATGGCTCAGCAAATAAGGAGTATAGGGCCAACTACCATCTCACAAAATGTCACCACCACAGGCCTTAGAATGCCAACTGGAGATCCTGCATTCATGCATATGCATGATCAAAATCCTAGGCTAAGCCCTAGTGAGCTGGAAGATCTAGCCTGGAGGGATGAAGCAAGTAGGAAAAGAAGAGCTGAGGAGTATGTCAATCCTCCTCGCAAAAGATCAAGGAAATAGAGATAAGTGAAAGTTTAAATTCTTATTGATGTAAAGCTAAATTGTAATAATCTTCGAACATCAATAAATTCATGCTTATTCTCTTGAAATTTCAGCTACTCACTGAATTATTAAGTCATGTTTACTTTCATGCAATTGCATCTAAAAACTAATAATTATGACAACAAATCTCCTTGGTTATGTGAACATCAAATAGGGGGTGATTGTTGGGAGAGTGCATATTTTGATTTGATGTTTAAATATAAATGCTCATGATTATTTGTAAAGTCGTTCAAGGAATATTTGTATAAGGACTTAGTGATAGATCAAATTTGTTAGGTTGATCTAAGCTCTTAATGTATATCATTCTGTAAATGAATGTATAAAAAAGAAGATCAAACTTGTTAGGTTGATCTTGAGATGTAATAGATAGGCTTCGAAGAGATCGTAGTGTATCAAGCTAATCAAGATTACAGAAGCCAAGGCAGAACATAGAGCTTCGAGGATCGTAGTGTGCCTACCTTAAGGGCATCTTCAGAAATCGTAGAGTGGTCCCAACGTTTTCCGAGCTAACTCAGAGATCGTAGTGTGCTCTCAGAAACGTAGAGCTTGCAAAGCAAACAAGTGAAGATCGTAGTGTGCAAGTCTTTAAGAGAAATCGTAGTGCTCTTATTTGATAGAATCAGACCAAGCACCAAGGTAACAAGACACCACGATATGGATCGTAGAGTATCATCTGCCGTGTGTTAGAAGCATCGAGCCCTACCTTTTTGTTTGAAGATATATCTCCAACAAATGTGGAATGGGTTTCAAACGTTGAAGTCCTCACCAGTTCCAATGGTACAAAAGATATCCTTAGTATGCAACAAAGAAGTGTATTGAAGAAGCTAAGGAAAGTACCATTGGTAAGAGGAAAACACCATTTCAGGTGTTAGGTGAGAAAGCAGTCTGTTGTGTCAGTGGGCCAGAATGCAATTCAGAATATGTGCAGAAAAGTCTCCATCAAAGTACATAAATGTCAAACGCATTTAATGCTTTAACGGATGGATCAAACGGATAGATTTCAAGATCATATATATGAAAAACATATGCTGATGACAAGAATCAAGCAAGCATTAAGCAAAACGTACAAGGACACTTAACGCTCAACTCTACGATCTGAGAAAAAGAAAAGCTTGTTCAGCTACTCAGTTCTTGCGAACAAGTGCTTAACAACAACTGAGTAGCAACCATCATTAACTCATCAACTACCAATCAACTGAAGTAAGAGTTCCAAGTCACAAGGACTTGAAGAGTTCTAAGTTAACTATAAAGTGCCAAGTCTGTTGGACTTGAAGAGTTCAAGAGTGAACTAAGAAGTTCCTAGAATGCTGGTCTAGAAGAAATCTATGTGATTCAGAAAGTGTAAAAGACATCCTTAGTGGATTTCCTACTCGAAGAGTAGAAGAGTTGACTAGGAGCTTTAAGTGCTCTGAACAACTTAAAATGATTATCTATTACATTCTTGCTGTAACTGCTATATCTGCCTCACTATCTCATAAACTCACTATCTCAACTTGGTTAACTGAGTCCTCACTTATCATTTCCACGTTTATCGATTGACATCTACAAACATATAACACGTTGATTAGTACATAATACACAATAGTATAAGCACAAATCACATTTAATATCTTTAAGATTAATTTTCATCTTTTAATTCTTTCGATACTGAGTTATCTCAATATCTTCCTAATTCAATGGACTTGAATTTCATTCCTCGGACTTTACCTTCCTTACGAGGTTATTAGCCTAAGGTTTTCCCCCCTTAAGTTTTATAACCTAAGGCTTTGATACCAACCTGTGACGCCCCAAATTCGGATATCTTCCAACCCGACAGATGGTGCTCCACTATACTAACATCCATACAATCATTCCATTGAAATACAACAAAATGAAAGTAATTACTATCTTCTTATTACAATCAAAGTATAATCCTTCCTGTGTTCATAACCCGGTTACATCGTTCATTGTTCATAATGTATAATACATACAAACTTACTAAACTATTACACAATGCCTAAGCATCCATCTTAGATTTGCCCTTATCATTCTTGGCATTCACAAAGACGTTCATCTTTAACTACGATTATATAATTCAAGCAAGAAGTGAGCAGTACATGACTCGTGCTAAGTTTAATCAAGGATAACAGAATACCACATTCATGAATTATACAACAATTCCAACATATCTTGAACAATAGTTATGAAGTATTCGAATCAATAATACTTTAACGATTCATAACATCAATTCCCAAAGTATAGAATAGATTAGAATTACGAACCCATTCGATAGACCATGAACAATAAATTTCAGTTTTCATACTTGAAAAGGAGTCCACAGCACTAAGGCCATTCATCCGTATAACATACGAGCACTTCTAGGTGACCAACCTATAGTACTCTATGTTGATCAACACTACATTCATTAAACGTATTTACGTTTAATATTTTTGGCAAACTCACGTGCCCATCGAATAATCGATAAAAAATACTTTTGTTTGTTCATAGATAAACCTTACCTTCACATCCGTACCAATTACTTGGCATAAGATAGCGTTAACATTTCTACATAGAATGATATGAATAATAATCAATCTATATCTTACGAATAGTCTAGTCGAGTTAAAATCTGGCATCGACCCTTTCTTTAAAACAAGTCTTGCAATTTAATTCAACGAATTACATAAAACTTGGCTAACATGGAAGTTAGACAAGCGTTAAGAAAACTTGCCTTTCAGCGTCTTCAAATAACTTACTCGACTGATCACAGCCTTTACAGAATCTACATGATATGTTCACATAGCACACTGTAATTAGCTATCAAACAACTATTCACATTGTTCCTACAAGCTTCTTTCTCTTCTATGTTTGTGTTAACTTAATATCTTCGTCCAGGTATATCACTTTATTGACGTTTATTAACCGAACTCAAACATCGTTGATAAGGAACCAACTTTGTTCGTTGTACATATCTTGTTGACATGCATTACATTCCTACGTTTCATACTCTATACCGTAGTATAGGTAATATAGGATTAGTCTTAGTACTTTCTTTGAGTATATAAACTTAACTCAAGTAGGTCTCGAAATAACTGAAGTTCAAAACCTAAGTTACTATCAAAAGCACTGAACTCATGTTGCATGTACGATATCGTAAGCATTCTAGTGGTCTTCTGGCGCCACTCTCCGAAGGTTTTACCGGACTTGACGTTGCGGTATGAAGTCTATGAACAAAACCGTCGTCATGTTGGGTGAGTCTCCAGACCTTTTTATTTTTTTCTGGCCATAACTGGCGCTGCGGCGTGGCTTTTTACACTACTTACGGCGTCATGCGCGCCAAAACCTCGAGCACCAGATTCTCGTGATTTTGAAAACTGTGTGAATTTTCTGGCTATAACTTCTTCGTTATAAGCCCGATTTGGTCTGTTCAAAAGCCTACACGTCATAAATGACATACTCTATGTGTTCATATAAGAATTCAACACTTCTGAATCCGTTAACTCAAAATTCACTATTGAGTTCATTTTATATACGTTCTTAAACGTTAATGAGCATTCAATGCTCGTTTTCTTTGTTCTAAGTCGAATCCGACGATTCTCGAACCCACAACTCTTAATCACCCTATGTCACATGTTGACATTGAAAACCAACATTTTCAAGTCTCACGGCAACTTTCGACTACCAATCCGGAATTTCTACGTTTTTGACGTTTAATGTCTATTTCCGTAAAATTCGCCATAACTTCGTTACTAATGTTCTCTAAGCCAAATCACATGGAATACTCCATCGATTTCATATCTACATCATAACCAAACAAGATGCATATACTAACGTATTGATGGAGCTCAATCGTTTATCAACAATCGATCTCAACTATCAATATTTTCATGGTTCAAAACTATATCAAACCTTATTATTTTAATAATCTCATGACTTATAGAGATTGAATCTATGTTAAGTCATCTTTAAATCCTCACTCATGACATATACCACCCCTTCATGATTCTCTAAAATGAAAGAAAATCTAAAAGAGATGGAGATGAAAGGTAAGGATTATACCTTAGGAACTCTTGGTTTTCTTTCTTGGATAACTTTAAGATCAAGCTTCCAAAGTGTATGTTTTGCAAGTATAGCTCTCTTTCTCTCTCAATTAATCTAGGTTGGCAAATTTGAAAACTCTCAAATGAAACAACCTAGCTTCTTATTTATAGAAAACTACAATGGAGGGAAATTTGGACAAAAACATCACCTCCTTACTATTCATGTGTGGTCACCAAGTAAAACACTTTGTGACCAAGCCTTATGCTTGGCTTCCACACCAAGGTGGCTGACCCACCTCCCTTTGTGACATTCCATGGGTTGCCCCATGGGTTTTACCCATTGGGTGACCCACCGGTTCGACCCACGGTTCGGTTTTAATGAATTGGGCTTAACTAAATAAACATTGGGCCTTGCCTTAGACTTAACCCATCCATCTCATTGGGCTTAGTCATTCAATTGATTGGGCTAATCATAATCCAATATAAGTGAATTACTCATTAATACATAGATTAATCCTATGATACGCATCGTATTCTGTACGTACAATTCACGTATTCCCTTCGTATACCATACTTACAATAATCGTATTGTACCTCGTATTTACTCAACTTTTTATACATAGATACTAACTAACATCACCAATTGTATAACACTTGAATTAAACCTAACGCCATTCCTTCTACGCATATTATTTCCTTCCCAGAAATCAATATACTCAACCCTTAGGTTTTAAGTCCGCAGGCAAAAACTGCGTTTTCCATAAATGAAATATTATCAGATATTCCAACTTGTCACGATATTCTATCATTACGCGTTTTCCGGAATTTTAAAATAATTCCCCGAACAGAAATGGATGAATAGTGTTTTTACGAAAATTTCTCGGAAAATAATTATTATCATCTTGGAAATTCCAAACAACTATTTCTAACACGTAGCAAGAATACTAACCACTTTAGCACATTCTAGGTCATAGAACGACCTTCACATAGCTTACTCACAAAGAAATCAATTAAATTCATTTAATTCACATAATCAAATAAAAATTTAATTGTCATAAAAATCCGATTTTCTCGGGCGTTATAGTATGTCTATGACCTTAATAATAGATACGCATATAATTTATATGTCTCTGTGTTTTCTTTTTCACTGAGTAGAAGGTTTTTTTTTTACAAAATTCTTGTAAAACTATGTTTTTGTAATCATTATACCAACATATATAGATATGTGAATGTATGTGTAATATGCATATAAGATTTCATGTTAATTACATGTTAAAGAAAAAGGAAGTGGAAAAGTGGAATTTCAATGATCATATATGTATGAACATGGTTTAAATATAGTTATGAGAATATATATAATTTTATGTTAATTATAAAAATTAAACTGGGAATATGTTAATTCGTTTGTTAAGAATGGCAGAGAAAGTAGTTGGAATGAATCAAATTCATGTATAATAGGAATTACAGTCTTAAATTTCGTCAAACGAACGATAATGGAGTTTTGGTTTTTAAAAACAGTGTTTTCAAGAGTTTAAGTTTTCTAAAATTGTTGTTAAGTTGTGCTTATATATATGTATGATAAGTAAATGTTTATGAGTAATCTATATAAGTTTTATGTCTTAATTTAGATGTTAACAGTAGTAATTAGTCCAGAATTTAGTTATTCTGTTCTTCGTGGTTGGGTGTTCAGTAATTGAACCCCAGTTGGCCAAATTTCGCTACCAAATTGAAATTCGCACCTAGTGCCAAAACTAGGCTGAAGTTCGGCCAAATATTTGGAATTCAATGTCCCGATATTTGGAATTTGTGCCCCAATACCACTATCTCCCTTCACGTGGGAATTGTGGTATGGGTAGGACAGTTTTGACCTACTGTAGTAAAACGGCCATAACTTTCTCATACGAACTCCGATTGAGGTGATTCAAGATGATCCGGAACGAGGACGAGTAGACCTATTCTTTAAGTTTTTCAATTTGAGGTCTGTAACAGTAGTCAAAATGGTCATATTTAGGACTTTTATGTTTTCGGGGGCAATCGGAAGGCGTCGGGCATGCACATATGCATGTGTAGTGCTCCTGACCATAAAAGATGACGTCCTAAGTTATAAAAAATGATTGTTATAAATATAATGATGCTTAACATTAATAAATGATGTATTAGATAAGTTATTGAAGCTTAGTAAGCATACACAAGAGAGGCAAATCGAGCGTGTGACGAATGAAAGTCGAAACGCCGTGCCAAGTGTTAACGAACTTAAAAAGTGTTTCAATTCAATTGAAATGAGTATTATAGGATATGAAATGGGTTTAACATAAAACCAATAAGTATTCCTAGCAAGACTTAAGCACTTGAATAAGTGGTCCGGTATTGTATCTGCAGGCCTCGGGGTTATCTCCGAGGTTGGATTTGGTTACTGTTGGTGAAAATCAATACGCTTAAAAACACGCAAGTGCACGTGGTCAACAAGTAATATAGTAGTGAATAAAGTATCATTCCCACGAGGACAAAATATCAAGAATCTTAACTTCACAGGTATCAATTTTGTATTAACCCTAATTTTATTAAACTAATCAATTCAATAGTTTTAAATTATATAAAAAAACTAAATTAATAAAGAAATTAACTATCACAAAACAGACACCAATAACAAAATCGGCAATTTCAAACAATAATTGGAGAATTAGACTTATGATTTCACCCTGAGCTTCACTCTGATTTTCAAACCTTTATTCCAACTCAATTCAATATTACAGTTTATTAATCAAGAACACGAACGTAGTAAGAGCCACTTTTCGATGCACTAATACCATATTAACATCAATCCACAATTAAGATAGAAATCCGTTAAACACCTAAATTAACCAACTCAATATAACTCTATGTGAACTGCAATCAAAAAGATTGAAGTTTTCGCAGTCTTCGCCAGTGGGAAAAATTTGGCAAGAAATTTTTTAGCCAAATCCTCCCACGTAGTGATCGAACCCGGAGGTAAAGAATTTAACAAACTCTTCGCCTTGTCCCGTAAAGTGAATGGGAACAAGCGAAGTCTTACTGCTTCATCCAACACCCCATTGTACTTGAACGTGTCGCACATCTCCAGAATGGTCCCATAAATATCATCAAATGCTCATTCGGATCGTCGTTTGCCATTCCCCCAAACTGACATGAGTTTTGCATCATCTAAATGGTCTCAGGCTTTATTTCAAAAGTGTTCGCAGCTATTGCAGGCCTAGTAATGCTCGACTGCAGATCAGTCACCCTAGGTGTGGCAAAATCCCTCAACGCTTTCTGGTCTTCGGCAGCCATCATTTCTTCCTTATCAAAATTTTTGAATTCGTTCCTCATTTCCTCAATCCACTTACTCAACTTTTGAAATCCTCTGTCAATGTCTTCCTCAAAAGAAAGCAAATCTGGATGTTTAGATCGTGTTTGCATAAACCAATATTGAAAACCTGAAATAGAGAAAACAAAAATAAAAATGTTTAAGTAAAACTGGACTAATTAAACTTATATTGTAAAAACAAATATTAAAATCTCGGCTAAATTGTCCCCGGCAATGGCGCCAAAAACTTGTTGGTGAAAATAAATACGCTTAAAAACACATAAGTGCACGTGGTCAACAAGTAATATAATAGTGAATAAAGTATCGTTCCCACGAGGACAAAATATCAAGAATCTTAACTTCACAAGTATCAATTTTGTATTAACCCTAATTTCACTAAAATAATCAATTCAATAGTTTTAAATTATATAAAAAAAATAAATTAATAAAGAAATTAACTATCACAAAACAGACACCAATAACGAAATCGGGAATTTCAAACAATAATTAGAGAATTAGACTTATGATTTCACCCTGAGCTTCACTCTGATTTTCAAACCTTTATTCCAACTCAATTCAATATTCCAGTTTATTAACACTGACTTTTATGGGTACAAAAGAGGCTATATATGAGCTCACAGGTGTTTAAAAGTGGGAAAATACACTGTAGGGGTGAGTGCAGAGCGAATTGTGCAGGGTTTCCCCGTCTTTTTTTTCTTAGAAAATCAGCACCCCAAGCCCCATATTTATAGAGGTGGGAGTCGCAGTCTACTCATGCGGCACCTAATGTAGTGTATGTACTGCACGCCGGGGTGCCCTGGGCAGTGTGGGTCCCGCCGTGTCGAAGTACGTACGCGTTGTTCGCTCGGTCGCTCATAACTTTCAATCCGAGAGTCCAATGAAAGCGTGCCATATCATTCCAGAAAGCTCTTTCCGAGAGCTACACAATGATATATGATTTGACCTTTTTCGATTCCAGGAAGATGGGGCCATGACCAAAATGGCATTCCCGGGTTTCCGTTAGGCAATTCGGTGAGCCATTTTGTGTAGTCTGTGCTCTGGAGTTAAGATATCGCTCTTGTGGGACTTCCTTTGAAGTATTTTGAGTTGAAATGAGTGTATTTGATTTGAAGTGAAGTTGAGTTGGCAAATGACCATTTTGCCTCTCCCGGTTATCTCCGGTTTTGCTTAGTCAGTAGCGATCGTTTCTCAGGGTTATCTTTGAGGTTGGCCTGCTGTTGACCTTGACTATCCTCAGGGTCATCTCTGAGGTTGGCTTGACCTTTTCTAATGGTTGGGACTGAGATTGCATACCTTGGGATCATCTCCGAGATTAATCGGTCTTCTCCGGTGTGTGGTCCGGTATTGTATCTGCAGGCCTCGGGGTTATCTCCGAGGTTGGATTTGGTTACTATTGCTGAAAATCAATACGCTTAAAAACACGCAAGTGCACGTGGTCGACAAGTAATATAGTAGTGAATAAAGTATCGTTCCCACGAGGACAAAATATCAAGAATCTTAACTTCACAAGTATCAATTTTGTATTAACCCTAATTTTATTAAACTAATCAATTCAATGGTTTTAAATTGTATAAAAAAACTAAATTAATAAAGAAATTAACTATCACAAAATAGACACCAATAACAAAATCGGGAATTTCAAACAATAATTGGAGAATTAGACTTATGATTTCACCCTGAGCTTCACTCTGATTTTCAAACCTTTATTCCAACTCAATTCAATATTCCAGTTTATTAATCAAGAACACAAACGTAGTAAGAGCCACTTTTTGATGCACTAATACCATATTAACATCAATCCATAATTAAGATAGAAATCCGTTAAACACCTAAATTAACCAACTCACTATAACTCTATGTGAACTGCAATAAAAAAGGTTGAAGTTTAAGCTCTCTATACGATTACATGCGATGTCAAGCGTATCTCTACCTTAACAATAATCACAAATCTGCTATCGACAAAATTCATGACACATGCTATATTAACTAGGTCTAGATTCGAATCTCCTCTCTCGATTCCTTTCAAATCCACAAAGAACTGTTGATCAGGCAATTCATAAATTCACGCACAAATTAACATAGATAAACTGAAAATATATTTTTGAATTGAAAATCAAAGTTATAGAATCATCGTTACGCCCAAAGATCCATCACAAGTCTAATAAATAAATTAGTTCATAACAAATGAATTAAAAACTGAATAATTTGTTGAAAACATCATCCCAATTACAAATAGATGAAAGAAAAGAGGAATTATGGAAAACCCCTCCACGTAGCCTCGATTTGCAACCGTCGTGATAATCTCCGAAAATTACTCCTCCAACATTCGCTCTTCAATCCTTGAAATCGCTCTTGAATTCTTCCTTTGTGTTGTATGATCGTTGTTTTTCTACGTAAAAGCAAGCTCTCCTCTCTTCTGGCCGAGTCCTTCTTTTTATTAGAGTCCAAACACACCAGCCAAGCCCAATAAACCGAGCCCCAACAGAAGTCGAAACCAAATAGGACAACTGCAGGAAACGGGACCCCCGCCCCGGTGAGGGGTACAGGCACAAACAAGCCAGCCCCGGCGGGCATAGCTATTGTCTTCAAATTTTTCAAGCTCCAACTTTTTTCCACTTTTGCTCCAAAAAATCCGCCTTTCTTCACCAATTGCATCCATGACCACCCTACTCATAAAATATCACAAAACGAGTAAAAACGAACACAAAACATGAAAATAACTATGAATTTAAACTTGAAATGAATATTGATTTGTGTATATAAAATCCACTTATCAAAATCCCCCAAACTTAAACTGTGCTAGTCCTCGAGCACAAAACAACTACATGCAATGAAATGCAATAATCTAAATGCCTAAAAATCCAATAACATCTCATAAACTAACTTATCCCATCGGCCTCAGAGAAAACAAGCAACATTACAGTACAAATTATCAAACCCAAACCATAATTACGTATTAATTTCCAATTCTTGAATAACTATTACTAGTATAGTGTGCGTGTGTGATCAACATCTAAGATAACTGATACAGGCCCAAATTCAATACATAAACAACTTCTTAGAAGGAATTATACAATGCAAACTTAAAAATCTCAAAGATAGGCACGATTCAACTAAAATTAAACTTAACCAAATTCAAGGGTACATGCAGGATACTTATACTTTCTCTTCTTCTTTTCTTTTTTTTTCAATACGGGGACTTTTTGCACTTTTCCCGTTTTATTCTTATCTCTTTTTTTTTCTAAATATACATAAACGACTGTGCAATGTCTCATCCCATTAGGCTTACAGTGTTACCCCTTAGCGAGCTTTCGACCAACGACTCCCAGACCATAGAAGACCTTAGGGCGCTAGGTGTAAAGACAATCCCCTCGGGCGTACTTGCTCAAGTAACAGAGGCCCCGAAACAAGACTAGTCACCATGTATACCCTATGTATTTTTCTTCTTTTTTTTATATATTTTTTTAGATAAGCTTATATACCCCACATGTATTCCCCCAAACTTAGGTTCTCGCCTAATTTAAGCCTTCACTACCTATCCTTGTCATTTTCGGGTTCACCCTAGCATTATCCTTTAGAAACATTTTACGTATCGATTTGAACTGACCGGTCAACAAAGATGTTATTAGTGCTACCCTTTTTACAACAGTTTCAAACAAGTCCAAGAATCGATTCATAACAGTAATTATATCACAGTTCTAATAATCCATACTATATTGGTTAACTTATTCACAATCTCATCATTGGTCAGAATAACTTGTAGAATGCGACACCATTGGACATATGCAAACAAACTATTTAACTATATATATATATATATTTTATCATATATATTTTTTTTATATATATATATATATATATTTTTAACTAAAAAGCAAAATCCTATAGTATAATGCAAAACTAGATATTAAAACAAAAATTTAAATCCCCCAAACTTAACTAAGACAATGCCCTCATTGGATAAGAATAAAATGCAAGAGGACTTCCCTGGAATTGTCTAAGTCTGGGGCGGTGGTTGGTGCTCTTCTTCATCGGAGTCACTATGAGGAAATCGCGGTAATGGACCGGGTTGTTGATACGGAAATTGGTCCGCCGGGTTAAAACTCTGAAGTGTTGTGTTGAATGAGGTGAAAGACGCGTTCATGGCATCGAACATATGATCTTGGCAAATCGTCAATCGCCACATTTCCCGGCGTGCTGCCCTAGTATGTGCATTCATTTAATTCTGGAGCTCAAGGAACTGAGTACTAGAAAATGCCTCAATCTGCGGAACCTGCTCGGTTCCTTGATCTCCCATTGTGTCATCCTCATCCCCCGAGGTATCTTCGGTATCGACTTCGTCTTCCGACGTCGATGGAAAAATAAAACCTAACACCCGTGGATGTGACTCTCCTCCACCCCACACTGAATACCGCACAATCATTCGTGAATCAAGCAAAGCAAGTGGCAATTGAGTTGGCTCATCATCAGAATAACGCACCCCGGCGTTACGGCACAACGCACATATAAGTGAAGGGTGTGTCAAACCGCCCAAAAAATTTCCGCGTAAGCACCAGCGGATGGAGAAACAGATGATAGCCCCGACGTCGATAATGAAGTCCTGCACAATGGCGTATAACAGTAACGCCTTCTCTTTGGTGACGTCCGAAGTGTATTGGGATGGAAGAAATTTCGCACATAAAAATGCGTACCTTATCTTTCCATACCGGCTTAAGTCCTTACTATTGAACACTGTTCCTCCCTTCCTCCCTTTGGTCCAAGATGTGCCCGGCTTTGTCAAATTTTTAATAACCTCCTCATAATCCGGGTCAAAATCCCTCATTTGGACATACTGACAATGGCGTGGCACCCGCAACTGATAGTAAGCATTGAGTGCATCGTCACTGAATGAAACCGTTCGACCCCGCACAAACACTTTGAAAGGAGCTTTGTCTTCGGCGTTTGCATAGAATTCCTTGACAATATTAACCACTACGGGTGTCGGATGTTCGGTGAATTTGATCCACCCCTTTTGGTGAATTTGGGACATCATTTCTCCATCGTTCCCCTCGGGGGCCAACCCACATTCCGGTGTAAGTGCCTTAGATTGCATGTACTCATAACGGTCGGCGGCGGCGGCACTCACAAATTTGCGGCGGTCATAGGTAGTTGGCGGTGGAGCAGCACTTGAACTCGCCCCCCGTTGGCATTTGGGTGTTGGTTGAGATGCCATTGAGTTTCAGTATTGAACTCTTGTTAGTAAACACTGACGTACCTGAAATCTTGGTTCAAACACTTGGTGTGCGGTTGGGTTAAGTTACACAATTTTTGAATTTTGAACTTGGAAATTAGTGTATGTGGTAGAGATGAGATGAAGCCTTGACACTATAGCCACTTACCCTCAAGTGTGTGTATCCCAAAATCTTTAAGAATTCGAGTGTAATAGTGTTGAATATGGAAAGTATGAGGTAGGGTTTATATAGAGTGATGTGGGGGAGATGAAGTGGTGGACGGGATTGAAGTCGTGTGAGTGGGGAGTGGGGATGCAGTTTGTGATGTAGGTAATGGGTAGTAGTGGTTTGGTAGGAGATAGCAATATGGTTTATTGAGGGAGAGAAAGAGCAAAGGAGTAGGCGTGTATGTGTGTGGCAGAGATGGCTGAGATTTTGCCTTATAACAGGCGTGTACTAGGCCAAAAAAGCCCGCCCCGGCGGGCATGCCCACCTTAAAATTTTTTGGTCTAAAATTTTTGAGATGCAAAATTTGCCGATTTTCCTCCATTACGTAGGCGTTTGTTGCTCTGAGTCATGTTGGACCTCTCCTGAAACCAAAAACATGCAATATGTTAGATTAATGACGACTTGGAGTTTCAATGAGATTTTTAGTACTTTTTAGAGATTTGTAGAAAAACTTAATAATTGACAAGTCCGAACTACTGCTTCATAAACTACATCCTAAAAAATTGAACATGAACTATGAAAAATAAAGAACGATTGGGTTGCCTCCCAATTAGCGCTTGATTTTAAGTCGTTCAGCCTGACCACTCCCTGTTTTACTGTGTATCGGCGAGGGTAATGTTGGCGGCGTCCCAGTTCGACTCGCCACCCTAGTAATGCTTTATCCGTTGACCATTGACTTTGAACGTTTCTAACGGATTCTGACTGTAGAGTTTAACGGCGCCATGAAGAAATACTCATTTTATTGTAAATGGTCCCGACCATCTCGACTTAAGCTTTCCGGGGAACAAACGCAGCTGTGAATTGAATAGGAGGACTGCTTGACCCGACTCGAATGTTCGTTGCATAATTTTCTGGTCGTGCCATCTTTTAACTTTTTCTTTGTATAGCTTGGCATTCTCGTAGGCTTGGAGGCGGAATTCGTCGAGCTCATTTAGTTGGAGTAGCCTCTTTTCTCCTACCGCGGCTTGATCAAAATTCAATTTCTGTATGGCCCAGTAAGCCTTGTGTTGTAGCTCCACCGGTAAGTGACATGCCTTTCCGTACAAGAGTTGATAAGGTGACATCCCAATTGGCGTTTTGTTTGCAGTTCGGTATGCCCATAATGTGTCGTCCAATCGAAGTGACCAATCTTTCCGACTCGGATTTACAACTTTCTCCAATATCCTTTTAACTTCAATGTTCGATACCTCGGCTTGCTCATTAGTTTGAGGGTGATACGCTGTAGCCTCCTTGTGATTGACCCCATACTTATCTAGAAGAGCTGTAAATGACTTTTTGCAGAAGTGACTGCCTTCATCACTGATTATTGCTCTTGGTGTGCCAAACCTCGTGAAAATGTTTTTCTGCAGAAACTTGAGGACCACCTTGGCATCATTAGATGGTAATGCTGCAGCTTCAACCCATTTCGAGACGTAATCCACCGCGAGCAGAATATACTGATTACTCAAAGACGACGGGAATGGTCCCATGAAATCGATGCCCCATACATCAAAGATTTCCACTTCAAGAATTGTTTGTAGGGGCATCTCATTCCGTTTCGATATGTTTCCCACCCTTTGGCATCTATCACACGTTTTCACAAATTGGTGGGCGTCTTTGAACACCATAGGCCAATAAAACCTGGATTGAAGAACTTTCGCCGCGGTGCGCTCACTCCCGTAATGTCCACCGTATGCCGATGAATGCCATTCTTGTAATATGTTGTGGACTTCACTGTATGGGATACATCGTCGAATCATCTTATCGGCACATTGTTTGAATAAGTACGGTTCATCCCACATATACCACTTGACATCATGCAGAAACTTTTTTTTCTATTGTCGTGTAAGATCCGGTGGAAGTTTCTTGCTTACCACATAATTCGCTAAGTCTGCATACCACGGAAATTCTGCATTCACCCCAAATAACTGCTCATTCGGGAATGTCTCGTTGATCACGCATCTATCATCATCCTTTTTCTTCGGATTTTCCAGCCTTGACAAATGATCGGCAACTTGATTCTGCGTCCCCTTTCTATCTTTAATTTCTAAATCAAACTCTTGAAGTAGGAGAATCCATCGGATAAGGCGTGGCTTAGCATCTTTTTCGCGATTAAGTACCGAATCACCGAATGGTCCGTGTAGACTATTACCTTAGTCTCGATCAAGTATGCCCGAAATTTGTCGAATGCGTATACCACTGCAAGCAATTCCTTTTTCGTAGTAATGTAGTTCATTTGAGTCTCTGTGAGTGTTTTGCTTGCATAGTATATGGTGTGAAACACCTTATCTCATCTTAGGCCCAAAACAGCCCCAACCATATAGTCGCTCGCATCACACATAAGTTCGAATGGCATTTTCCAGTCCGGTGCGACTATCACGGGGGCTGTAGTTAATTTCTTCTTCAATAGGTCAAACGCGGACTTACATTCCTCATTAAAGCTGAAAGTGGCATCCTTCTCTAAAGGACTGCATAGAGGTTTTGTAATCTTAGAGAAGTCTTTTATGAATCTCCTGTAGAACCCAGCATGCCCCAGAAAACTTCTAATTCCCTTAACTGAGCCCGGTGGAGGTAGTTTCTCGATCGTGTCCAACTTTGCCTTGTCCACCTCCAATCCTTGAGCGGACACCTTATGTCCCAAAATTATGCCCTCTTCAACCATGAAGTGGCATTTTTCCCAATTCAGTATGAGGTTTGTATCCTTACACCGCTGCAATACCATGACCAGATTCTCTAAGAAAGTGTCAAAATTGTCCCCATAGACCGAGAAATCGTCCATGAAGACTTCAACATTCTTCTCCACCATATCCGAGAAAATAGCCATCATACACCGCTGGAAAGTTGCCGGTGCATTGCACAGTCCGAATGACATTCTCCTAAATGCAAAGGTGCCGTAAGGGAAAGTGAATGTTGTCTTTTCTTGATCCTCAAGAGCGATAGCAATCTGATTATATCCCGAATATCCATCCAATAAGCAGTAAAACTCATGTCCCGCTAACCTGTCTAACATTTGATCGATAAAAGGTAGCGGGAAATGATCCTTCCGGGTTGTCTTATTCAATCTCCTATAATCGATGGACACCCTCCAACCTGTTACTGTCCTTGTTGGAATTAACTCGTTGTCCTCATTCTGAATTACCGTCATTCCCCCTTTCTTAGGCACACAATGAATCGGACTTACCCATCTACTGTCGGAAATTAGATATATGACACCGGCATCCAATAATTTCAGAATTTCCTTCTTGACTACTTCCTTCATGATTGGGTTAAGTCGACGTTGATGCTCCATCGATGGACTTGCATCATCCTCCATCAGAATCTTGTGCATGCAAAATGATGGGCTAATGCCTTTTATATCCGCAATCATCCATCCAATCGCTGATTTGTGATCCCTAAGCACCCTCAGCAACTTTTCTTCCTGCAATTTGTTAAGTGTAGTAGAAATAATTATAGGTAAAGAATTTAAATTGCCTTAATATGCATACCTGAGATGTTTAGGGAGTGGCTTAAGTTCCAACGTCGGTGGCTCCTCCAATGATGGTTTCAATTTTTTTACAACTGTCTCCTCGGTGTATAGAGGTTCAACCGGTGCTCTGATTCGGCTAACTTGTGGCAAAGAGTCTAGCATCTGTAATAAGTCCACAAATTCCAGGTCATCTTTTTCTTCATCCCCCAATAAGGTTGTTTGTAACGGATCATTGATCAAACTCTTGTTAATATCTTCGCTGGTAATTTGCTCAATTAAATCCATTTGATAACACTCTTCCTCGTCCGTAGGATATTTCATGGCCTTGAACACATTGAATTTTACTTCTTGATCTTGGACCCTCATTGTCGGGTTCTCCTTTGCAGACGCGTCATGAGTGTTCATCCCGTGGCCAAGAAGGGTCTCCCTAGGATGATTGGGATGTTCTTATCTTCATCGAAATCCAGTATGATAAAGTCCGCAGGGAATATAAACTTATCCACCTTTACCAAAATGTCCTCTACAATGCCTCTCGGATATGTGACTGACCTATCCGCCAACTGCAATGAAATGTTCGTAGGCTTTGGCATGGGCAAACCCAATTCTGAATATACTGATAATGGCATCAGGTTTATACTTGCCCCCAAATCACATAAGCAC
This sequence comes from Panax quinquefolius, assembly GCA_020205615.1. Classification (NCBI taxonomy): domain Eukaryota; kingdom Viridiplantae; phylum Streptophyta; class Magnoliopsida; order Apiales; family Araliaceae; genus Panax; species Panax quinquefolius. Next base: position 98,899,367 of record CM035162.1, read on the forward strand.
TTGTTAAAAGACATCTTCTCGATCGTGCACGGGATAGTAAAGCTCCCCGGGTCTTTGAGTTTTGGTGGAAGCTTTTTCTATAACACTGCACTACACTCCTCTTTTAGTTCCACTGTTTTGAAGTCTTACCATTTCTTCTTCCTCGACAGAATTCCCTTCATAAACTTCGCATAACTCGGCATTTGTTCTAGGGCATCTGTGAATGGGATGTTAATATGGAGTTCCTTGAACACATCTAAAAACTTTGTGAACTGCTTATCCGATTTCTGTTTTTGGACCCTCTGCTAAAACGGTGATGGGGGATAAACAATTGGCTCGTTGTTTAACTTTGTTTCCTCATTTTTGTTACCCTCCATTGCGTTACTGTCATCAACTTTTTCCTCTGGTGTTGCTGAATTTTTTGCACTATTCCCACCGAGGTGTTTTCCACTTCTCAACATAACTGCTTGACATTGCTCATGATTACCCTATGGATTTCTTTCGGTGTCGCTAGGTAATGTTCCTTGTGGTCTATTATTTAATGCCAATGCAATTTGACCTATCTGATTCTCTATATTTTTGATAGCAATAGCTTGATTCTTCATAGCCAAATCGTTGCTAGTCATGTACCTTGCTCATGATTCCCCCCCCCCCATCGAATTTCCTATCCTGCTGTTGAATCTGTTGTGGATGACTATGAAAACCAGGGGGATATGATGGTCGTGGAGCTTGAGTTTGTTGATTATTTCTCCATGAGAGGTTTGGGTGGTTCCTATTCCCCTAGTTGTAGGTGTTTTGGTAGATATTTTGCGGAATTCTGTTGTAGTTTCCTATGAACTGAACGGATGCTGGATTTATTGCACACTGCTCTGTCGGATGATCCCCCGCACACAATTCACATGCTACCATAACCTGCTGAACTTGTTGCTGAACTTAAGCCCCTGCTATCGTATTCACCCTCTCATTCATCGCATCAAACTTCATGAATTGTGCAGAAAGAGTTTCTTGTATAGTTGTTACTCCATCTAATTCTAAGATCCCAGCCGCCTTTGCCTGTGTCATTCTTGCTGTGGGCCACTGGTAGTTATTTGCCAACATTGTTTCTATCAAATTATAGGCTTCCTCAAAACTCTTAGCAATGAATGCCCACCCGATGCTGCATCATTGCTAGTTCTGACATTTCCATGTAGCCCGTTATAGAAGGTGTTCATTTGTAACCACTTGGGCAATCCATGATGTGGGCATTTTCTAAGTAATTCCTTATATCTCTCCCATGACTCATATAGTGACTCTCCATTCTGCTGCTCAAACATTGTGATGTCATTCCTCATTTTCGCAGTCTTCGCCAGTGGGAAAAATTTGGCAAGAAATTTTTTAGCCAAATCCTCCCACGTAGTGATCGAACCCGGCGGTAAAGAACTTAACAAACTCTTCGCCTTGTCCCGTAAAGTGAATGGGAACAAGCGAAGTCTTACTGCTTCATCCGACACCCCATTGTACTTGAACGTGTCGCACATCTCCAGAATGGTCCCAGAAATATCATCAAATGCTCATTCGGATCGTCGTTTGCCATTCCCCCAAACTGACATGAGTTTTGCATCATCTAAATGGTCTCAGGCTTTATTTCAAAAGTGTTCGCAGCTATTGCAGGCCTAGTAATGCTCGACTGCAGATCAGTCACCCTAGGTGTGGCAAAATCCCTCAACGTTTTCTGGTCTTCGGCAGCCATCGTTTCTTCCTTATCAGAATTTTTGAATTCGTTCCTCGTTTCCTCAATCCACTTACTCAACTTTTGAAATCCTCTGTCAATGTCTTCCTCAAAAGGAAGCAAATCTGGATGTTTAGATCGTGTTTGCATAAACCAATATTGAAAACCTGAAATAGAGAAAACAAAAATAAAAATGTTTAAGTAAAACTGGACTAATTAAACTTATATTGTAAAAACAAATATTAAAATCTCGGCTAAATTGTCCCCTAAGAATGGCGCCCAAAAACTTGTTGGTGAAAATAAATACGCTTAAAAACACATAAGTGCACGTGGTCAACAAGTAATATAATAGTGAATAAAGTATCGTTCCCACGAGGACAAAATATCAAGAATCTTAACTTCACAAGTATCAATTTTGTATTAACCCTAATTTTACTAAACTAATCAATTCAATAGTTTTAAATTATATAAAAAAAACTAAATTAATAAAGAAATTAACTATCACAAAACAGACACCAATAACGAAATCGGGAATTTCAAACAATAATTAGAGAATTAGACTTATGATTTCACCCTGAGCTTCACTCTGATTTTCAAACCATTATTCCAACTCAATTCAATATTCCAGTTTATTAACACTGACTTTTATGGGTACAAAAGAGGCTATATATGATCTCACAGGTGTTTAAAAGTGGGAAAATACACTGTAGGGGTGAGTCTTGAGAGCGAATTGTGCGAGGTGGTTTCCGTCTTTTTTTCTTAGAAAATCAGCACCCCAAGCCCCATATTTATAGAGGTGGGGAGTCGCAGTCACCTGCGGCACCTAGTAGCAGTGTACTGCAGTGCCGCCTGGGTGCCACAGGCAAGTGTGGGTCCCGCCGTGTCGAAGTACGTACGCGTTGTTCGTTCGGTCGCTCATAACTTTCAATTCGAGAGTCCAATGAAAGCGTGCCATATCATTCCAGAAAGCTCTTTCCGAGAGCTACACAATGATATATGATTTGACCTTTTTCGATTCCAGAAAGATGGGGCCATGACCAAAATGGCATTCTCGGGTTTCCGTTAGGCTATTCGGTGAGCCATTTTGTGTAGTCTGTGCTCTGGAGTTAAGATATCGCTCTTGTGGGACTTCCTTTGAAGTATTTTGAGTTGAAATGAGTGTATTTGATTAGAAGTGAAGTTGAGTTGGCAAAATGACCATTTTGCCCCTCCCGGGGTTATCTCCGGTTTTTGCTTAGTTGTAGCAGTTGTTTCTCAGGGTTATCTTTGAGGTTGGCCTGCTGTTGACCTTGACTATCCTCAGGGTCATCTCTGAGGTTGGCTTGACCTTTTCTAATGGTTGGGACTGAGATTGCATACCTTGGGATCATCTCCGAGATTAATCGGTCTTCTCCGGTGTGTGGTCCGGTATTGTATCTGCAGGCCTCGGGGTTATCTCCGAGGTTGGATTTGGTTACTATTGCTGAAAATCAATACGCTTAAAAACACGCAAGTGCACGTGGTCGACAAGTAATATAGTAGTGAATAAAGTATCGTTCCCACGAGGACAAAATATCAAGAATCTTAACTTCACAAGTATCAATTTTGTATTAACCCTAATTTTATTAAACTAATCAATTCAATGGTTTTAAATTATATAAAAAAACTAAATTAATAAAGAAATTAACTATCACAAAATGTATACCAATAACAAAATCGGAATTTCAAACAATAATTGGAGAATTAGACTTATGATTTCACCCTGAGCTTCACTCTGATTTTCAAACCTTTATTCCAACTCAATTCAATATTCCAGTTTATTAATCAAGAACACAAACGTAGTAAGAGCCACTTTTTGATGCACTAATACCATATTAACATCAATCCATAATTAAGATAGAAATCCGTTAAACACCTAAATTAACCAACTCACTATAACTCTATGTGAACTGCAATCAAAAAGGTTGAAGTTTAAGCTCTCTATACGATTACATGCGATGTCAAGCGTATCTCTACCTTAACAATAATCACAAACTGCTATCGACAAAATTCATGACACATGCTATATTAACTAGTTCAGATTGAATCTCTCTCTCGATTCCTTTCAAATCCACAAAGAAATCATTGATCGTGCAATTCATAAATTCACGCACAAATTAACATAGATAAACTAAAAATATCTTATTGAATTGAAAATCAAAGTTATAGAATCATCGTTACGCCCAAAGATCTATTACAAGTCTAATAAATAAATTAGTTCATAACGAATGAATTAAAAACTGAATAATTTGTTGAAAACATCATCCCAATTACAAATAGATGAAAGAAAAGAGGAATTATGGAAAACCCCTTCACGTAGCCTCGATTTGCAACCGTCGTGATAATCTCCGAAAATTACTCCTCCAACGTTCGCTCTTCAATCCTTGAAATCGCTCTTGAATTCTGCCTTTGTGTTGTATGATCGTTGTTTTTCTACGTAAAAGTAAGCTCTCCTCTCTTCTAGCCGAGTCCTTCTTTTTATTAGAGTCCAAACGCACCAGCCAAGCCCAACAAATCGAGCCCCAACAGAAGTCGAAACCAAACAGGACAGCTGCAAGAAACGGGACCCCCGCCCCGGCGGGGGGTACAGGCACAAACAAGCCCGCCCTGGCGGGCATAGCTACTGTCTTCAAATTTTTCAAGATCCAACTTTTTTCCACTTTTGCTCCAAAAAATCCGACTTTCCTCACCAATTGCATCCATGACCACCCTACACATAAAATATCACAAAACGAGTAAAAACGAACACAAAACATGAAAATAACTATGAATTTAAACTTGAAATGAATATTGGTTCGTGTATATAAAATCCACTTATCAGTTACTCCCAGATTGCAATCCGGGGTTTGATGATGAACTTCCGGTAGTATCCGGTATGGATTTGGATTGTCTTTCAAGGTTCCCTCTTAAAAGATGAATATGTCCTCCTGCAATGTTAGTAACAGTAGAACAAAATTTTGAGTGTCTACAAGAGTTATTTTCTTTCAATACTCATAAGGGTTGTTATTCCATTCTTTATTATTCTGTTGGAATAACCTGTCTGTGCGGTCTATCGCATGCCTCGTGAATTCTGGTGTTATTCCATTCTTTATTATTCTGTTGGAACATCCTGTCTGTGCGGATTACGCATGACCTGGTTCCATTCGTTATTATTATTCATTTGAATATATCACATGCGCATGAGTTACGCATGACCGGTTCCATTCTTTATTATTCTCGTTGGAATAACACATGCGTGCATGCGGATTACGCAAGCTTTAGTGAATTCTTACGTTATTCCATTCTTTATTATTTCATTTGGAATAATCTGTCTATGATGGATTCTTGTATGGCAGCAAAAATCCATTTGCGGTTTCATATATTCTATTATACTCAGTTGGTTAAAGTTTTGGCTTCTATACTCCATGAAATTAGTGGAATATCCTTTATATTTGCGCTTTATCCAGTATCTTTTCATGGAAATATTCTTCTGAGCATTCTTGAATTTTACTCCACAAAGCAGTATCATGTTGACAATTTGGACGTTATTGAGTTTTGGATAAATTAACTTATAAATCTTTAAAATTTATTCTTGAACTTGTTTTATTGAATTGTCATCATCCTCATGTTTATAATATGTTGAAAGTCATATGTGGCCTGTGGTGCATAGATGGACTTGGTATGATTATGACCAGGATTTATTTGGTATAATCATGACCGTAATGTTACAAATGATGTGATAAAAATCCTCATTGGCCGTAGTGCATTGATGGACAGTTGTTAGCATGATCATGACCATTGATGAATACACGAATATCCTTGGCCCGTAGTGCACGGATAATTTGTGGTCGTGATACTAATGAATATCCTTGGTCAGTAAAAGTGAGGGATGATGTGGATTATTTATTGTTTGAGTCTCAACGATAAAAGTAATGAAAAACCTTTTAAATCATAGAAGATAGTAGATTTTATTCTCTACTTGACTTTTCTAATGGATTGCTTGTTCCGCTGCAGTTAAACTTGATGTTTGTTATATTTTATCAGTTTAACATTGTTGAAGGCTAATGATAATTTATTTTGCATTATCTTAGTCATAATATTTCTTACTGGGCTACTTGAGCTCACCCTTTTGCTTTCATTGTTCTCTTCAGGAAATGTGAGCGTGGCGAGAGGACTAGTCGGGAAGCGGAGTGGCCGGTCGGAGATGATAGCATTAGTAGTCCTCACTATTCTATGAAATAGTGTGATAATAAATGTATTGAGGACTTATTTTGAGTATGAATATTGTCTAGTAGACAATAATTGTATTAAAACTCACAGCTCATGTTGTATATTTAAGGTTATATTTGTATTCTGTACCATGTATTTGGCGACTTAGAATAGGTGATGTATACCTATTTGGGGGAGTCACAAATGGTGTGTTGTGCGCCTCCATCATGATTTTATATTTTAAATTAGGGTCGTTAGGAACACAAAGTCTGGAGTTGACTTGAAGTATTCCTTCTTAATCGATCCTTGCTTTTGGGATAACACCTTCTTGCACTTTCTTCATCATACGCATTAGCTCCATGTCTGTAGCTTGAGTGGCTTTAACTTTATCGATTAAAGTCGGTTCTACTCGTATATTTGCCATCATTACGTGGGTCCCTGGAGTCTTTATCTCTATCTCCATCCTTTGCAAGTCATACAAAATGGGCCTTTTCATTGACAATATCGCACTCGTACCCGCATATGATCTTCTACTCAATACGTCAGCTACCACGTTTGCTTTACTAGGATGGTATTGAATAGTCTGATCATAATCTTTCAACAGTTCAAACCAACGTCGTTGCCGCATGTTGAGTTCCTTTTGAGTGAAGAAATATTTGAGACTTTTATGATCCGTAAAGATCTCCACCTTCTTCCCATACAGGTAATGCCTCCAGATTTTTAGTTCGAAAAGGATAGCTGCCAACTCTAGATCATGAGTAGGATAATTTCTCTCATATTCTTTGAGTTGTCGTGATGCATAGGCTATGACTTTCCCATGTTACATAAGAACACATCCTAAACCTTTTCCTGGAGCATCACTGTAGATGACAAATCCCTCCGAACCAGATGGTATTGTCAGAACAGGTGCTTAAATGAGTCTCCTCTTGAGTTCTTGAAAACTCTTCTCACATTCCTCGCTCCAATTGAATTTTGTATCTTTTCGAGTCAGTTGAGTTAATGGAGTAGCGATTCGAGAAAATCCTTCCATGAATCTACGATAATAACCAGCTAAGCCTAGAAAGCTGCGTACTTCGGTTACTGACTTCGGTTGCTCTCAGCTTTGTATTGATTCAATCTTCGCCGAGTCAACTGATATTCCATGATTTGATATCACGTGCCCAAGGAATGCTACTTCCTCAAGCCAAAACTCGCATTTCTTCAACTTGGCATATAGCTTGTTTTCACGAAGCTTTTGGAGTATTAGTCCCAAGTGTTGCTCATGATCTTCACGGCTTTTGGAGTAAATAAGGATGTCATCAATAAAGACAACCACAAAATGATCCAAATATTCCTTGAATACTCGGTTCATCATATCCATGAAGGCAGCAGGAGCATTAGTCAATCCAAAAGATATGACTAGGAATTCGTAATGCCCATACCAAGTTCTAAAAGCAGTCTTTGGAATGTCATCAGTTTTAACCTTTAATTGATGATATCCGGAACGAAGATCAATCTTTGAAAAGAATTTGGCACCTTACAAATGGTCAAACAGATCATCAATACGAGGTAATTGGTACCTATTTTTTATGGTGACATGATTCAACTCCCAATAATCAATACAAAGTCGCATACTTCCATCTTTCTTCTTCACGAATAAAACAGGAGCACCCCAAGGAGACATACAAGGATGAATGAAACCGATGTCTAACAATTCATGTAGTTGAGTTTTTAACTCCTGAAGTTAAATATGAGCCATTCGATATGGGGCTTTGGAAATGGGTTTTTTACCAGATTCAAGGTCGATACAAAATTCAATTTCATGCTCGGGGGGTAGGCCAGGAAGTTCTTCAGGGAATACGTCAGAAAATTTATTAACAATAGAAATATAATTCAAATCTAACATATTTTTGTTTAAATCTGCGACATGGGCTGAGAAAGCTTGACATCCATTTTTTAATAAAACGAATATCTTTATGGTTTGATATGATAGTGATTGACTTTAGTGGTTTGGTTGCTTAAATTCGCATAATAGGTTGCTTAGGAATATGAAAGCTAACAACCTTATGAAAATAATCAATTTTTGCATGATGAATAGTTAACTAATCAATCCCTAAAATCACATCAAATGCAAGTATTTTCAAAGAGATAAGATCGACAGGTAACGTGCGATTATCGATTTGAATCAAATAAGACATATAAACAGTGGATATAATGAAGGTTTCCCCCAACGAAGTTTCATCAGATAAATCAAAGTCTATTTTCTCCGGAGTTAAATTTAAACATTGAGCGCAAGTAGGAGAAATAAAAGAATAGGTAGAACCGGTATCAAATAAGGTATAGACTTCGCTAGAGTTTATGATTAGCTTACCCGTGCTCACATCGTTTGGATTCCTCGCTTTTTGGGAGGTTACGACAAACACTCTCCCTTGAACTACTGGGTTTGTCTTGTTTGAGACAGTCTTTGATGCCTCCATCCCAGCTGGACTTGACTTTGGTGCATGAAAAAATAGGGCTAGGTGACCTTCTCTTCCACAATTATAATATGTTTTGGGTTACTACGTACAGTTTGGACTGATGTGTCCCTCCCCCCTGCATTTGTAACATACTACCGGCGGTCGTTCTCCTTCCTTAACAACAGGTGCTGGTACTGACTTCTTTCCATCATTATTGAATTTCCTCTTCTTGAAATTTCCATTTCTATTATCATGGTCATGATTACCACCGAAGTGGTTACCATTTCTGGCATGTTGACTCCCTCCTCCTTTGTTGTCACCGCTTCGATGACTGCTACCACTGGTATTATCGATTTGCCGGCTACTCTCTCTTGGTTAGGTTAACTCATTATCGCGCTCCAATAACTGAGCTCTATTTACAACATCTGAATACAAACATAGTTTGTGAGAAATTAGGTATTGACGTATCTCAGGTTTCAAACCTCTTAGAAACATCCACGTCATTCTCTTCTTATTATCAACCAAGTGGGACGCAAACCGGGACAACTCGGCAAACTTAGCTTCGTACTTTGACACAGTCATATTATTTTGCTCTAGCTTGATGAACTCCACTTCTTTCATTTGACGAATACTTTCCGGAAAGTACTTGTTGTTGAACAGTTCTTGGAACTTTTCCCAAGACATCTTCAGGGCGGCAGGTTGAGTACGCTTTACAGATTCCCACCAGTAATCTGCCTCTCCTCGCAATATGAAGGCGAAAAAGGGAACCTTTTGCTCCTCGGAGCATCCCAAGACATCAAATATCTTGGTGATCTACTTTATTCACGCCTCCGCCTTAAGTGGTTTTAGCTCTCCCAAAAACTTCGGTGGTCCCAGCTCCTTGAACTTCTTAACGGTGACCATCCGAGAGTTGCCAGTGTTTCCACCTATATTTTGAACAGGAGTCTCTCTCACCTGATGTTGCATGAATTGCATAAAGCCTCTGAACGTCCCATCATTCATTGTTTGGTCGATGTTGTTGTTTTCCTGAGGATTATTGCCTTCCTCATGCACATTATCCTGGTTATTGATATGTGGTGACTCAATGGTCTCCTGTGCTCCATTACTATTCTCAACATTCTCGGATGTCATTTCCCAACATTGCCACAAAACAAGGTTAATTGACATGCCACATATTATCCCTATATTCTTACTAACCAATTAAATAACAAATAAACTAATTAGGTAGGTCATACTAGTGAAGGAATTACCCGTCTCTCCCCTCCTAGTTCTAGTCTCACATCTCAGCTAGGGATCATATCCCTAAGCTTTGATACCAACTGTGACACCCCCAAAATAGGTATAAATCACCCATCTTGAGTCGCCAAATATATGGTACAGGATTTAAATACAAACTTCTTTAATACAGTATGACAAAACGTAGCTGAGAGTTTCAACATGGATAATGTCTCGTAGAGAGTATACAAACTCAAATAAAGTCCTCATTACAATTATTATCACACTATTTCACATAATAGTGAGGACTACTATAGCCACCTATCTGGACCGTCACTCCGTTCCCCGACTAGTCCCAGCTATATTCTCATTTCCTGAAGAGAACAATGAAAGCAAATGGTGAGTTCAACTAGCCCATTAAAGAATATTATGACTAAGATAATGCAGAATAAATTATCGTTAGCCTTCAATAGTGTTAAACTGATAGAATATAATAGACAACAAGTTTAACTACAGCGGAACAACAATCCATTAGAAGAGTCAAGTAGAGAATGATATCTACTATCTTCTATGATTTAAAAGTTTATCATCAATTTAATCGTTGAGACTTAGCTTAACAAATAATCCACATCACTAAATTATCCATGCACTACGGGCCAAGGATATTCATTATTATCACCAATGGCCATGATCGTGCTAACAACTGTCCATCAATGCACTACGGGCTAATGGGGACTTTTACCACATCACTTATAACATTACGGGTCATGATTATACCGAATGATCCCTGGTCATAATCATACCAATCAACAGTCCATCTATGCATTACGTGTCAAAGATGACTTTCATAACAATATAAATATGAGGATGATGACAATGATATAAGAATTCAATTAAATGCAAACAAAGGATAAATTCTAAAGATTTTTAATTTAATTTATTCAGAATTCAATAATGTCCAAATTGTCAACATTAGTTTTGTGGAGTAAAATTAATGAATAATATTGTATCAAAAATGATTTGGACCGAAAAGAATTAATTTTTATCATGAATAGTACTCCGGCATGAAAATGTTAAAACTTATCAAGAATGCCCATAATAATATTTTTATGAAAAGATACTTGATGAAACGCAAATATCAAGGATATTCTATAAATTTCAAGAATTATAGGAGGAATATTTACCATAGTAAGTTTAAATTTAGGAATATGAAATAAAATAATATCCCTTTCATACTATGGACTATGAAAGAAAATAATATTTCTTACGAGTATTGAAATAAAATAATATCATTTACCTTAGTAGAAACTGGATTTGACTGGAATATCGGATATTATTATGAGAAAATCTTGCAGAAAAAATTACACTCAAAGTATCCTTATACTCAAGAAAATACTCACAATATTATAGAATAAGAATTTCTGATATTGAAGTGGTGTGTTTTAGGAAGGAGGGGTTACCCCCTATTTATAGCAACGGAGGAAGAAAACAAAACAAGGCATTCTGCCTAACATTCCCTTTTTTTCTTCAAGCCTAACATGCCTAACCTTTTACTTTTCTTCTTCTGCCAACCTTTTTCCTACACCATTCTTGCCTAACCATCAACTTCTTAAGGCCCACACAATTTTGAAACAAGAAATGGTTTACAGGAGAAGCATCCATCACCAACTACTCTTAGAAAAATATAAGGCATCCAAATAATACTTCTGTCCCTTTTATCACATGCATATATATATAGATATATATATATATATATATATATATATATATTATAATATTATTATTATTTAAACAATTATAAAATATTATAATAATATATTTGAATAAATATTTTATCGGAGAAATAATTATAATTCCACAAAAAATATGCCAAACTTTCAACAACTATTTCATGCTAAAAATTCCTTCATTTAAATCAAAATTGAACCAATATCCACCACATAATAATTAATATTATAAGCTCACAATATCAACAACCAGATCATTCCCATGAAAGAGGGGGCTTTCCGATAAGGATTTACTTATTGGCGAGCAATTAGATGACCAAACCCCTTTCCTCGACAAAGTTTTCTAGACATTATCAATAATGCTAACTAATAATATGAATAATTGTGTCACATCAATTATTGATTTAATAATATAAAATATTGTGCAGATGAAACTGTGACAATAATTGAAACAATAATATGAGATACTGTGCACCAATTAATGTGGCAATTATTGAATAAAACTGAGTGGCTTCTCACGTAACCATCAATAATCAAAGACACTGTACAATACCATGTGTTACTATACAACCAGGTGTATTACTGTACTTTTATCAACGGATATTTCAACAGTTAACGGTAAAATTTTTGAAGTTAATTTTATAAAAAGATAATTCTGTCATTTTCTAACTCCGACAATAATTTCGTTGTGGGGTCCACCAATGATTGTGCCGTCGTACGAATATTCCCTGATAAAAGGAATATTCCCCAACCAATCGAATATTTTATGACAACTTGCTTACTTTGCAAAATTTGTAAATATTATCCACAACTATAACATTATATCAAATTCACACCATAATATTTTAAAATAATATTTAGAATTTTTTTTATCTTTATTCATAAAAGTTGGGGTCTTACATCGTTGATAAGTGGTTCCGGCATTGATGAGGCCGAATGACAACCGCCTATAGCAAAAAGTTCCCCAAGGCGTGATAAAAGCAGTTTTCTCACGATCTTCCTCAACAACCATAATCTGGTGGTATCCAGCGAAGCAATCCGCAAAGGATTAAATGTCGTACTGAGCAGTATTGTCAATGAGAATGTGGATAAATGGAACGAGAAAGCTATCTTTAAGGCAAGCTTTGTTCAGATCCCGGTAATCCACGCAAACTCGCACTTTTCCCCCAGGCTTAGGCACACGAACGATGTTGGATATCCATTCAGGATATGTGGACACCATGATAATACCAGCTTGAAATAGTTTCCCAATTTCTTCTTTTACCTTTAAACTCCACTCAGGTTTCAATCACCTGAGCTTCTGCTTGACTGGTTTGAATCCCTCTTTAATGGGAATGCGATGAAGAACAATGTCAGTGGACAGGCCCACCATATCTTCATGAGACCATACAAACACATCCTGGAATTGGGTTAGTAACGTAACCATGTCATTCCATTTGTCTGAGGTAAGGTCTGAACCAATCTGGATTAACTTAGGGCTTTCTAATGTTCTGAGATTGAAGGAAGTGGGTTGATCAAGGTAGGGTTTGGGTTTGTCTTTAAACCATTCTTGAATTTCTGGTGGCACCTCAATGTCCTCAGGTATTTCCATGAAGGCTGAATTTAACTCTACATAAAAGTTACAATCCTTGTGGAGAAGAGGCACCTTATCAACAAGTACAAACACATATAAATTCAGAGTCCTGAAACAAAATATGCTTTCACTTAGTATATATGAAATGGTCTAATCATACAAAGTGTTAGCATGTACTAGCAAAACGACTGCTAATACTGTACAAAAACGTAAGTAGTTATGATATCTACAGGGCAGAAAGAGTTCTTGCCCGCTTTACCCTCATCGACCAATGCAAGGAGTGTTGTTCCAATTGTTGAAGGCAAAGTCCTGAGGGAATACAGTGATGGAGGGGTTGTCATCGTCCTCCTTTTCCCGAATGATGACCATTACATCTGGGTAATCATCGTATGGGGTGTATCTGTTTTTATGTTCATCATGGACAATGATGCGTACGCCTGACATCATCCTGACGATGTCTTGTTTAATTCTTCGTTCCTCCTCTTCCACTCTAGGGTCTGGAACAAAGACTTCTTTCTCCTTTACCGGCATTGGCTTGGGAAATAACATAGCCATTACGCTGGCTGGCACCATTACTGGAGGTTGTGCTGACTCAGAAGTTGTAGGTATAGACAAATGTCGTGTAACTTAAACTGGAGGAATCTGATGATGTTTATATGGATTCCTGTGACTGGAACTGGCAGAATAACCCAGCCCAGCTATCCCAGTTTGACTGACAACTTGAATCGGGTGCTTAATACCTTGATGACTTTTTCCCAGCTCTTGTCCTGGCTGATGACCCAAAGATAGCATTTCTTGAGTAGCCAACATTACTTTGGCAGAAATCTTGGGTGTGAGAGGTGGCGCCCCAATAAGGTGGTAGTGAGTGTTGCTCACCTCCAGGGCATGAAAACTGACCGGCTCAACTTCTGAATTGAAGATGATGAGTGGTATGTCACTCTTTTTAGGATATTCTGGCTCAGCGTTAACTGTGACTAAGCTGTCATTCATGATGTATTTCAGTTATTGATGAAGAGTGGAGGGGACTGCCCCAGCCATATGAATCCATGATCTTTCCAATAGAAGTTTGTATCCTGAATCTATTTTGAGCACGTGAAAAGATACGCAAAAGGTATGGGGACCAATCTCGATTGGTAGCTCAATCTCTCTGACTGAATTTCGGCGGGCTCTGTCAAAAGCTTTAATAACTGTGTGGCTACTTCGGATCCGTTTGAGATTGACATTCATCTTTAGCAACATAGCGTAAGGACAGATATTCAGAGACGAACCTCCATCTATCAAAACTCCAGCTAGCATGTATCTGGAGGATAAAACCACAATATGTAACGGCTTGCAATGACCGGTCCCTTCGGTCAATATGTTGTCATCAGTGAAAGATATCACATTGTTGTTAAAAATGTGATCAACCAGATGCTAAAATTTTTCTACATCCACTGATGTCGGTAAGTAGGCTTCTTCCAAAACCTTCAATAAGATATTCATGTGATCCTCGGAAGTTAAAACCAAGTCCATGATTGAAATTTGGTGTGGAGCTTCTCATAAGCTTAAAACCACTTTGGCTTCGTTATGACCCATAGTGCTGAGGAATTTTTCAATCTTCTCCATGGGCATTTTCCCCTTTGACTTTATGATCACCCGTTGGGGAAGATATAGTGGATTCTCCTTCGACACTGCAGCAGTTGTATGAGAGGTGAATCCTTTAGCCTCTCCATAATTCCATGGGACCTTTTGTAAGCTGATAACAGGATATTGTGGTCTGAATGGCAAGTTGATTGGCTCGGGAGAAACCTCTTTCAAAGGATTGTCAATTCCTCTGAGTTGAATTATTTGTATTGTGAGAGGTTTGACAGTCCCATCAGCCTCAGCGGATATAACTGCTACCAATCCCTTCAATTTAGTAGGGCAATTATTCTCACTCTCAAATAGCACAGTATCGTCGTCAGCTAGCTGCAGGACGTCGCTGTCAATTAGATTTTGAATGACATGGCAGAGTGCCCAACATTCTTCAGTGCAGTGACCGCGAGAATGAGAGTGATATTGGCAAACTCCATCAGAATTAAACTGTCCTGAACGGGGATTGATTAGAGGTAGAACGGAAGTGATCCTTCCTTCATTGATCAGCATCTGAAGTATTTCCTCCATAGGTTAGCCCAGGTATATAAATTCAATTCTCTTGGCAAAATCCCTACGGGTTTGGCACTTGCTCTCTTCGTCACTTTGTCTTCCAGTGTTTCTTTATCTGAAGGTGACGAGGAAGTATTCATAACAAGAGAAAGCAGACTAGCATGTTCCTGGCTGACTAATTGGTGTGTGACTTGATGCTGATAGGTCACCAGTTCTGCCAGTTGCTCAATCTATTTGCACAAAGCTTGCATCTTTCGTTTCATTGTGAACTAAAACTTTGCATAATCCCATTAAACAACACCATCTTTGATGGTTTGGGAGGATTCATTGTTTAAATTGGAGCTCCGTCCACTGCTCCAATTAATCATATTGACCTCCTCCTCTTTGTGTTGAGGAAGAGGGTTGTCTTGTACGTGAATCTTATGTTTCAAGGCCCAACAATCTTGAGTATCATGTCCAGGTGCCCTGGCATGATAAGCACATTTCCGAGCAGCATTGAAACCCCTCCTATTAGGGTTGGCTGGTGGAAGAAGATGCATAATTTTCTTCTGAGTTGTCAGAAGATTGAGAATGTTCTCGAGCGAGTCCCCTAAGGGTGTGAACACTCGAGGGAGTTTGACTTCTCCACCTTTTGGCAATAGAGGGTTTGAAGACAGTGCTTGAAAGGGAGTGTAATTTCTCCTCTGGATATGCATGTTCTGATTGCCTTTTTGACCCTATAGTATCAAGGAAACATCCTCATCTTTCTTTTTATGGACCCTCCGGGGGTTGTTTCCATAATTTCCTAATTGGATGAGCTCAACAACAGCTTTAAGGTCAACTAGGTCTTCAATCTTTCCTAATTTCAATCCCATCTCAGCCATCTCCCCATGTTTAATCATTTCAGCAAATGGTTTACCAATGCCAGCTAAGACACTTTCATAGAAAGGAGCTTCTTGTATGTCTATGAAGGTTATGATCATTTCTGATTCTGTCATGGAAGGAATAACTTGAGCAGCAAGGCACCTCCACCTTTGAGCATACTCTCTGAAAGACTCGTTAGACTGTTTCTAGACCTTGGTAATCTGATAACGGTCAGGAGCCATCTCAGACTGGAAGTTGTATTGAGTAAGGAAGGTGTGAGCTAGGTCATCCCAACTATGGATCTTTGAGTTGTCTAATCTGGTATACCATGAACGAGCTTCTCCAGTCAGACTCTTCTGGAACAGCTGCATCCTGAGCTTCTCGTCCTCTGCATAAGATCCAAGTTCTCCAATGAACACCTTCAAATGTGTGTAAGGATATCTTAACCCATCATATTTTTCGAAGTCGGGGGTTTTAAATTTTTCTCGATAATGAACACCAGGGAATATACATAGGTCAGCATATGAGGCACTCCCGTGTGCTCCAATTCCTTTGATCGCACGAAGGGTTTCTTCCATTTGAAGGACTTTCTTCCTAATGTCACCGGTGTCTGAATCTCTTTTGAGATGGGTGATATCATGACTTTTGTTGCTCGTATCCAACTTAAGTTCAGGTTCTATGATGGCTTTATCAGGACCTTAGGTTCCTCCTTGTGTAGAAGATTTAGCATGTATGGGTATCCTTGTACCCTGAGTAGATTGGTGTAGTTCTTTAAGCAAAATTGCCAAATCAGTGATTTGTTTACTTAATCCAATCAAATTCTTTCTTGTTAAATGGATTAAGGTCGATGCGGTCCGATGACGACATAATTGACTGTAGGCTCGTTGTAAGACCCCAACTTTTTGAATAAAGATTAAATTTTCTCGAAATATATTTTTGAATATTATGGTGTGGATTTGATATAATGTTATAGTTGTGGGTAATATTTACAAATTTTGCAAAGTACGCAAGTTGTTATATAATATTCGATTGGTCGGGGAATATTCATTTTAACAGGGAATGTTCGTACAACGGCACAATCATCGGTGGACCCCCATAACGGAATTATTGTCGGATTGAGAAAACGACAAAAATACTTTATGAAAATAACGGCGGAAGTTTTACCGTTAACTGTTGAAACACCCGGTGTTAAGAGTACAGTAATACGCGTGGTTGCATAGTAGCACACGGTTTTGATTATTGATGCTTACGTGAGAAGTCACTCAGTTATACTTAATTATTGCTACAGTAATTGCTGCATCATATCTCTCATATTATTGATTCAATTATTGTCACAGTATCATTTGCATAATATTTTATATTATTAAATCAATAATTGAGATGACAAAGTTATTCATATTATTATTTGCAATATTGACAATGTCTAGAAGTTCTGTCAAGGAGAGGTTTGGTCACCTAATTGCGCGTCAATAAGGAGAAATCCTTATCGGAAAGCCCCCTCTTTCCTGGAAACGACCTAGTTGTTAAATATTGTGAGTTATAATATTAATGATGAATAAGTTGTGTTGATTAAAAATGAATTTTGATAGTTCCATTGTGTTGGGATTATTAGTGTTAGTTTAAATCGACATCTATTCCGATTATAATTGATGTCTAGGGGTTATATTGATAAATCGGGTAATTTATCGGATAAATGAGCAATTAATTGCTACTAATTAACATGCTTATATAACTATTTGTTCACATGTGTGTACTATTGATTCACATTATTTACTATTAGGGGAGGTGGTGCAAGTTTGATAATACTTGCAGGACTAAATTAAAAATGAAAGAAAAGTTGGAGGTATTGTTTTGTAATTTTTTGAGCCCCAAAACGTACAATTATCAAAACTATATTTTCCTATAAATAGAAGCTCATTCTTCCTTCATTTCTCACCAATTCACAAAAGCTTTAGAGCGATTATTATAGAGAGAAATTATAGAGAGAAAGAAGAAGAGAAGTCTGCTACCTCACTATTCCAGTATCCAGATTTTCCAAGGTAGACTTTCTTATCCATGAAGAGAACTTCTGTTATTCCATTCTTTATTGTTCTATTGGAATAACTTTTGATATCGCTGCTACCCTATACTTGGTGAAATTCTTACATTATTCCATTCTTTATCATTCATTGGAACATCCCGATACAATGCGTTTACGCAGGACTCGGTTCCATTATTTATCATTCTGTTGGAACATTTTCTGCATGCGTTTCTCATGGGACTCGGTTAAAATCTTTATTATTCTCATTGGAATATCACGTCTACATTCATTTCTGTGGGACCGATTCGATTATTTATTATTCTGTTGGAATAACCTGCCTGTGCGGTCTATTACATGCCTGGTGATTTCTTTTGTTATTCCATTCCTTGTTATACTCATTTGGTTAAAGTTTTAACTTTTATACTCCATGAAATTAGTGGAATATCCTTGATATTTGCGATTCATCCAGTATCTTTTCATTGAAATATTCTTCTGAGCATTCTTGAATTTTACTCCACAAAGCAGTATCATGTTGACAATTTGGACGTTATTGATTCCTAGATAAAATAATTCTTGAACTTGTTTTATTGAATTCTTATATCATTGTCATCATCCTCATGTTTATATTTTGTTGAAATTTAGTTGTGGCCTGTAGTGCATAGATGGACATGGTATGATTATGACCAGAGATTATTCGGTGTAATCATAACCGTAATGTTACAAATGACGTGGTAAAAGTCCTCATTGGCCCGTAGTGCATTGATGGACAGTTGTTGGTATGATCATGACCATTAATGAATACACAAATATTATTGGCCCGTAGTGCATGGATAATTGTGGTCATGATACTAAATTATTATATCCTTGGTCGTATTACAGGGGTGGTTCGGTGATGTGGATGATTTATTAAGCTGAGTCCCAACGATAAAAGTGTTGAAAAACCTTTTAAATCATAAAAGATAGTAGATTTTATTCTCTACTTGACTCTTTTAATGGATTGCTTGTTCCGCTGCAGTTAAACTTGATGGTTGTTATATTATATCAGTTTAACACTATTGAAGGCTAACGATAATATATTCTGCATTATCTTAGTCATAATATTTCCTACTGGGCTAGTTGAGCTCACCCTTTTACTTTCATTGTTCTCTTCAGGAAATGAGAACGTAGTAGGGACTAGTCGGGGAATAGAGTGATGGGCTAGATGATAGCATTAGTAGTCCTCACTATTCAGTGAAATAGTGGGAAAATAAATGTAATAATATTGAATCTGAGTTTGTATATTGTCTAGACGACAATATTTGTATTAAAACTCACAGCTTATGTTTTTACGTAATTTGCACGACAGTTGTATAATTAAGTTGTATTTGTATTTTGTACCATGTATTTGGCGACTTAGAATAGGTGATGTATACCTGTTTTGGGGGTGACACAATTGGTATCAAAGCTTAGGGATATGATCCCTGGCTAAGATGTGAGACTAGAACTAGGAGGGGAGAGACGGGGAATTCCTTTGCTAGTATGACCTACCTAATTTTTTTGGTATTTAATTGGTTGGTCAGAGTATAGAGATAATATGTTGCATGTCAATTAACCCTTGTTTTGTGGCAGTATTTGAAAATGGCATCCGAGAATATTGAGAATAGCAATGGGGCACAAGAAACCGTTGAGTCTCCACAAATCAACAATCAGAATAATGTGCATCAGGAAGGCGACAATCCTCATGCAAACAAAAACACTGACCAAATGATGAACGATGGAATGTTTAGAGGCTTTATGCAATTCATACAACATCAGGCGAGAGCGGCTCCTGTTCAAAATGCAGGTGGAAACACTGGAAACTCTCGAACGGTCACCGCTAAACAGTTCAAGGAGTTGGGACCACCTGAGTTTATTGGAGAGCCAAAACCACTTAAGGCGAAAGCGTGGATAAAGCAGATCACCAAGATATTTGATGTCTTGGGATGCTCCGAGGAGCAAAAGGTTACCTTCGCCACCTTCATGTTGCATGAAGAAAGCGATTCTTGGTGGGAATCAGAAAAGCGTACCTAACTTTGGCGCGACTCAAGATGTCTTGGGAGAAGTTCCAAAAAAGCTATTCAATGACAAATACTTTCCCGAAAGTATTCGTCACATGAAAGAGGTGGAGTTTATCAAGTTGGAGCAAAACAATATGACTGTGTCGCAATACGAGGCTAAATTTGCGTAGTTATCCCGGTTTGCATCCCATTTGGTCGATAATGAGGAGCGAATGACACGAATGTTTTTAAGAGGTTTGAAACCGGAGATACGTCAATATCTTATTTCTCATAAACTGTGTTTGTACTAAGATGTTGTAAATAAGGCTCAGTTATTGGAGCGCGGTAACGAGTCAACGCAACCAAGAGAAAGCAGCCGGCAACATGAAAATACCAGTGGTATCAGTCATCGAAGCGGTGACAACAAACGTGGAGGGAATCAACATGCCAGAAATGGTAACCACTTCGGTGGTAATCATGGCCAAGATAGTAAAAATGGATATTTCAAGAAAAGGAGATTCAACAATGATGGAAAGACGTCAGCACCAGGAACCGTGGTTAAGGAAGGAGAACGACCACCTATCATATGCTTCAAATGCGGAGGGGAGGGACATATCAGTCCAAACTGCGCGATGCCATCCAAAGCGTGTTATAATTATGGAAGAGAAGGTCACCTAGCCCGATTTTGTCGTTCACCGAAGACAAGTTCAGCTAGGATGGGGGCACCAAAGGCCGTCCCAGAAAAGTCAAAGCCGGTGGTGCAAGGGAGAGCATTTGTTGTGACCTCCCAGAAAGCAAGGAACCCGAACTAGGTCATCACGAGTAAGCTTATCATAAACTCTAGAGAAGTCTATACCTTATTTGATATCGGTTCTACCAATTCTTTTATTTCTCCTACTTACGCTCAACGATTAAATTTGACTCCGGAGAAATTAGACTTTGACTTATCTGTTGAAACTCCGTTGGGAGAAACCTTTATTACATCCACTGTTTATAAGTCTTTTTTGGTTCAAATTGGTACCCTCACATTACCTGTCGATCTTATTTCATTGAAAGTACTTGCATTTGACGTGATTCTACGGATTGATTGGTTAACTACGCATCATGCAAAAATTGATTGTTTACATAAGGTTGTTAGCTTTCATATTCCAAACCAACCTATTATGCGAATTCAAACAACTAAACCATTAAAATTAATCAATGTCATTTCAAGCCATAAAGCTATTCGTTTATTGAAAAACGGATGCCAAGCTTTCTTAGCTCATGTCACGGATCTAAACAAAAATACGTCAGTTTTAAATGATATTTATGTTGTTAATAAATTTCCTGACGTATTCCCCAAAGAACTTCCTGGTCTACCCGTAGAGCGTGAAATTGAATTTTGTATCGACCTTGAACCTGGTACAAAACCCATTTCCAAAGCCCCATATCGAATGGCTCCTATTGAACTTCAGGAGTTAAAGACCCAGTTGCAGGAATTGTTAGACATTGGTTTCATTCAGTCTAGTACATCTCCTTAGGGTGCTCCTGTTCTATTCGTGAAGAAGAAAGATGGGAGTATGCGTCTTTGTATTGATTATCGGGAGTTGAATCATGTCACCATCAAAAATGGGTACCCATTGCCACGTATTGATGACCTATTTGACCAGTTGCAAGGCGCCAAATTCTTTTCAAAGATTGATCTTCGTTCCGGATATCATCAATTAAAGATTAGAACCGATGACATTCCAAAGACGACTTTCAGAACTCGGTACGGGCATTATGAATTCCTAGTCATATCCTTTGGATTGACTAATGCTCCTGCTGCCTTCATGGATATGATGAACCGAGTATTCAAGGAATATTTGGATCATTTTGTGGTCGTCTTTATTGATGACATCCTCATATATTCCAAAAGTCGTGAAGATCATGAGCAACACTTGAGGCTGATACTCCAAAAGCTTCGTGAAAATAAGCTATACGCCAAGTTAAATAAATGCGAGTTCTGACTTGAGGATGTTGCATTCCTTGGGCACGTGATATCAAATCATGGGATATCTGTTGACCCGGTAAAGATTGAAGTAATTCAAAGCTGGGAGCAACCCAAATCAGTGACGGAAGTACGTAGCTTTCTCGGTTTAGCTGGTTATTATCGGAGATTTGTGGAAGGATTTTCTCGAATCGCTACTCCATTAACTCAGCTGACTCGGAAAGATACAAAGTTCAGTTGGAGTGAGGAATGTGAGAAGAGTTTTCAAAAACTCAAAAGGAGACTCATTTTAGCACCTGTTCTGACAATACCATCTGGTTCGGAGGGATTTGTCATCTACAGTGATGCTTCGGGCAAAGGGTTAGGATGTGTTCTCATGCAACATGGGAAAGTCATAGCCTATGCCTCACGGAAACTCAAAGAATATGAGAGGAATTATCCTACTCATGATCTAGAGTTGGCAGCTATCGTTTTTGCGCTTAAAATTTGGAGGCATTACCTGTATGGGGAGAAAGTGGAGATCTATATGGATCATAAAAGCCTCAAATATTTCTTCACTCAAAAGGAACTCAACATGCGGCAACGACGTTGGCTCGAACTGTTGAAAGATTATGATTATACTATTCAATACCATCCTGGAAAATCGAACGTAGTAGCTGATGCACTTAGTAGAATATCATATACGGGTATGAGTGTAATATTGTCAACGCAAAGGCCCATTTTGTATGACTTGCAAAGGATGAAGTTAGAGATAAAGACTCCAGGGACCCATGTGATGATTGCAAATATACGAGTAGAACACCGACTTTAATCGATAAAGTTAAATCTGCTCAAGCTACAGACCTGGAGCTGATGCTTATGAGGAAGAAAGTACAAGAAGGTGCTATGCCGGAAGCAAGAATCGATGAAGAAGGAATACTTCGAGTCAACTCCAGACTTTGTGTTCCTAACAACCCTGATTTAAAGTATAAAATCATGATGGAGGTGCACAACACACCATTTTCAATCCATCCTGGGAGTACCAAAATGTATCGTGATCTTCGACATACATTTTGGTGGAGCAATATGAAGAGAGAGATAGCAGAATTTATCTCAAGGTGTTTAACTTGTCAACGAGTTAAGGCGGAGCATCAAGTACCAAAAGGTCCATTTCAACCACTTAAAATTCCAGAATGGAAGTGGGAACACATTACCATGGATTTCGTTACTGGTCTTCCCAAGGTTTCTCATGGCATAGATGCAATTTGTGTCATTATTGATAGATTGACCAAGTCTGCTCATTTTTTACCTATACGATAAACTTATACACTTGAATGTCTTGCTCGTATGTACATAAACGAGATTGTAAGACTGCATGGTATGCCAGTATCCATAGTTTTTGATCGAGACCCAAGATTCACTTCAAGATTTTGGGTTAATTTACAAAAAGCTATGGGCACGAATTTACGATTTAGCTCGGCATATCATCCTAAAACGAACGGGCAGTCGGAGAGAACCATTCAAACTCTTGAATATCTATTAAGACTATGTGTCCTTAACTTCAAGGGAAGTTGGGATAAGTTCCTACCATTGGTGGAGTTTTCCTACAACAACAGTTATCAAGCAAGTATTGGCGTGGCTCCATTTGAGGCGTTGTATGGAAGAAAGTGTCATTCTCTAGTATGCTGGGATGAGGTGGGTGAAGCAATGTTGTGGGGACCGGAGTTGGTATGTATGATTATGGAAAATATTCAAACGATCCGACAACGTATAAAAACCTCACAAGATCGACAAAAGAGTTATGCTGATCTTCATCGAAAGGACGTGGAATTCGATATTGGAGATCATGTGTTATTACGTGTTGCTCCATGGAAGGGAGTTACGAGATTTGGAAAGAGAGGAAAGCTCAACCCTCGATTCATTGGCCCATTTTAAATCCTTGATCGAGTAGGAACTGTGGCCTATAGACTCGCTTTACCGCCATGTATGTCTCGTGTTCATAATATTTTTCACATATCTATGTTACGTAAATATGTGAAAGACCCGAACCACATTATTGAATTAAACAAGGTGAGATAGAGGAAGATTTAATGTATGAAGAGTTACCTGTTAAAATCTTGGATAAAAAGGATCATATTCTACGCTCCAAGATTATACCTCAAGTCAAAGTTTTGCGGAGAAACCACGATGTGGAAGAAATGACCTGGGAGTTAGAATCTGAGATGAAATCAAGATATTCTTACCTTTTCGACATACCAGGTACGAACCCTAATTTCGAGGATGAAATTTCATAAGAAGGGGAGGTTGTAAGACCCCAACTTTTTGAATAAAGATTAAATTTTCTCGAAATATATTTTTGAATATTATGGTGTTGATTTGATATAATGTTATAGTTGTGGGTAATATTTACAAATTTTGCAAAGTACGCAAGTTGTTATATAATATTCGATTAGTTGGGGAATATTCGTTTTAACAGGGAATATTCGTACAACGGCACAATAATTGGTGGACCCCCACAACGGAATTATTGTCGGATTGAGAAAATGACAAAAATATTTTATGAAGATAATGGCGGAAGTTTTGCCGTTAATGTCGGATTGGCGACTCAGAATAGGTGATGTATACCTATTTTGGTGGCGTCACACTCGTGGCCTTTTTGGATTTTGATCGGGTAATAGGTCTGATTGCTTCCCTGCAAAAGACTTGCTTAGTTTAGTCTTTAGGGAGTGTGAAAAATGTTTAAATGCTATGTATCCGTTCTAGGAATATTATCCTGCAAGGTGGATGTTAGCTGTTTGTAATCCAGGATAGCATGTTTTAATTAAAATATGTATGTACACATGTTTCTTCATATTTCTCATTATATAGAGATGAATATGGCATGAAATTACAAGTAATTTACTTTACAAGTAATGAAAAAGCATGAAGAGACTTTCCTCTGTGTTTGGTTTACCAGAGGCTGACCTATCTTAGGTTACTCTCATGGCTTTTTGGCATGAAGTTTCCCAAATCATCGCAATTTACTCGACGGGAAGTTAATCCGGTATTTCAACTGGAGCGAATTTGGGTGGTGCCTTTCCTGAGCCTTGTTGGAATCAGTCTTCCTACGAGTACAGTAATCAAACACCGACAGGATTACCCCTTGGTGGAGGAACCACACAACATACACTCACATACAACGTGTGTCACCGTTTATGAAAATGATGACATGTGCGAAGCATTAATATCACAAGCGCAGGAAAATATATGCATTCATACACATTCATTATAAATGTAAATGCAACATTCACACACAAGCATATAATAGTTTTGAAAAGATTGTAATAGCAGCTTAAGTCCTCTTACTAGGTGTCCCCAGCAGAGTCGCCACCTGTCGACATCGGGATTTTTATTTGTCCCTTTTCGTTACTTGTTCTTTGGTGTTCTCATGTTAGGTGAGATTTGTTTGAAAAAACAAGTAAAAAAGGTTCGACATGTGTAATGTCGACGATGGACTGTTAAGAGTCGCCATTTGGTTTTTTATATGGTTGTACCAACACAACCGAGAAAAGGTTTGTACATTGACCCAGTGATATGGCACTGCTAAAAGGGTCGGTGAAACCAAGATTCATTAGGGTCCTGGGACCTGATTATGCAGAGGGAAGGTGTTAGGCACCCCCCCCCCAACATCTGTGGTACCACGGTGACCACCACTTTTCAAGAAACTATTATATGAATGTGTGTGTATGTGTGTGTGGATCAATGTGCATTTATTTGGAAGTAGTGTGAGGCCTCGTTCACACCTATATACACAAGGTTTGAATTTTTAAAACAATTCAGTTTTAACAAGATATGGTAGTGATGTTTTATAAAAGAGATTTTTCAAACTCTTGTGCTCAATAGTAATTGAGACCTTTTACGCTCCCATTTTTATTAAGTATTCGGCTTGATTGTTTTAAATTTTTTGAGATGCGAAGCATCTTCGATAAAATAATGTACAAAATAGTGCTGAACTCCTCGCGGGTATGAAACCCATCTGATGAAATCCAAACACCGTGAATAAATTTACAAGCTACTTACAGCTGAAAATGTCCATCACGGGAACCGAATCTAGATCTAGTAACTGAATCTGTGATCACATGATTTCTAGGCTCACATGATTCAACAATTGATAATAAAGCAATAAGCAGGTATATATATTAAAGTTGTAAATATATATATATACAGACATGATAAGCCACCGTGAAGCACCTCTATAGGGGATCAGAAATGTAAATAAAACTGTAAAAGCAATCAACCGCCACGGAGTAAACTCTAGGCCGGACGAAAAGTAAAGAAAGTCAGAAGAGGCCAACCGCCAATTTAAGTAAACCAAAGTGGATTGAATGTAGATATATATATATATATATATATATATATATATATATATATATATATATATAAGCGGTAAACGCATCGGATGTAAAATCCAGGCTCATTGAGCGAGTTTGACACACAGTTATATATATATATATATATATATATATATATATATATATATATATATATATATATATATATATAAAGCAAATAAACGCGCTCCGTAATCAAGTTCAGGCTCAATCGAGGCATAACTCGATAATGTTAGTCCATATATAATATATATATATATATATAAGTGTATATATATATATACAAACTGTACTGAAACCACGGACCGAAGTTCGGGCAAACACACGCAACACGACTTTCAACGTGAAGAAAAGTGTATGCAAAGATTAAGAGAAAGGCTTTAAAGTGTGTGAGAAGGCTTACAGTGGGTTGCTAAAGAAGACTTTTATATCTTTAAAGGGATGAACACTCGGCTCCCGCCGGTACAAAAAGTAGCTATATCTGAGCTGACAAGTGTTTAAAATGAGAAATCACTCACTGTAGGGAGAGTACAGATCAAATTTGACAAGGCTTCCTCGCCTTTTTCTCTTTCAAAATGGCCACCCCAAGCCCTCTATTTATAGAGGGAGGAGATGTAGGTGTGTACTACGGCCAGTCATAGCCATGATTATGCATCTGGTGGTAAGGTTGCCCCGAGCTTCCGGTGCCTCGTCGTCTTGAAATGCGTAACGCATGCAACCTTTGTAATGTCTACTCGAACTTTCAGAATTGCAATCTGGGCATCCGACTGAGGTATGTAAGACCTATTTCGGACCGCCATTGTTGAGAGTTACGCAATGACATGGGATTAGAGGTTGTACGAAGTCAGGAAGATGGGACCATGCCCTCCGGTCTTCAAGCTTCAAATTCTATCTGTTATCCACCGTAATAGTCACTCGGGATTGGGCATCCTTGGTTCTTGTGGGACATTGCTGTGTAGAAATGTATGTATGAAATGTTAAGACGGCGCAATGTGGCGTTAAGGTGGCAAGATGACGACTTTGGCCCTCATCGGGGTTATCGCCGGTTTGGGCTGATAAAGCAGACATTGCTTAGGGTTATTTCTGAGATTGGACTGCTGCAAGTGTTGTAGGTTCTTAATGTCATCTCTGAGGTGTGCCTATCTTCCAGGTGTTATCTCCGGGTCTTGTGCTGAGTGCCTCAGTGTGAGTGCCAAGGTTGAAGCTAATTGCATTTGAAACAAGCTTTTCCGGGGTTATCACCGGAACTGCATTCCTTGGGGTTATCTCCAAGGTTGGTAACTGCTACTCCCAGTGTTGGGACTGAGACTTAATATCTCGGGGTTATCTCTGAGATGAATCGGTCTTCTCCAGTCGAATTTTCAGTATTGGTACTGCATGCCTCGGGGTTATCTCCGAGGTTGGACCTGATACTCCCGGTGTGTGTTCCGGGGTTGAGGTTGAACTTCTGGTAGTATTTGGACAGGATGTGAGCTATCTTCTAGGGTTATCTCTGAAAGACGAATCTGCCCTCCTGCAATGTCAATAAAAGGTGTGCAGAAAATTTCGAGTGTCTACATATAGCACTGAAATATACTTAATATAATATTATTATTCTCTTTCCTTATACCAAATCAAGAATTAGGGTTTGGATTCCATATCTTATTTATCTTTCATATATAACATTATTAATTAAGTTAAAAATAATTAACTTAACTAATATGAAATAAATTTATATAATAAAATAATTATTATAATAATTCTATAATTATTTCATATATTATTTAAATAATTTAATAATCATATTTTCATGGAAAATAAATAATAAAATCATTTCTACTATAAAATTTATTATTATAAGAATATAATTTATAATGATCAATAATTCTAAAATATTATTTGTAATTATTCATGTATAAATAAATTTTATATTTATCACATAATTACATACACATTACAAAGCACATATTCCCATCATTAAAAAAATATTATTCGAAGAATTTTTGATTTAATTATATAGAAAATATCGGGTTATTACATTCACCCTCCCTTATAAAGATTTCGTCCCCGGAATCACCGTTTTACAGCTTATACCTATAAGGGTACATAACATACACAGTCAATTCAAGTAGATCTCGATCAGATTCGATCGAACCGATATTTAACTATTCAGCATAAAACTTGTCTATCTGATTAAACGGAAAAATTAATTTCTAATAGAATTCAAATTCCTCCTTCAAAATTTCTTTATAAAATAATTTACTATATATAGGAAAATCATATATAAGAAAATAAAAGTTATTCGAATAATACCTAGAGTTCCATTCCCAGTTGCCCCGGTATACTGGACTATCATATTGATGACTCTTGCGGTTGATTCTGTTGGTTTGTTTGTTGAAGTAGGTTCCATTGTCACCAATGTCCCGCTATTTCTCCCCCCGTAGTAATACTCCTTGCATCCATTCTCTTTATCGGACAGTCCTTCACCTTATGCTCCTTGATCCACACCTGAAACACCCATTGTTCATCCTTGGATTGGGGCTGTTAAGAGAGATATGTCCCTTTTTCCCACACTTGTAACACACAAACTTACCCTTAAGACACTCTCCCAAGTGATTCTTTTCGCAATTCCCACACTGCGCAACTTGTTTCTGTCCAACTCTTGGCCTATTTTCGGTTTTCACGAAACTATCTCCTCTTTTTTTTTTCCAGTCCTACCACCACTACTCCCTTCTCTGGCTCTAGCTTGATTTGCCTCCCACCAAAAATTTGTCTCCCCTTTCATTGTATAGGTGGCAAAAGCTGTCTTTTGCCCCTCCGTTACCCTAGCTATCACAAACACTTCTACAAGGTCAGTTGATCCTCTAAATCATGGCGGTTCGATTGCCTTGAAGTCTTTGAAGTTTGCCAATCAATTTTCTGGCTAATTTTCCATGGATGGTAATCCATTCTGTATAGCTTGAGCGTCCATATTCGCCAAACTCTGTATCGGGTCTGGTTGTCCTCCAACTTTGTTAACAGTTTCTTCTGCCTTTAGGTTTCATTTTCATCTTGGCGGCATTATCTAATTAAGTAAAATCATACAACTAATTCATAGTACTTTTCATAGCATAGCACATGCTGCTTTAAACATCCGTTATTCCTTTGTGACACAAAAGTCGGGAATCGCCGCCACAACTTATATAAAAGTTGAGAATATTACATTACACCCACATACTTATCATATACATATCGTAGAATCATACACATTAAAGTAACATTAATACTACTTATTTCTTACGCCTTCACTAAGGATCAATTGCTTAGTATTCTATATATTCCATTATCCTTAAAAAATCCATTTACACATAACTATACCAAGTTCATCAAACCTACCACACATTATGAGTTCAGGAACTTACCACAATTATATGAGTTAAGAACTTATCCTAGTCAGACCTTTGGCGTCCATTCACTAAGGGGTTCAAAAATTTCATATAATTTTGATTCATGAACTTACCATAAGTATGATTTTTAAGAACTCGAGCTTAACCTTTTATTCTCTAACTATACTCTACCTATCAGTTATACACTGTTTCTGGATCCGGTACTACACTTTTCCAGTATAATCACCTTATTAGGGTTACTTTCAATGTGAGCCTTTATTTCAGCTATTTACTTTGATATTGGCTCGGTTATGGAGGTTGACTCCTTCTTTACGATCTAAGGGTATCCTAATCCTTTTCTATCTGACATCTACACACATAAATTATCCTGATTAGCACATAGTATATACACAACAATCAACTAGGGTTATTATGCGTGAGAAATACGAGTATGATACGAGTTATTATACGAGTATAGAAAGAAGAATAGTATGACGTATAATACGAATATCGTACGAGCTAAATATGAAGAGAATACGAGAATGAAATGCGTAGAATGCGATTAGTCTTAATGGACTTTGTGTTCATGGACTTTTTAGAATCTAATTGGACTTGGATTATGTCAAGCCCAATGATTTGTGAAGTTAAGCCCAAGTTAGGCCCAAGAAAAATTAGGATTAAGCCTGATCCAAAGAAATTAACCGCGGATCGAACCGATGAGTCACCGGATGGGCAAAACCCATGGGGTAACCCATGGGGATGACCCATGGGCATAAGTGTGACGCCCCCAAAATAGGTATACATCACCCATTCTGAGTTGTCAATATATGGTACAGAAACAACTACAACTTTATTATTACAACAGTAAAACTGTGAATTTGAATACAAATATTATCTTCTAGACAATATCTATACTCAAATAAATCCTCATCACATTTATTGATACATTATTTTACAAAAATGGTGAGGACTACTAAACAATTCTTTCTAAAACCTTCATTCCATACCCCAGGCTGCGTACTCGCTTATATTCTCGCCTCCTAAGAAGAAAAATGGAACAAAAGGAAAAGGGTGAGCTCAACTAGCCCGATAAAGAATATTATGACTAAGATAATATACAACAAATTACCGTTAGTCTTCAACAGGGAAAAATCTAATAGAATACAATAGACAACAAATTTTAAATCAATATTCGCAATGGAAATAATAATTCATTAAAAGAGTTAAGTAGAGAATGCAAACTACTATCTTCTATGTATGAATTTAAAAGTTCATCGCTCATCTTTTATCCCCTGTAACATCAATTAATATACATCGGAATCAAATATTCATCTTTGCACTCTGTGCCAAAGATATTCATCGATTGGTCATGTTCATCTAAACACTGCTCATCTTTGCACTACGGCCAAAGATATTCTTGAAATCATTCATCTTTGCACTACGTGCCAAAGATATTCAATAATATCATCATTTAAGATCGAGGATGATGAAAAATATTTTTAAAGAAACGAATCCGGTGAAACAAAATGACAAGGATTAAGGATTAAGGATTCAGTACTTTGTTTTATCCATGTTCAAAAATACCTCAAAAATAATCATAGTGGTGTAAAATTCAAGAATGATCAAAACATGGATACAATCAAAACTAGTATCCGAATAGATATTTTGGACAAAAGAAGAAATTTTATTTTTGAAATTGAATAATAGTGTCGATATCGTGAATAGTGCAGTATACGTGAATAGTAACTCAGACACCAAAAGATAGAAATTTCCAAAAAACATCTTCACGCTTCATGAATAGTACTCGTGAATAGTAACTCGTGAATAGTAACTCATGAATAGTAACCCAGAGCATGAAAAAGTTCCAAATTTGATAAAAAGTTCCAACCAATATTTCGGGATAATGATATTGAAGAAATAATATCATCGAGAAGAAAATAACATCCTTACCTCGAAAGATTAGTACTTTAATTTGGAATCACGGTATATAGTCTTTGAAGGAACTTGCACCATAGTCTAACAATACTCAAAGTATACTCACAAGAATACGCTCAATATATCGAGAGAGAAATAGAGAGAAACTTGGGCCGGTGTGTTTTTCAATTCTAACCTAAGCACCCTATTTATAGGAAAATGCTTAGAACACCAAAGTAGAAAATTGAATATAATATTAATATATTTTTCACATTTTCTTTAGCCCACCTTAGACAACTGATCTCAGCCCATTTGAATCACATGTGAGGCCAACTTAGTTGGTAAAAAACGTTTTCTCAAAATAATTAACTAAAACTCCCAAAAATTAATTATTTTGAACTTGAACTTCAATAATTCATAATAAATAGCCCTTTTATCGAAAAATTCAAATCACGTTAATTTTTATAGGAAATTCAATTCTCTACAACTTTTCGGAAGAAAGTTTTTCCCAATTCCAAATGTAAATTAATCAAATCCACAAACAGGCGATTTTACAAAGCTATAATCAAATTTCATCAATAAATGGGGTCCAACCGACATGTTTAACATGTTTTAAATATTTATTGCAACAAAAATACTCTTCCTCCTCGTATACTCATATATCCCACATTCGTTGTAAAAATATCACCATTATTATATTATTATAATATAATAATATATTTAAATAAATTATTTTATCGGAAAAAAGATAAAATTTCAATTTTCAAAAATTGTCACATTAAAATTTTCTCCATCTATATCCACATAAAATCAATATTTTCCTTATCATATGAATCAATAATTAATTATTCACAAATAATATTACAAAATCACAATATTGACAATCAGGCAGTTCCCAAGAAAGATGGGGCTTTCCAATGAGAATTTCTCCTTACTGGCGCGCAATTAGGTGACCAAACCTCTCCTTGTAGGCGAGAACTTTCTAGACATTGCCAATAATGTTATCTAATAATATTATTCAGATAATATGAATTATTGCTTCGATAATGAAAAATACCGTGTAATGACAATTATTGAAACAACAGCAATATAAAATATCAACGCAGCAATTATTAAATCAATAAAATAATCGAATGAGAATTAATTCGTAACCATTATTGAGTAGTGCCTTCTTACGTAAGAATCAATAATTGGTGCAATACCGTGTCTACTCGTGTTTTAACCATTAAGAGTATTTTTAAAGATAATAGCAGTAACAACTACACCGTTATTTTTAAACAACTTATATTTGTCGTTTTCTTCATCCAATCGCTTTCCGTTATGGGGCCCACACACATCGGTCTGGGCGTCGCATTTAATATTCCCCGACAGACGATGCGAATATTCCACGACCAAACAAATATTTTCACAACAACAATGAATATTTTATAACCACTTGCTTATTTTGAAATATTTGCGTATTTTACCCCTAACTATCCACATTAATCAAATCAACCCTTACTATTTCAAAATAATAAATAGAGAAAATTAAATTTCATTAATAATAAGTTGGGGTCTTACAATAAGGGGCGGCCACTTGGCCACCAAGTAAGGGTGGTGGCCATGTAAACTTGGTGGCTAAGTTATTAAGGAGGTGGGAATAGTGACTTTAGGGGCGAAATGTCTATTTTGCCCCTAGCTTTGGTTTTCTATAAATAAAAAGCTAGATTTTCATTTTCTAGGATTTTGAAAATCCTAGAACTTGAGAGAGATAGAGAGAGTTTGGATGGGGGAAGAGAAGGAGAAGAATGAAGGAAAAGCTAGCTTGAATGCACGCTTTGTCCGACGGAAGGAGATTAAAGAAGAATGGTAATCCGAACCCTAGTTTCTTCTAATATTTTCTTTAAGTTTTCTATGTCAAAAACATAGCTTAATGAGAATAAGAAGTAAAAGATATTGAGAATGATTTCATATGGTTGAAATCATGAGAAAATAAGAAATAAGAAATTTAGTTTATAAATTTCTTAAGCAAGTATAAGATTCGTGAGGATTTTGAGCGATCCGAATGAATATTATGAACGAGTAGGTTAAGTAAGTAAGGAATGGTGTTCTATAACATTAAATTCCAAGAAAAAGTGAAATCGTAATCCAAAATATTGATTAAAAATAAAGAACGAACGAAGAACGTGAAGAACACGCGAAGAACACGAAGAACGTTGTTGATGGACAAATTTAAAACCATCGTAGTGTAATTGTTGTTGATGGACAAGTTTAAAACCATCGCGTATAAGTTAGTTTCTTATTGCTTGGTTAGGAACGTTAGAAACGTTCATGAAGAATGGATTAAAACTAAGCTATAACGAAGTTATGGCGAAAATTTTGTAAAAGAAGAACGAAATATTGAAAGTTAGTAAATGAACCCGAACGTGTAGTATTTCATAAGAATGTAAGAGAACATATAAAACGTGAGTCGTGGACTCAAGAATGAACGAATTCCGAGTTCGGATGACTGAATTACGGACGAACGAACGAAGAACGTTAAAAATGTTAAAATGAATGAAGAGTTAAGATTAAGCCAATTTAATGGCATGTTAATGGATTCAGAATAATGTTCTATCTGAGGTTAAACGAAGTTCGTAAGATAAGGTAGAAAATAGCTTTGGAAAGACCTCGTTCTGAGTTATAACGAAGAAGTTATGAGATTTCGAAATCAGCGTCTCAAGCTTGTAAAAGACTTAGAAAAATTTTCTAGGTTTCATGCTTTGGCCAGCAGTCATGAAGTTGTGCCTTGAGGCCGACGCCATAAAGTGTAATAATGGGACGTCCGAGAAAACAATGCGCAAGAGTTCACTGCAGCAGCCATATCTGATCTGAAAATCTTACGGAGTGTGAAAGCGCATGATGATTTCACTAAGTAAGGACTCGAGCCGCAGTGCCATCCTAGACAGAGAGGAGAGAGAAGTAGGTCGCGCTGCAGCGCGAGAGGAAAGGTAGAGAACGGCGCCGAAATGTCGATGCAGAGAAATGCCCAGAAATGAGATTTTTATTTCTCAATTACTGGGGGATGTGCAAGAAAGAAGTATGAACATATAGTTCACCTAAAATAATGCTTAAGCAAGCAAGTTAAACCTTTAGTAAAGGTTGAACGGAAAGATTAAATGAGACTAAAAGAATGCAAACACGGGTTACGAAACCGATATGTAGGGACTGTAGTCACGATGAACGAACGCGAGGGATTACTATGATTGTGATTCCTTAGACGTTGAGTGACGAAGTAACAAGTAACATTTTGATGTTATGTTGTGATAATGAGAGATAAGTGTAAAGCGTATAGACGCTGTGAACGGAACATTGTTGCGAGGAACGATTGGTCTTACCATACAAGGAATGGTATGGCTTCGACATTAAGAATGAATAATGAACATGGGGTTCATGGGATGGATAACGATGAAAGTAATTGAAACCTTGAGTAAAGGTTGAATGAGAGATTTAGAGACGAACAACGTAAACTTTGAATATGTAAACAATTCTCGTGAATCGTATTCACGTCGGACGAACGTTCTAAGTATACCCTGGTTGTATGACTTAGACGTTGACAAAGGTAGTAAGTAAGATACGAATGGTATCAAGAGAGCCATAGGGAACGGTAATAAGATTACTGAAAGCCAAATATAAGTCGGATGAGAATGTTAGAATGAAAGGTAAGCGTTAAACACTTTAACCGACGTGAAGGTTGAGTGTACGCAAATATTAAACGGGTAAAACCTACACCCCGTGTATGGTTTGACCGTAAGGTAATGAAGAATGTTGATTAACCGTGAATGGTGAAGAAACTGAGTTAAAGATAAATACCGTATAACGTTAAGAAGCTGAGTTAATAAGTATAACTTGGAAAACGTTCCGAGTTGAATGAACCGGACGTTGTAAGGTATGAATTAGTGAATATGAAATGATCGTTCTGAGTATACAAAAGACTGTATGACTTAGACGATGATGAATGAATCCTGAGGTATGGCATTTGGTTGCCAGAAAGCCATAAGGAATATGAATTTGACTTAACGAACATTATAGTTTAATAGTTCGGACAAGTTAAGATAAGTGAGGTTGTAGTACAATTGTAACCTTTGATGGTTGACATATGGGAGCTGGGCTAAACAATTCCTTCAGAGAGCGAAGGTATATACGAAACTGGCAACCGATCTAACTCACTGATGGCAGTGTAGATGAGACGGGAACTTGTTTGTTGGTTGTTTGTGTTAGGTTTGTAATATTCAAGAACGCAATCAAATTGTATAAAAGTGCAAAAGCGTGTAAAAATCAGAGTTTAAAAATTTACAAACCATATACCCGGATCACCCTTTATGCACAATTATTAATTAAACGAAAAGATAAAGAATAAATCATACCCTTGAAGATCGAGCTTCCTCAGGTACAAGTTCACCTCCAAATCCTTTCGCGTTCAATCTTGAATCCACCGGGTTTGGTTCCTTCCTTTAACCAACGTTAGCCACCCAAATGTTTGGCCTCTAGAGGTGATCCACCAAGGAAGAAAAAGATTCAAGAAGATGGGTGGTTGGCTAAACCCTAGTTTTTCTATCTCTATAGAAAGGGTGTACTCTCCCAACAATTGGAATTATGTCGTATGTTTTGAAAAAATCAACAACTCCCAACCCATAATAAGACTCCTCTTATTAATAGATGTGGGCAACCCACCTTAACAATTAAGGAATTGAGTTTTATTTAATTAATTAAATTCTTTTAATTAATTAAGCTCCCTAATCTTATTAGGGATAATTAATTAAAACTCCTTAAACTAATTTTCCTTCCTAATCCAATCAGGAATAAATGAGAGTACTTATATTAAATTAATTCCTAAACTCTTTTAGAAATTAAAATAATAATAATTGTAATAATATTAATAAGACTCCTCTTATTAATTTATATTTAATATTTCTAAAATATTAAATAATAAATATTAAGCTATTTAATTTATTCTATCACCATAGATTAAATTAAATATACTTAACTATATTATTACGATTATGCCATTAACTTCTTAAATAATTATTCTTCCTTTTATATGGTGTGACCCTTTAGGTTCTCCATATTAAATAGGTTGTGAATAAATCAATTAGAACAATTCTAATCTTATTTAAATAAATAAATTAAATAATTAATTTATTTAAATAAATAATATTTATTCTGATAGGGATAAGCCTCCTAGCGATCAACGACTTTCCGGATAATATAGATTTCAACATTAATCATAAAAGAACCTTTGAGTAAATAGTTACCGTACAATTCAATCCTTCCACCATCTGATGTCCCAATTAAATATAAGACATGGAATTCTTTGTCAAGTCTTATTTTATTTAATTATATGTATTTCGACTCTTAAATGCCTGACTCCAAATAATGCAAATTAGAAACTCCTTTCTAATTTCATTACATCTTGGCCAAGGACTCTTTGGGTTGTCATTTATCGAATCACATAGGACATTTCTCTTCTTTTATTAGAAGTGGTAGATTCTTTATTGATCATACATTATCTCCATGTACAACTTATTATACCCAAGCATACCCTTTGATATACCCTAAGGGTCTTAAGGAATAAGTCAAAGTATAACTCATCATACACAAGATACTATGATGATCTCAAGTCCAAGGATCACTTGTACTACTATCACCTCTGAGAATTCCTATTGACGAAGCAAATAAAACTCCATTAGGTATTCCTTAGCGAGCCACGTTCGGTGAACTTATTCTCTAATAAGCACCTACATACTTGCTTTAGTGTCTCCACACAAATGATCATGAGATCAATCATCCTCATCCAATGAGCAAGCAAGCGTATGTACCAATCTATCCGGATTCACTAATCCCCAATTTAGTAATCAATGATTGGGAACTATTTTAGTTTTAAGCTTTCTAAGAATTTAGATCTCATTAGAATGATCATCATCATTATTCTAAAAGCATTGCTTAAAACTATGGGTTTATCACATATTATAAAAAGCGACATCATGTAGATAATTAAAAGCCTTTAATAAATTAATACTTTTATTAATAAATGAATAAGATTGTTACAAAGTATATGCTTTATCATCAAACATGATTGGCTTGTATGCATACTACTTTCAATCTCCCACTTGCACTAAAGCCGATAGTCATTGTATCTTATACTCTTCTTCTCTAAAGAGCGATTATCCTGCTTTGTTGGATAAGCTTTAGTTAATGGATATGTAATGTTGTTCTTGAGAGTCCACTATCTCTATAGTGATTTCCCATCTTTCAATGATTCTAATAATCAAATGAAAGTGCCCTGACACATGTTTAGATCCAAGATGAGACTTAGGAACTATTCTAGTTACGTAATGAACTTTTAATCCAAACAATCAACTTGCGACTTCATTTATAGCTATATACTTTGTCTTTATCACTAAACCGGCAACTCTTTGCTATTTGGAACCTTTCAATTCTTTGCACCACTTGATTCAAGGTAACACTTTACCTTAAAGTGGATTTTACGTCGTCTTAGTGCATCGAAAAACTTGAGTGCTGTAAGCCCTCTAGTTTTAATTAAGACCCACCATGAATATGATCACATCCTTAGTCTTGGGTTAAGCACTTTAAGATGTTTTTCAGCGACTCATAGTGAACTTCTCCATAATATGGTGATCGACATCGGTGTCGTCGTACATTTCATTGCATACATGATTGTCACTCATGCGACCTCTCTTTTCGAGAGTCATGGGGACTATTAAAGAGATACACTCCATAGCTCATCGACATGAGACATCTCTTGGAGTTTGCCATGCTAAGCGACTTTAGCATCAAATGAAATATCGTTCCTTGGGTTAAGTTGAGCATCCTTTTAAATCTATCTATATAGATTTTATCCCCAATTAAGATACTCTTCCCAAATCATTCATGGAGGAATATTTAGACAACTTTATCTTTCTTGATTGTAGCATTGGTATGTTATTCCTCATCAAGTAGTATATCAACATATAATACTAGAAATTTCACGATGCTCCCACGACCCTTTTGTACACACTAGGTTCATTCTTATTTTGATAAAATCAAACTCTTTTGATTGCCTCATCAAAAGCGAATGTTCCATATTTGAGAAACTTGCTTCAATCCATTTCTCGAGTGTGTTTACAACTCTTACCTCATCGTATATAAGCTGGATCATCATCTTTTATGATGCGTACCTCATCATCATCATCCATGATTAATCCATACCTCCTAGGTATCTTTGGTACTATTCGATTTCTGATTGGTTGTGGTACAATAAGGTACATCTATAGGTTCCTCTTATTTGACTTATAGTGTTTTGTGGTTCTTGAACTTTTCAAGATCTATTATCCTCCACTAGCCCCTTTTAATGATAAACACCTTTATCTTAGAAGGCGCGTGTTTCGTAACAAACACCTTTTGCTAAGTAGGATTATAGAGCATATACCCTAAACTTACTTTAGGATGTCCATAAATCTACACTTGTCAAATCTTGTCCCAAGCTTATCTTTTGAAACCTTTTTTCACATAAGTTGGACAACCCTTATCTTAACATACTTAAGATTAGGAATCCTCCACATCCATAACTTTTATGGAGTCTTGGGTATGGATTTTGAGGTTACCATTTTGTAGATATCTGACCATTTCTAGGACATGACCTAGAAGGATCTTTGGAATGTCGGTAAAATCATTATGGACCGCACCATGTCCAATAAAAGGTGCGATTTTTCCTTTTAGATACATCAATCAATTATTGCATGTATCAGGAGGCGTCCATTATGAGAAAACCATTTGAGATGATCTAGAAACTTATTGCACAAGTATTTCTTCCTTGATCTAATCAAAGAATCTTAATACTTTGCCAATTTGTTTTCTTTTGAATTCTTTGAACCTTTGAATAATTCACACTTGTATTCAACAAATACACACATTCAACTCTTTGAATGATCATCTCCTTTTCTTATACTAGTTTGTTCAATTTGCAAAATATATTTTCACGTAAGTCAGTATACAAAATTTATTAAGTAATATTCGGTTCTATACAAAATATTATTATTATAAATAGAACAACAATTGTTCTTAATTATAATACCAAAGATTTCATTGTCCAACAATAAAATGGAAATAATATTTTTAACAAGAACTAGAATCTGATAACAACTTATTGACTTAATAGATTTGCCCGTAGGCATTGCTAAACTATAAGTTTCTATGGCTAATATGGCAACCTTTGCTTCATTTTTCCTCACATAGGATTACTTATCTTTGTTTAACTTTCTACTTACGCTTGGTCCTTCATAAATCTATATTTATGATAACCAAAGTCGGTATCCAATACCCAAGTAGAACCTTGACTTAAAGAAAATTTATTTCAATCATGAACAAAAGCGTATTTATAGCAGAAACTTCACTAAGCTTCTTTGGTTAGCCTCTGCAAGATGCTTCTCATGATTTCTTTCCGGTGTCGGGCTTATTGCGGTGGAAGCAAACTCCTTTGCTATCCATATCGGTTTTGTTCTTATTATCCTTTGTTTATGCCTTTCTATTTACCTTCTTTGAATCGTTCTTCTTTTAGGAAGATCCTTTGGCCCCTACCGGTAAGACTTGGTCTTTCTTGGTTGGAAAGTGACTCTCGACATTTTTCAACATGTTAAGCAAATCAATGAGGCGATATCTAGCTTGTTTATATGAAAAATTCACAACAATTGTGAAAGGAGTCGGGGTGAGTGCAAGATCAAATCTTGGCTCAACTCTCCATCCATGACAAAACCAGTTGTCTAATTGATCAATCAAATTGATTATGTTAAGAACTTTTTTATGCATCTTATAGTGCCATTGGCCATTCTAGATCGGAAGAGCTCCTTAGATATCTCGATATCTATCGGTCCTACTTTCCTCACCATCAACTACTTGATGTGCGGGGAATATAGTAGGAGCATCCATAGTTTCATCTTGTATTTGAAGCTTCGTTACTTTATAGATGCGAGCATGATGCATTGAGCCAACTGTGCATCATCTTGCCACTTTCTAAAAGTAGCAATGTCTTCCTCAGAGGCATTGTCTGCAACCATTGCAGGGATAGGCGTATTAAGGACATAAGATAGCTTTTCAGTTATGAGAACTATTCTCAAATTCCTTAACCAATCCGTTTAATTCGGTTCGATTAATTTAGCATCTAATATGCTTCGCGTGATGATAGTAATTTTTAGACATTGTAAAATTACGTAAATGAATTTGTAATTAACAACATTTTAACATACATTCTTTTATTAATTACCAAAAAAATAAATTAGGTCTTGTTTTAAATTGGTATCTCCCACTATTTTCTTCAAACTATATTACCCTCACTTATATAGTTGGCAAAATCTAATTAAAGATTTGCTAGTGAGAATAAGGATCCCATTTCAAATGTATATAGCCTTGTGGTGACACAACAAACTATATATAAATAAATAGGTGAACAACTTTTGTCAATTACATCAACTATGCGACTCCTTGTATTTTGCCTCTTAGATTATTTTGATCAAGTGGTGGCACATAGAATCAAAATTATCAAGTTAAGTCCAACCTAGCACTCCATATATTCAAAAAAGAAAAATATCATCCTTGTGGTGACACAACAAAATAATATTGTTCAATTTTCTTTATAAGCATCAAATGTGATAAATTAACATCTTAAATACTTAATACTTGCCTTGTGGTGACACAACAAACTCATATTAAATATTTAATACTCTATTAATTTTATCATGCTAGAAAGCGACGTTCGATATTCCAAATATCTTTGAGCGCTTAGGACTTAATATAAAAATTGAGGGGTTTGTTATTAATTTGTCTCATCTTGTTTAGCGCGCATTATATATATATATAAAATACGCGTCGTATTAATAAACATCGAAGCATGTTTGCATAATATATAATATATATAGTATAAGCATGCACATATAGAATACTATATTCTACGGATTGATTATGGACTTTTATTCTAGTTTGGTTCACTAGAGCCACCACCAAGTGAACCAAAAGGTCAAACCCCCAAGTGCAAGAAATAATATTTAAATATAACTATTACATTTAAACACGGGCTCCATTACAAGCGGGTCTTCAAGCGCTCCTTGCTCCTTGATCTCCAATTTTTCAAAATTAATTCTAACTATTCCTATTACAAAACTATTTAAAATAAATAGAAACCTTGATCGGTGATCGAGGGAAGTACATAGGAGAGAGATAGAATTTACATTAAGAAAAAATTAGAGAAGGCGAAGTCTGTGAGACCCATTTAATAAAACCCATATATTCATGCATCCAACTAAAATAAAATCAATCGCATTGGTCAATAGTCCATAATCAATCCCATTTATTATCATCATACACATCATCATATGCATCGATAAATAACATTCATCTTATGAATAATAAACATTTAATATATATATTGATATCATTTAATGGGCAAATTTAGTTAGTATAAAATCTATTTTTGAATCAAAATAAACTCTTTATTTTAATCCAAATTTAAATCAAAATAAAACTATTTTATTTTAATTTATCCAATTTTGAATAAAATAAACTATTTTATTTTAATCAAAATCTTTAATCAAAATAAACTCCTTTATTTTAATTAATTATGGAATCAATTCCATGTAAAAAAAAAAAATAAAAATTAAAGGAAACACGGATTATATTTCCTATTCACAAATAAACTCCTTTATTTTGAATAATATGAAATCTTATTTCATATTTAAATAAACTCCTTTATTTAAGGAAACATGGATTCTCTTTCTATTCACAAATAAACTCTTTTATTTTGAATAATATGAAATCTTATTTCATATCTAAATAAACTCCTTTATTTAAGGAAAGATGGATTTACTTCCTATTCACAAATAAACTCCTTTATTTTAGGAAAAATAAAATCAATTTCAACTCCAATTAGTTATTATGGAATCAATTCCAACTCTAATTAGTTAGCATGAAATTTAATTTTAAAATTAAAATAAATCTTTTATTTTAAAATTAAAATAAACTTTTATTTTAAAATTAAAATAAACCTTTTATATTTTATTTTAATTATAAAATTATAATAATAATATATATATATATATATATATATATATATATATATATATATATATATATATATATATATATATATATATATATATATATATATTATATATATATATATATATATAATATATATATATATATATATATATATATATATATATATATATATATATATATATATATATAATATGAATACTTGAAACCATGTATGCTCATTTATAGAAATTCCATGCAACTCTTTGAAAAAAAAAATAGCAGATCTTCTTGTTTTTTCTTTATGAGGATTACTTAATATATATATATATATATATATATATATATATATATATATATATATATATAATAGTATAAGAGCCAAGTAAATAAGTAACCATGCCTCAAAAAAAAAAAAAAAATTACCCACGTGAATCATCATGCGGCGAGGAAGCGATCAT
This sequence comes from Panax quinquefolius, assembly GCA_020205615.1. Taxonomy (NCBI): domain Eukaryota; kingdom Viridiplantae; phylum Streptophyta; class Magnoliopsida; order Apiales; family Araliaceae; genus Panax; species Panax quinquefolius. Next base: position 98,942,292 of record CM035162.1, read on the forward strand.
TTTTTTTTTTTTTTTTTTTTTTTAATAAATTTTATCTGATAAAATTATGCCCAATTATATTGTTTTAAACACATATCAATATACATATCAAATTAAAACAATTAATAATTAGCATAAAGGTTTGGCTCGATACCCTTTATTAGGTTTGTAATATTCATAACTTATGATCAAATTGCAAAATTAAGCGAGCGTGTAAAATCGAGTTTAAAAATTTATAAACCATATACCGGATCACCCTTTATGCACAATTATTAATTAAGCGAAAAGATAAAGAATAAATCATACCCTTGAAGATCGAGCTTCCTCAGTACAAGTTCACCTCCAAATCCTTTCGCGTTCGATCTTGAATCCACGGGTTTGGTTCCTTCCTTTGATCAGCGTTAGCCACCCAAATGTTTGGCCTCAGAGGTGATCCACGAGGAAGAAAAAAGATTCAAGAAGATGGGTGGTTGGCTAAACCCTAGTTTTTTTCTATCTCTATAAAAAGGTGTACTCTCCCAACAATTGGAATTATGTCGTATGTTTTGAAAAATCAACAACCCCCACCCATAATAAGACTCCTCTTATTAATAGATGTGGGCAACCCACCTTAACAATTAAGGAATTGGGTTTTATTTAATTAATTAAATTCTTTTAATTAATTAAGCTCCCTAATCTTATTAGGGATAATTAATTAAACTCCTTTAACTAATTTTCCTTCCTAATCGATTAGGAATAAATGAGAGTACTTATATTAAATTAATTCCTAAACTCTTTTAGAAATTAAAAATAATAATAATTGTAATAATATTAATAAGACTCCTCTTATTAATTTATATTTAATATTTCTAAAATATTAAATAATAAATATTAAGCTATTTAATTTATTCTATCACCATAGATTAAATTAAATATACTTAACTATATTATTACGATTATGCCATTAACTTCTTAAATAATTATTCTTCCTTTTATGGTGTGACCCTTTAGGTTCTCCATATTAAGCAGGTTGTGAATAAATCAATTAGAACAATTCTAATCTTATTTAAATAAATAAATTAAACAATTAATTTATTTAAATAAATAATATTTATTCTCTGATAGGGATAAGCCTCCTAGCGATCAGCGACTTTCCGGATAATATAGATTTCAACATTAATCATAAAAGAACCTTTGAGTAAATAATTTACCGTACAATTCAATCCTTCCACCATCTGATGTCCCAATTAAATATAAGGCATGGAATTCTTGTCAAGTCTTATTTTATTTAATTATATGTATTTCGACTCTTAAATGCCTGACTCAAATAATGCAAATTAGAAACTCCTTTCTAATTTCATTACATAATAACGAAGGACTCTTTGGGTTGTCATTTATCGAATCACATAGGACATTTCTCTTCTTTTATTAGAAGTGGTAGATTCTTTATTGATCATACATTATCTCCATATACAACTTATTATACCCAAGCATACCCTTTGATATACCCTAAGGGTCTTAAGGAATAAGTCAAAGTATAACTCATCATACACAAGATACTATGATGATCTCAAGTCGAGGATCACTTGTACTACTATCACTACTGAGAATTCCTATTGACGGTGCAAATAAAACTCCATTAGGTATTCCTTAGCGAGCCGCGTTCGAGTGAACTTATTCTCTAATAAGCACTACATACTTGCTTTAGTGTCTCACACAAATGATCATGAGATCAATCATCCTCATCGATGAGCAAGCAAGCGTATGTACCAATCTATCTAGATTCACTAATCCCCGATTTAGTAATCAATGATTGGGAACTATTTTAGTTTTAAGCTTTCTAAGAATTTAGATCTCATTAGAATGATCATCATCATTATTCTAAAAGCATTGCTTAAAACTATGGGTTTATCACATATTATAAAACAGCATCATGTAGATAATCAAAAGCCTTTAATAAATTAATACTTTTTATTAATAAATGAATAAGATTGTTACAAAGTATATGCTTTATCATCAAACATGATTGGCTTGTATGCATACTACTTTCAGTTTGTGGGAAACCACTCAGAGTACCATATGGACTACTAGCAGAGAAGCGATGTGTGCTGAGTCCTAGAGAAGAATAAGAAGAAGATAAGAATGTAAATTATCAAAGATGATGAACGTATTAAATAAGGCATCTCCGTATGTCATGAAGCCGTAAAGCGGTAAATAAAGATGGTCGCGTAAACTTAGTTGTAAGAACGTGAACCTTAAGAAGTAAAGTAAAGTAAACCAATGCGTAAGTCAAGTATATGACTAATTGGTGTATGTGTTGTTTCCTTATATGTTATAGGGATTGGAATGAACAGTTCAGCGTAAGCTGTAGCTATGTAGAAGGCAAGTTTCCTAACTTCATTCATATTTTAAATGAATGTTAATTTCTTAAACTTCTCAGATGTTGAACTTGAGAAGTTACGTACATACATCTTGAATGTGCGATATTTGTACAAGGTGGTAGAATGTACGAGGCCTTGTGCCACAATGTGAACACTTCGGTGTTTATATGAGATGAATTGTTCTATGTTTGGACAGTTCAATAAAAGAATGTTCTGTTTATACATGAACCGTTATTGTTAAGTCTGTGCTATTGATTCTAGCCAGATAGAATGTGTATGAAAGAGAGTAGAGAATGATAGTATTTCAAAGTGAATGTGACTAATATTTTAAAATGATAGGAATCCAGATTATTCCTATTGTTCAAGTTGCTTCATAACCTTTGTTTGGTTATCGAAGTTCCAAAGGAATGTTAAACTCGTGATGTTGTATGTTCAACTGTTATGACTTGTTGGGCAATTGAATGCTCACACTTGCTTTAAATGAAAAACATTTTCAGCGAATGATGTTAGAAGAACTTAAGGATCCCGTACAGATCAAGTTGTCGGTATCCAGATGAAGTGCCATTTAGAATTTGAATGAGCGAGAAGATCAAGTGAAGACTTGTAATCTAGAAAGATGAAAATTAAACTATAGACTAGTTTAATGAACTGTATGTATCCTTGGTGGCGGATAAAATTCACTTTTGTAAGATGAAAGGAATAATGTAATTATCATTATTTGTAATGAGGAATGTTATAAGGTTTCAAGAACCTGGGATTTGAAAGTGTATGTTGTTATATTTCAGTATATAATGATGTATGCAGAATGAATGATGTACTCGTGACGTACGGAATTCGGGTGTGAAGATAGACCGGATTTTGGGGCGTTACAGTATCGATGTTACGTAAATATGTGGACGACCCGAACCACATTATTAATTTAGAACCGAACGAGATAGCAGAAGATTTAATGTATAAGGAGATACGTGTTAACATCTTGGATAAGAAGAATCGTATTCAACACTCAAAGGTTATACCTCAAGAGTTAGAATTTGAAGTGAAGTCAAGGTATCCTCACCTGTTTGACATACCAGGTACGTACGTAAATTTTGAGGGCGAAATTCCATAAAAAGGGGAGATTGTGAGACCCCAGATTTTATGAATAAATATTTAATTTTCTCGAAATAATTTTTTTTAATATTATGGTGTGGAGTTGAGATAATGTTATAGTTGTGGGTAGTATTTATAAATTTTGCAAAGTATGCAAGTTGTCATATTATATTCGATTGGTCGGGGAATATTCTTTTTGTCGGGGAATATCCGTACGACGGTACATTCATTGGTGGACCCCATAACGAAATTATTGTCGGATTGAGAAAATGACAAAAATATTTTTATGAGTATAACGGCGGAAGTTTTACCATTGATACTATTGAACTACTCAGTAGTAAAAGTACAATAATACGCGTTGGCGTTGTTGTAGCACTGCGGTATTGATTATTGATATTTATGTGAGAAGTCACTCGGTTTTGTTCAATTATTGCTGATAGTTCTTTGCATAGTATCTCACATTATTTGATTCAATTATTGTTGATTTAGAAGTTTTGTTTTATTCAGTATTATTAACGTAATAAAATAGAAACATCTTTTATATAAAATAGAATACTTTATTAAAGTTACTCTATAAATAGAATATATTATATTCTATTATGCATAGTGTTTTGCATAGTAAAATCTTTTTATATAAAATGAATACTTTATTAAAGTTATTCTATAAATAGAATATATTATATTTTATTATACATAGTGTTTGCATAGTGCTCAGCATAGTATTTGCATAGTAAAAATCTTTTTATATAAATAGAATATATTTTATTTTATTTAAAAGATTTTTCTTTAAATATGGACCGTCAGATTAAAGTAAATCAATCTGGACCGTTCATGGATTAATTCTTATGCATTCCATTTTCCTATAAATAGAAGTTCATTCCTTCATTATTTTTTTTGAATTCAATTGAACTCTGAGAGAGAAACTATAGAGAGAGAATATAGAGATAGAAGAAAAGTTTTACGCTACTTCACTACTCTTATATCAAGTATTATTTTACGGTAAGGGATATTATTCTTTTGTATTCAAGAAGAGAACTTCATTATTCCATTTCTTTATTGTTACGTTAGAATAACTTTTGTATCATGTGAGCTACCTATACTTGGTGACATTCTTCTATTATTACATCTTTATTATTACGTAAGAATATCTTATGCATGCTATATCTGTGGGACTGGTTCCATTTTATTATTCCGTCTTTATTATTGTGGCCGGAATATCACTCGTCATGCATCTATATCTGTGGGACTGGTTCCATCATTTATTATTCCTCATTTATTATTACATTAGAACATCACATCGGTGTGAATTTTACCTAACTTTGGTTCCGTTATTATTATTACATTAAAATAAGCATACATGAGAAGTACCGCATGTATGGTGATATCTTTTGTTATTCCATTCGGTATTATACTCAGTTGATTAAAATTTTGACTTCTATACTCCATGAAATAAGTGGAATATCCTTGATATTTGCACTTCATCCAGTATCTTTTCGTGGAAATATTCTTACGAGCATTCTTGAATTTTACTCTACAAAGCGATATCATGTTGACAATTTGGGCGTTATTGGTTCTGGACAAATTAATTCTTGAACTTGTTTAATTGAATTCTTATATCATTGTCATCATCCTCATGTTTATGTTATGTTGAAAGTCATCTGTGGCCTGTAGTGCATAGATGGACTTGGTATGATTATGACCGAGGATTATTGGTATAATCATGGCCGTAATATTACAAATGATGAGAAAATTAAAAGTCCTCATTGGCCGTAGTAGTGCAATGATGGACATTTTTAGTATGATTATGGCTATGGATTCTCTTGACCAAGGAGAAAATATGAATTATTTTATGGCATGATCAGGACCGTTGATGAAAACACGATTATCTTTGGCCCGTAGTGCATGGATAATTCGTGGTCGTGATACTAAAGAATATCCTTGGCCTGTAGTGCAGGGATGATTTAATGATGTGGATTATTTATTGAGCTGAGTCTCAGTGATAACAGTGATGAAAAACCTTTTTAATCATAAAAGATAGTAGATTTTATTTTCTACTTGACTCTTTTAATGGATTGTTTGTTCCGCTGCAGTTAAACTTGATGTCTATTGTATTTTATCAGTTTAACATTGTTGACGCTAATGATAATTTATTCTGCATTATCTTAGTCATAATATTTCTTACTGGGCTAGTTGAGCTCACCCTTTCTTTCATTGTTCTCTTCAGGAAATGAGAATATAGCTGGGATGAGTCGGGGAATGGAGTGATGGTCCAGAGGATAGCATTAGTAGTCCTCACTATTTTGTGAAATAGTGTGATAATAATTATAATGAGGACTCCTTTTGAGTTTGTATAATCTCTAGTAGACAATAATTGTATTCAAACTTATAGTTTATGTTTTGTCGTATTGTACACGACAGTTGTATTAGTAAGTTGTATTAGAATTTTGTACCATGTAAGTGGCGACCCAAGATGGGTGACGTATACCTAATTTTGGGGGCGTCACACAGACCTTCAAAGTCAGTGATCGAGTAGCCAAGTTTGACCTACAATAAATCCTAACCTATGATGTTTCTGGGTATTCTAAAGCTTTGATCTTGTAGTAATGATGTAGAACTACAAGAATCAACAATAAATATGGTCAAACAACATCATAATTGCAAGTTATAAGCCAGCAAAGTATCTGTCAGACGTGTTCTTCATGTTCTAGGCTGCCCAGAAACATGAAGTCAAGGTCGGTCAACGCTATTCATGGCCTTATATTATGAAATCGATTCATGTTATGGGTGGTCTAGACGTCGGGCCTTGTAAAGAAACTAACATAGTACATGTTTGGAACACTAGTCAAGTCTAAACATCATCAAAGAGCAAGATCTAAGGCTTTGAACAAGCTGTCAGAGCTATTCTTCATTTTCTGGGTTACCCAGAAATGAAGAACAGTTCGACTGCCCTACTTTGGGCTTCTACAACTTGTGATCTGTGCAATGTTTTAGTGATCTAATGGGTCCAATGTGTAGCCAACATGCAAGGGAGCAGATCTATCACATAATATACATATAATAACAACACAACAAGAAGATATAAGCCGGTCAACCCATGTCAGAACACATGTTCTTGATTTTATGGAAATTCCAGAAAACAGTTTCGTGATCTTCCCAGCTAGTTTGACCATTCTTTATGTTCAACCTACTTGATGTTTTAGTGATCTAAAGGAATTCTCTTCAAGTTCATATAACATACTACAATTCTATTACAACAACAAGAACAACACAACAAACACCTACAAGATCAAGATGCACGAATATCTTGTCAGACCTTTCTAGGCAGTTTCTGGGTTACCCAGAAATGTCCAGTCATGGCCGGTCAACGGCTTTTGACCATCAATAACATGAAATCTGTGCATGCTCTGGACTTGATTCAAGTTCCAGATCAAAGATCTCATAACAGACTACAACTACAAACTTTCAAAACACAAAAATCATTAACGATCATTGAGATATGAGGTCTGACATTCGTTGTCAGACCAAAAAAAAAATTCCCCTGCGTTTTGAAAATATCAAATACGAACCTATAGATGTTATGGATCTAACATCTATCAATCCAAATCACTTAGTTATACTCCATACAACATGTTTAACACACAAAAACTAACATAAAACATGGAATCAAAGATCAAATTTTTTGTTTAGGGTTTTATACCTTTCTTAAGCTATGCTTGAATCTGGCTTTCTGATTTGATATAGATGAACTAGGGACTTGTTTTTGGGACTGGTTTTGCAAAGAAATTTCGTGGTCTGGAGAGAAGATAGCTTGGATGAGTATTTAGTCACAAAAGAGGCTTAGAAATGAATTTTCTCTCTCTTAATCTCTATATATATATATTACATAGATGCAATGTATGTAGCTGAATATGGCTTATGTGATGGAGATTTTAAGTCAAAGGAGTAGATAAATTTGGTCACCAGCTCAATATATTGATAGATCTACAAGTTAGCTTAAATTATGCAAGAAGGGTAATTTGGTTATTGACCTTGTAATTTTAATGGCAAACATGTAATATGGCAAACCCTTAGGGTTTAACCCTAAGGTTTTGGCACAAAGATTTTTATAGGATTTCAATTTAGGGTTTAAAATAAAATTTTAGTGTCTAAAAATCACAAATTAGGGTTTTCTAAAATAGTTTAGGTTTTTAATTACTTAGAACTTGCTAATTAGGTTTAAGACCCCCTAATTAGTATTAAGCTTTCTAATTAGTGATTAGGGTTTATAATTAGAAATTAGGATTTTAAATTACTAATTAGGGTTTTCCATAATTAGCGTTAAAACCTATAATACATATTATATACCACATAACACAATCACTACACAGTCTTGAATCTCCCATTTGAATTTCAGCATATGGTTAAACAAATTAATGCTAGGGTTTTGTTAGGTTATAATAAAACTGCTCCACAGATTAACCTTACACACATAACATACATATTTATAGCACTGAAATATACTTAATATAATACATAATATAATATAATCCAGAATTAGGGTTTAGATTCTATATCTGATTTATTTTCATATATAACATTATTAATTAAAGTTAAAAATAATTAACTTAACTAATCAAATAAGTTCATATAATAAAATTATTATTATAATAATTCTATAATTATTTTATATATTATTTAAATAATTTAATAATCACATTTTCATGAAAATAAATAATAAAATCATTTCTACTATAAAATTTATTATTATAAGAATATAATTTATAATGATCAATAATTCTAAAATTTTATTTGTAACTATTCATGTATAAATAAATTTTTTTATTTATCACATAAATACATACACATTACCTGACACATATTCCCATCATTAAAATAAAAAAAATTATTCAAATTTTTTTTGATTTAATTATATAGAAAATATCGGGTTATTACACTTAAACTTTCTCAGATGTTGAACATGAGAAGTTTTGTCTATGTGCATATGTGTGATATATGTACAAGGTGGTAGAACGTATGAGGCATTTTGCCACAATTTGAACACTTACTGTTCATTATAAGAATGTTCTGTTTATACATGAACCGTTATTGTTAAGTCTATGCTAATGATTCTAGCCAAATAGGATGTGTATGGAAAAGGTAGAAGAATGAAAGTATTTCAAAGTGTATATGACTAATATTTTAAAATGATAGGAATTGAGAATATTCCTATTGTTCAAGCTGCTTCATAACCTTTGTTCGGTTATTGAAGTCTCAAAAGAATGTTTAAATTCTTGAAGTTGTTTATTCAACTTCTATAACTTGTTGGGCAATTGAATGCTCGTACTTACTTTAAATAAAAACATTTTCAGCGAATAATGTTAGAAAGAACTTAAGGATCCAGTAAAGATCAAGCTGATAGGTATCCAGATATAGTGCCATTCAGTATATGAATGAGCGTGAAGATCAAGCCAAGACTTATAATATAGAATAGTTTAATTGAACTATAGATTAATTTAATGAACTGTTATGTATCCCTGGTGGCGGATAAAAGTCCCTTTTGTAAGATGTAAAGAATAATGTAATTATCATTATTTATAATGAACGAGGTTATAAGGTATTAGAACCTGGGATTTGATAATGTATGTTGTTATATTTAGCTATATAATGATGTATGATTGGAAGGAGATGAAATCGTGACGTACAGAATCCGGGTGTGAAGATTGACCGAATTTTGGGGCGTTACATTATGGTATCAGAGCTGATAGGTTATAAATCTTTGGTCTGAGTACCTAAGACTATAATCGTAGAGAGAAGGATAAGAAAATCGTTGAGTTAAATGATTAAGGAAGAAGATCACTACGTGATCATATTGAATCATAATAACAATTGTTTTATTAAACGATGGATGATTTATAGCTAATGCTATAAATGAATGGTACTATGAAGTAGTACATTAAGAAGAACTCAGATTGAGTTATAAAGGATAATATACGAATTAAAGAAAATTCGTATTAAGTAAAGAGAAAGTAAGAAGTTCTAAGATTTCGATTGAGGACTAATGTGATAGCTAAGTAGTATAAACCTTTGTTATGGGCAGAGGTTTGTGCTTCGGGGTAACAACTGCTTAGCTTATTATAGTGATAATCATTAGAATAGTATGTCGCGCTATCAATATGTATATGACGAGAAGGTGAATCTTTTCTCATGTATATGTATGATAGGTAGAGAATGATAAGATAGGTGTGAGTTCTTGAAATTCATACTTATGAAAAGTTTGTGACTCATAGTTATATGCTATGTTTCTGAGCCCTAAGCATATGGATAGTCCTTGATTTGTTCTTGGATTACATATTGCGAAGATAAGTTCTTTAACACATATGGTTGTGGAAATTCCTAAACACATAAAGTGTGGTAAGTTGGTGGACTATACTAAAGTATAGAAATGTTTAGACTGAAAATGAAGTATTTTCAGTATGCTTAGCATTGAAGGTGCTAGAGAAGATTTAAGTATTGTCACAAGTAAGACAATGAATGAAGACGGAGAAATAGGATATTCCAAGTCATCTTGCTATGCTAGATTTTGAAGTTTATTGAAATCGTGTTAATGTGCGCATTTTGAAAATGAAAGAATTGGTTCAACTTTTGGAACCAATGGATTTTAAAAGAACTATTCTTGGTATGTCTATGCTAATTTTTTCGGCTAAACAGAAGTTGATTTGAAATATCGAAATGAGTTTTATATCATCAATACATTTGATGCAAAGATGGTAAAAGGATGAAGTTATTTATACAATTGAACCTAGTGTTGGATGTGATCTTACGCTCAACAACCCGCTATGATTTATTTATAATGACGAAGTCATAAACTGACGAAGTCCTCAATGTATTGTGAAAAGTACGGTATCATGATGTCATAAAACGTTTTGATGTATTGTGAAAGATGTAACGACCGAAAAATTCGGATTAATTGTAAAATAATTTTATTTAATTAAATAATGAATAAAATTATATTATATGTTATTATTATATGATAGTAAGATGAAGGTTGTTCTATGACCTAAATGTATCGGAATGTCGTAGTATTCTGGCTACGTGAAGGAATTAAAGTATTTGAATTTCCAAGACGAAAATAAAAGCTTTCCGAGAAATTTTCCGAAAACACTATTCACTAATTTCTGCTCGGGAATTATTTTTTAACTTTCGAGAAATATGTAACGATATAATATTAAGGAAGGATGGAATACGTAATAATATTTTTGTTATGGCAAACACAGTTTTTCACCTGCGTACTAAATTTGAGAATGATAAGGAACGTAAAGATTTGAATTAATGATAATCGTATAATAGCAAGTATTATACGAGGCAATGAATAAGAGTATGATACGAAGTATTATGCAAGTATATGTGACACCCCAAAATCTGGGTACTTCATTCCCACAAGATTTGGTGTTCACTGTCTAAACATTCATTTTTAACTACCAAAATATAATAAAGTTTAACAATAAACATTCCCATTAAAGGATTACATCATTAAGTTCAATAAAATCTCTCAAGTTATCTAACCTTTAAATACAAACATCAAATGCGGAAAATTAAATAATTACATCTCAACAATTAAAACAATGTCTGACAATATAGAAATTGTGAGACCCCAACTTTTATGAATAAAGATGAATTTTCTATAAATATCATTTTTGAATATTAAGGAGTAAATTTGATATAATGTTATAGTTGTGGGTAATATTTATAAATTTTGCAAAATAAGCAAGTGGTTATAAAATATTCATGTTGTCGGGGAATATTCGTTTGGTCGTGGAATATTCTTTCTATCGGGGAATATTCGTACGAAGGCGCAACCATTTGTGGGCCCCATAATAGAATAATTGTCGGATGAAGAAAACGACAAATTTGAGTTTTTATAAATAACAGCGTAATAATTACCGTTAACACTGTTGGAATACCTGGTGGGTAAAGTAAAGTAATACGCGTTGTTGAACAGTAGCACACGGTATTGTACAGTATTTTTGAATTATTGATTCTTACGTAAGAAGGCACTACTCAATAATTGTTCAAGTAATTACTGTTTAATATTTTATTTTATTGATTCAATAATTGTTACGTTGATATTTTATATTATTTTTGTTTCAATAATTATCACTGCACAGTATTTCCCATTATCAGATCAATAATTCATATTATTTGAATAATATTATTAGATAACATTATTGGCAATGTCTAGAAAGTTATGTCAAGGAGAGGTTTGGTCACCTAATTGCGCGCTAATAAGGAGAAATCCTTATCGGAAAGCCCGCTCTTTCCTGGGAATGGCCTGGTTGTCATTATTGTGATTCTGTAATATTATTTGTGAATAATTATTTATTGATTTTTATAAAAAGGAAATTTTTATTTTTATGTGGTTATAAATGAAGGAATTAATATTGAGGTGTTTTATCAGTATTTTTGTCATAATGGAGGTATTAAAAATCAAATTAGTGTTCTTAAAGCTCTATTGCGTTAGTTATAATTTTAATCCGACCGTTAGATCGTTGAGATTTTTGGATATATTATACATATATAAGTTGAGTATATGTCCACAAATTTTGAACCGTTGCAAATTAACGTATGATTTGTTATGAATTTTATGAGGTATTCAAAATCATCCGTTTTTGGATTTCGGATATTTTTTGTTTGGAATTTGGAAAAACTTAAAGCTACAAAGTTGTAGAGAATTCAATTTCGTATGGACTGGACATAAAATTTGTATTTTTCCAAAAAAGGGGCTATTTATTATGAATTGTTGAAGTTTCAGAAATTAAAATATTTTTATTAAAATTATGGGTGGGACCCACTTTTGTTTTTTATGGAAAATCTTTGCAGGAGTTCAATTGTGATGTGCTGAGTTTTTTTCAAAATAAATGTTCTTTCAGAGATGGCGTGCAAGAAAAAATAATATTATTATTTTATTATTTAGTCTCCTATGACGTTCTAGCATTTTCCTATAAATAGGCGCTTAAGTTAGAATTGAAAATCACACCAGAATCAGAGAATTCTTCTTCTATAATCTTGAGCGTATTTCTTTCGAGTTCTAGAAAGCTTTGAGCGTAGAAAATAGTGAAAGTTTTCTTCAAGAATATCCCCGCTATACCAGTTGGAATACTCTTCTTTTCAAGGTAAGGGATGTTATTTTTGTTCAATATTTGCTTGAAATAATATTTTCTTCCATACTCTGTAGTATATAAGTAATATTATTTCGTTTCAGATTTCGAATTCTATACTCATTTTGTTAAAGTTTTGGCTTCTAAACTCCATGAAATTAGTAGAATATCCTAGATATTTGCGCTTCATCCAATATCTTTTCATGGAAATATTATTTCGAGCATTCTTGATAAGTTTTAACTTTTTCATGCCGAAAAACTTTTCACAGGGTTACTATTCTTGAAGTACTATTCATGGGATACTATTCACTTGAGTACTATTCACCCGGGGTACTATTCATGATAAAAATTGAATCGTTTTTGGTCCAAATTATTTTTGGTGCAATATTATTCTTGAATTTTATTCCACAAAGCAGTATCATGTTGACAATTTGGACGTTATTGATTTCTAGATAAATTAAATTATAAATCTTTAAAAATTTATCCTTGAACTTGTTTTATTGAATTCTTATCATCCTCACGTTTATATTATGTTGAAAGTCATCTGTGGCCTATATGGACTTTGTATGATTATGACCAGGGATTATTCGATATAATCATGACTGTAATGTTACAAATGATGTGGTAAAAGTCCTCATTGGCCCGTAGTGCATTGATGGACATTTGTTGGCATGATCATGACCATTGATGAAAACACGAATATCCTTGGCCCGTAGTGCATGGATAATTTTTGGTTGTGATACTAATGAATCCTTGGCCGTAGTGCAGGGATGATGTGGATTATTTATTAAGCTGAGTCTCAGCGATAAAAGTGATGAAAAACTTTTAAATCATAGAAGATAGTAGATTTTATTCTCTATTTGACTCTTCTAATGGATTGCTTGTTCCGCTGCAGTTAAACTTGATGTTTGTTATATTTTATAAGTTTAACATTGTTGAAGGCTAACGATAAATTATTCTGCATTATCTTAGTCATAATATTTCTTACTGGGCTAGTTGAGCTCACCCTTTTGCTTTCATTGTCGTCTTCAGGAAATGAGAACTTAACCGGTACTAGTCGGGGAACGGAGTGATGATCCAGATGATCACATTAGTAGTCCTCACTATTCTATGAAATAGTGTGATAATAAATTTATTGAGGACTCCATTTGAGTTGAATACTGTCTAGAAGACAATATTCGTATTAAAACTCTCAGTTTATGTTTTGTCGTATTTTACACGACAATTATATTATTAAGTTGAATTTGAATTTTGTACCATATATTTGGCGACTCAAGATGGGTGATGTATACCTATTTTGGGGGCATCACAGTTGGTATCAAAGCTTAGGGATATGATCCCTGGCTGAGATGTGAGATAAGAACTAGGAGGGGAGAGACGGGGAATTCCTTCACTAGTATGACCTACCTAAGTTATTTGGTATTTAATTGGTCGGTTAGAGTATAGGGATAATATGTTGCATGTCAATTAACCCTTGTTTTGTGGCAGTATTTGAAAATTACATCCGAGAATATTGAGAATAACAATGGAGCACAGGAGACTGTTGAGTCACCACAGATCAATACCCATGATAATATGCAACAGGAAGACAATAATCCTCAAGTAAACAACAACGATCAAATGATGAACGATGGAATGTTCAGAGGCTTTATGCAATTCATGCAACATCAGGCGAGAGCAGCTCCTGTCCAAAATGTAGGTGGAAACACTGGAAACTCTCGGACGGTCACCGCTAAATAGTTCAAGGAGCTAGGACCACCGGAGTTTATTGGAGAGCCAAAACCACTTAAGGCGGAAACGTGGATAAAGTAGATCACCAAGATATTTGATGTCTTGGGATGCTCTGAGGAGCAAAAGGTTCCCTTTGCCACCTTAATGTTGCTAGGAGAGGCAGATTACTGGTGGGAATCGGTAAAGCGTACTCAACCTACCGCACTGAAGATGTCTTAGGAGAAGTTCCAAGAACTATTCAACGACAACTACTTTCCCGAAAGTATTCGTCACATGAAAGAGGTAGATTTCATCAAGTTGGAGCAGAACAATATGACTGTGTCGCAGTACGAAGCTAAGTTTGCCGAGTTGTCCCGGTTTGCGTCTCACTTTGTTGATAATGAGGAGAGAATGACGCCGATGTTTCTAAGAGGTTTGAAACCCGAGATACATCAATATCTAATTTCTCATAAACTGTGTTTGTATTCAGATGTTGTAAATAGGGCTCAGTTATTGGAGTGCGATAACGAGTCAACCTAACCAAGAGAAAGCAGCCGGTAAAATGATAATACAGGTGGTAGTAGTCATCGAAGCGGTGACAATAAACGTGGAAAGAATCAACATTCCAGAAATGGTAACCACTTCGGTGGTAATCATGGCCAAGACAATAATAATGAAAATTTCAAGAAGAGGAGATTCAACAATGATGGAAAGACGTCACCATCAACACCCGTTGTTAAGGAAGGAGAACGACCACCTATTATATGCTTCAAATGCTGAGGGGAGGGACATATCAGTTCAAACTGTGCACGGCAGTCCAAAACGTGTTACAATTATGGAAGAGAAGGACACCAAGCTCAATTTTATCATTTAGGGAAGGCAAGTCCAGCTGGGATGGAGGCACCAAAGGCCATCCCAGAAAAATCAAAACCAGTATTTCAAGGGAGAGCATTTTTTGTGACCTCCCAGAAAGCAAGGAACCCACACGAGGTCATTACGGGTAATCTTATCATAAACTCTTGCGAAGTCTATACCTTATTTGATACCAGTTCTACCCATTCTTTTATTTCTCCTACTTGCGCTCAACGTTTAAATTTGACTACAAAGAAATTAGACTTTGACTTATCTATGGAAACTCCGTTGGGAGAAACCTTCATTACATCCACTGTTTATAAGTCTTCTTTGGTTCAAATCGGTACCCTCGCATTACCTATCGATCTTATTTCATTGAAAATACTTGCATTTGACGTGATTCTAAGGATTGATTGGCTAACTACTCATCATACAAAAATAGATTATGTTCGTAAGGTTGTTAGCTTTCATATTCCTAACTAACCTATTATGCGAATTCAAGCAACCAAACCATTAAAATCAATCACTGTCATCTCAAGCCATAAAGCTATTAGTTTATTGAAAAATGGATGTCAAGCTTTCTTAGCTCATGTCACGGATTTAAACAAAAATACGTCAGTTTTGAATGATATTTCTATTGTTAATAAATTTCATGACGTATTCCCTGAAGAACTTCCTGGTCTACCCCCAGAGCGTGAAATTGAATTTTGTATCGAACTTGAACCCGGTATAAAACCTATTTCCAAAGCCCCATATCGAATGGCTCCTATTGAACTTCAGGAGTTAAAGACTAAACTACAGGAATTGTTAGACATTGGTTTCATTCGTCCTAGTACGTCTCCTTGAGGTGCTCCTATTCTATTCGTGAAGAAGAAAGATGGGAGTATGCAACTTTGTATTGATTATTGGGAGTTGAACCATGTCACTATCAAAATAGATACCCGTTTCCTCGCATTGATGACATGTTTGACGAGTTGCAAGGCGCTAAATTCTTTTTAAAGATCGATCTTCATTCCGGATATCATCAGTTAATGATTAGAACCGATGACATTCCAAAGATGGCTTTCAAAACTCGGTACGGGCATTATGAATTCCTAATCATGTCTTTTGGATTAACTAATTCTCCTGCTGCCTTCATAGATATGATGAACCGAGTATTCAAGGAATATTTGGATCACTTTGTGGTCGTCTTTATTGATGACATCCTCATATATTCTTAAAGCCGTGAAGATCATGAGCAACACTTGACACTGATACTCCAAAAGCTTCGTGAAAACAAGCTTTATGCCAAGTTGAAGAAATGCGAGTTCTGGCTTGAGGAAGTAGCATTCCTTGGACACGTGATATCAAATCATGGAATATCTGTTGACCCGACGAAGATTGAAGCAATACAAAGCTGAGAGCAACCGAAGTACGTAGCTTTCTAGGCTTAGCTAGTTATTATGGTAGATTCGTGGAAGGATTTTCTCGAATTGCTACTCCATTAACTCAGCTGACTCAAAAAGATACAAAATTCGGTTGGAGCGAGGAATGTGAAAAGAGTTTTCAAGAACTCAAGAGGAGACTCATTTCAACACCTGTTCTGACAATACCATCTGGCTCGGAGGGATTTGTCATCTACAGTGATGCTTCTGGCAAAGGGTTAGTATGTGTTCTCATGCAACATGGGAAAGTCATAGCCTATGCCTCTCGACAACTCAAAGAATATGAGAGGAATTATCCTACTCATGATCTAGAGTTGGTAGCAGTTGTCTTCGCACTTAAAATTTGGAGGCATACCTGTATGGGGAGAAAGTGGAGATCTATATGGATCATAAAAGCCTCAAATATTTCTTCACTCAAAAGGAACTCAACATGCGGCAACGACGTTGGCTCGAACTGTTGAAAGATTATGATCATACTATTCAATACCATCCTGGAAAAGTGAACGTGGTAGTTGACGCATTGAGTAGAAGATCATATGCGGGTTCGAGTGCGATATTGTCAATGCAAAGGCCCATTTTATATGACTTGAAAGGATGGAGAAAGAGTTAAAGACTCCAGGGACCAACGTGATGATGGAAAATATACGAGTTGAGCCAACTTTAATCGATAAAGTTAAAGTTGCTCAAGATATAGACCTGGAGCTGATGCGTATGAAGAAAAAAGTGCAAGAAGGTGCTATCTCGGAAGCAAGAACCGATGAAGAAGAAATACTTAGAGTCAACTCCAGATTTTGTGTTCCTAACGACCCTGATTTAAAGTATAAAATCATGATGGAGGCGCACAACACACCGTTTTCAATCCATCTTGGGAGTACCAAAATGTATCGTGATCTTCGACATACATTTTGGTGGAGCAATATGAAGAGAGAGATCGCGAAGTTTATCTCAAGGTGTTTAACTTGTCAACGAGTCAAGGCAGAGCATCAAGTATCAAAAGGTCCATTGCAACCACTTGAAATTCTAGAATGGAAGTGGGAGCACATTACCATGGATTTCGTTACCGGTCTTCCCAAGGTTTCTCAAGACATAGATGCAATTTGGGTCATTGTTGATAGATTGACCAAGTCGGCTCATTTCTTACCTATACGAGAAACTTATACACTTGAACGTTCTTCTCGTATGTACATAAACGAGATTGTAAGATTGCATGGTATGCCAGTATCCATAGTTTCTGATCAAGACCCAAGATTCACTTCAAGATTTTGGGTTAGTTTGCAAAAAGATATGGGCATGAATTTATGATTTAGTTCGGCTTATCATCCTCAAATGGACGGGAAGTCAGAGAGGACTATTCAAACTCTTGAAGATCTATTAAGACTTTGTGTCCTTGACTTCAAGGGAAGTTGGGACAAGTTCTTAACATTGGTGGAGTTTTCCTATAACAACAATTATCAAGTAAGTATCGGCATGGCTCCATTTGAGGCGTTGTATGGAAGAAAGTGTTGTTCTCCAGTATGTTGGGACGACGTGGGTGAAGCAACGTTGTTGGGACTAGAATTGGTACGCATGACAACGGAAAAGATTCAAATGATCCGACAACGTATAAAAACCTCACAAGATCGTCAAAAGAGTTATGTCGATCTTCATCGGAAGGACGTGGAATTCAACGTTGGAGAATATGTGTTGTTACGTGTTGCTCCATGGAAGGGAGTTACAAGATTTGTAAAGAGAGGAAAGCTCAATCCTCGATTCATTGGTCCATTTGAAATCCTTGACCGAGTAGGAACTATGGCCTATAGACTCGTTTTACCGCCAATTATGTCTCGTGTTCATAATGTTTTTCACATATCTATGTTACATAAATATGTGGAAGACCCGAACCACATTATTGAGTTGGAACCGGATGAAATAGCGGAAGATTTAACGTATGAAGAGGTTCCTGTTAAAATCTTGGATAAGAAGGAACATATTTTACGCTCCAAGGTTATACCTCAAGTCAAAGTTTTGTGGAGAAACCACAATGTTGAGGAAATGACCTGGGAGTTAGAATCTGAAATGAGATCAAGGTATCCTCACCTCTTCGTCAAACCAGGTATGTGCCCTAATTTCGAGGGCAAAATTTCATAAGAAGGGGAGGTTGTAAGACCCTAACTTTTATGAATAAAGATGAATTTTCTATAAATATCATTTTTGAATATTAAGGAGTAAATTTGATATAATGTTATAGTTGTGCGTAATATTTATTAATTTTGCAAAATAAGCAAGTGGTTATAAAATATTCATGTTGTCGGGGAATATTCGTTTGGTCGTGGAATATTCTTTCTGTCGGGGAATATCCGTAAGACGGCGCAGTCATTTGTGGGCCCCATAACAGAATAACTGTCGAATGAAGAAAATGATAAATTTGAGTTTTTATAAATAACAGCGTAATCTTTACCGTTAACACTGTTGGAATACCCGATGGGTAAAGTAAAGTAATACGTGTTGTTGCACAGTAGCACACGGTATTGCACAATATTTTTGAATTATTGATTCTTACGTAATAAGGCACTACTCAATAATTGTTACAATAATTACTGTTCAATATTTTATTTTATTGATTCAATAATTGATGCGTTGATATTTTATATTATTGTTGTTTCAATAATTATCACTGCACAGGATTTTCCATTATCAGATCAATAATTCATATTATTTGAATAATATTATTAGATAGCATTATTGGCAATGTCTGGAAAGTTCTATCAAGGAGAGGTTTGGTTACCTAATTGCGCGCTAGTAAGGAGAAATTCTTATCGGAAAGCCCCCTCTTTCCTGGGAACGGCCTGGTTGTCATTATTGTGATTCTGTAATACTATTTGTGAATAATTATTTATTGATTTTTATAATAAGTAAATATTTATTTTTATGTGGCTATAAATGAAGGAATTAATGTTGAGGTGTTTTATTAGTATTTTTGTCGGAATGGAGGTATTAAAAATAAAATTAGTGTTCTTAAAGCTCTATTGCGTGAGTTATAATTTTAATCTGACCGTTAGATCGTTGTGATTTTTGGATATATTATACATATTTAAGTTGAGTATATGTCCACAAATTTTGAACCGTTAAAAATTAACGTATGATTTTTTATGAATTTTATGAGGTATTAAAATCCCCCCCGTAAATTAGGTATACGCCACCCATCTTGGGTCGCCACTTACATGGTACATAAATTCAAATACAACTTACTAACCTAAATCTGTCGTGGTATAATATTTATATAAACCGTGAGTTTGAATACAAATATTGTCTACTAGATATTATACAAACTCAAAAGGAGTCCTCATTACAACTATTATCACACTATTTCACGTAATAGTGAGGACTACTAATGCTATCCTCTCGACCATTACTCCGCTCCCCGACTCGTTCTCAAACCTATGTTCTCATTTCAAGAGAATAAATGAAAGAAAGGGTGAGCTCAACTAGCCCAAGAAGAAATATTATGACTAAGATAATGCGTAATAAATTATCATTAGCCTTCAACAATGTTAAACCGATAAAATACAATAGATAAACCAGCTTTAACTCAGCAATGAATAAGCAATCCATTAAAAGAGTCAAGTAGAGAATAAAGTCTACTATCTTTTAGGTTTTAAAAGGTTTTCATCAATTTTTATCACGAGACTCAATTTTAATAATAAACCACCACATCTAATCATCCCTCGCATTCACTGGCCAAGGATTTTCATCAAATTATCAATGGTCACGACTATACCGAATCACCCCCGGTCATAATCATACCAAAACTATCCATCATCGCATTAAAGCCATCGAGGACTTTTGTCACATCATTTATATCAAGTCATGATTATACCGAATGATCCTCGGTCATAATCATACTAAGTTCATCTACGCACGTAAGCCAAAGATAACATAATATAACATGAGGATGATGACAATGACATAATAATTCAATAAAACAAGTTCAAGAATTATTTAATCCATGAATTATTAACGCCCAAATTGTCAACACGACATCGCTTTTCAGAGTAAAATTCAAGAATGATCGTAAGAATATTTCCATGAAAAGATATCGATGAAACGCAAATATCAAGGATATTCTACTAATTTCATGGAGTATATAAGTCAAAGTTTTAACCAACCGAGTATAATAAAGAATGGAATAACAAAAGAAATCACCACGCACGCAGATTCAGATGACAAAAGTTATTCCAATGTAATAATAATAATCTAACCAGTCGTGAAATTCACACCGGTTGTGATGTTCCAATGTAATAATAAAGATGGAACTGCATCCGTGAAAAAACACATGATAGGATATTCCAAATGAATGATAAAGATTTTAACCAGTCCTGTAAAACACATGCATGTGATGTTCCAATGTAATAATAAAACGGAACCAGTCCTGTAAAACACACATGCATGTGATGTTCCAATGTAATAATAGAAGAATGTCACCAAGTATAGGTAAATCAATGTAAGAATGTTATTCCAAGTAATAATAAGCAATGGTAAAATTTCACCAAGACAGATATAAAGTTATTCCAATGTAATAATAAGCAATGGAATAACATAAGGATTTCACCAAGTATAGGTATACCACAGATATAAAAGCAATAATAATAAGCAATGGAATAACATAAGGATTTCACCAAGTATAGGTATGCCATGATACAAAAGTTATGTATAGGTATGCCACTTTTACAAAAGTTATTCCAATGTAATAATAATGAATGGAATAATGTAAGTTCTCTTCAAGAAGAAAGAAATAATAACCCTTACCGTAAAAGAACCTAATATAAGTAGTGAAGAAGTAGTATACTCTTCTTCTTTCTATAATTTTTCTCTATAGCTTCTCTCTATAATTTCTCTCTCTGTAGTTTCAATGAATTGTAAGAAAATAATGAAGGAACGAGCTTCTATTTATAGGAAAATGGAATGCATAAGAATTAATCCATGAACTATCCGTATTGATTTATTTTAACTGACATCCATATTTAAAGAAAAATCTTTTAAATAAAATATAATATATTCTATTTATATAAAAACATTTTACTATGCAAACACTATGCAATACTATGCAAAAACACTATGCAAAACACTATGCAACACTATGCATAATAAAATATAATATATTCTATTTATGTAATAACTTTAATAAAGTATTCTATTTTATATAAAGATGTTTCGCTTTTATTACGCTAATAATAATGTAATAAAACAAAACGTCATTATCGCTATCATAATAATTCATATTATTAATCGACAATAATGGAATCAAACCGAGTGACTTCTCACATAAAGATCAATAATCAATACCGTGTGCTACTACGCAACCACACGACATCGCATTTTTACTACCGAAAGTAGTTCAACAAGAACAACCCAGAAAACTTCCGCCGTTATTTCAATAAAATATTTTTGTCGCTTTTCAATCCGACAATAATTTCGTCAGGGTCCACCAATGATTGAGCCATTGCATTTAATATTCCCTCGCTAAACCTAATATTCCCCACCAATCGAATATAATATAACCACTGTGATACTTTTGCAAAATTTATAAATACTACCCACAACTATAATATTATCTCAAATTCACACCATAATATTAAAAATTATTTTGACAAAATTTAAATCTTTATCGATAAAATCTGGGTCTCACAATCTCCCTCCTTATGGAATTTTCACTCAAATTAGGGTACGCACTGATATGATAAAGAGATGAGGATACCTGAATACCTTTTATCGCTTAAAAATATTAAATTCATCTTTGAAATCGCCAAAGATATATTCATTAACAATTCATCTTTGCAATTCATCTGTGCACCAAAAGCCAAATATATAATCAGTAAAACCAATAATGCCGAGACTCACTTAATAAAGATCACACCATTTAATTATCCATGCACCATCGCCAAGGATATTCGAGTTTTCAATTACTACCATGATTATACCCAATAATCCTGGTCATAATCATACCAAGTCTATCAATGCACTACTACCAAAAAGATGACTTTTACCACATCCATGAATTAATATTTCATCACGAGACTCATTTCAATAATTAATCCATATCATCGAATCATCCCCGCACTACGTGCCAAGGATATTCATTAAGATCACGACCACAAATTATCCATGCACTACTACCAAAGATAATTGTGTATTCATTCAATTACACAAATTATCCATGATTATACCAACAATCCTCGGTCATAATCATACCAAGTCCATCTATGCACGTAGCCATAGAGATTGATTTTGAACGCATCCATGAATTAATATCATCATCATTAGACAAAGATAACCAATAATTAACCACAAATTATCATCGAATCATCCCCCAAAGATAATCGTGATTCATATATTAAGATATCACGACCACAAATTATCCATGCACTACTACCAAAGATAATTGTGTATTCATTACTGGTTAGATTATGCCAACAATCAATTATCGGTCATAATCATACCAAGTCCATCTATGCACTACCAAGTATGAAAGATACATCCATGAATTAATCATTCAAAGATAACTCGTATTCAATAAATAATCCACATCATCGAATCACTACTACCAAAGATAAGTGTATTCATTAAGATCACGACCACAAATTATCCATGCACTACTACCAAAGATAATTGTGTATTCATTAGATACCACGACCACAAATTATCCATGCACTACTACCAAAGATAATTGTGTATTCATTTACTGCTATGATTATACCTAATAATCCGTGGTCATAATCATACCAAGTCCATCTATGCACTACGTGTGCCACGATGACTTTCAATATAATATAAATACGAGGATAATGATATAAAGAATCAATCAAATGAGATAAAGGATAAATATTAAACATTTATAATATAATTTATCCAGATTCAAGAATATCCCCATGTTATCAATCACTTAATAATCTCATAATCTAATATCATTAATATTATAACAATATTTTAATCACTTCTTAAATTTATAAACAATTTATCTCAATTGTTTACGCTTTTACCATATAATGCATTTAATCATTCAAAATGCCATACTCATAAAATATCATCACCAATTATCAAATCCTCAAAAAATATGCATATACTCTATATAGGATTTTCTAGCCATAAAATCCTATTTTCAACTTTGTTACTTCACATAACATATTTAACTCATATGTTCAGAATTAAACTATTTTCATGAAAATACCAAATCAGTCCCAAAAATATTTCTTTTCTGGGATTTAGCATAATATAGTCCCATAATGAAAATATATTTTTCGGAATTTTTAAAATTCATTTACTATTTTTCAAAAATCAATTTCTAATTAATTCCTTAAGAAATTAGCTACCTCAAGTTTAACTCCAAAATTCCCAAATCTTGGCAGGACCTTACACATGTTAACGTGAGCTTCTAGTTTAAATTTCATGGTCATCTGAGTTATAGAACTCCTAAGTTATAGCGTTTTTTTAAAAACCTAAATATTGAAATAGTCATAACTTGCTCATTTTAAGTCGTAATGAGCTCATTTTTGGACAGGAGATACTTTATACCATATACCTTCATGTCCCAAAAGGCCAGAATTTTTTCTCATAATTTAAGTGGCCGAAACAGTCCCTTAAAGTTTCGGGGGCAGAGCATTTTCGAAATTTACAGCTTTGACCTCCTTTGCTAAAAAATCAGTCCACACAAAAATCTACAACACCTTTTCCAGTAATTCCACTTGGATTAGTTAGGTAACTCATAGATCTAACTCTAGGATTTGACCACATTCAAAAATTCAAAATATAATAGAGATATGGTCAATTGAATTTCATGTTACGCTTTTCACCAAAATCGATTTTCAACTCTTTGTGATTTCTAAGAAACTTTCATGTTTTCACATAATAACCAACATAACTCATCATAAAACTTACTAATACTTCATATACCCATGATTTTCATTAGTCCAATGCTTTTATTATGACTTTCATCATAAACCACGTAAACCTGCTCATTTTAAGTCAAGAAATATTCGAGGGTTTAAGAAATGGGTTTCAGACTTGGGGTCAATACAAAATTCGATTTCACGCCTAGGTAGGCTAGAAATCTTCAAGAATACGCCAAGAAATTTATTAATGATAGAAATATCATTCAAAATCGCTACATCTTATCCAAGACTTGGATAAGACGTTACATTGATACCAATCGTGACTTCTATCCCTTAACCTAGATAAAGACCTCACAATGATACCTATAAACTTGCCATCTTCATTCACGATGTCGCCTACAGTAAAAGTCCGGCTTTTTGCATTCACACAAGGAAGTCAACAACGAAAAGGATCGGGCTCTTTACTTATGGCTTGATATAATGTTGATTAACTTTAGGGTTTGGTTACTTTGAATTCAGATAACAAAGTTGGTTAGAATATATAAAAGCTAACAACCTTACAAAAAGAATAATAAGTAGTTAATCAATCGCTTTCAAAAATTACCTCAAAGGCAAGAATTTTTAAAGATATAAGATCGTGAAAGTGTTTATTTGAAACAACAAGATTAATAAACAAATGGAGGTAACGAAGGTTTCTCCCAACGAAGTTTCAATAGATAAATCAAAGTCTAATTTTTTTTTCTGAGTCAAATTTAAACATCGAACACAACTAGTAGAATAAAAGAGTGGGTAGAACTTGTATTGAATAAAGTATAGACTTCGATTAAATAATTAATTTACCCGTAATAACTTCGCTCGGTTTTCGATTAAACGCCTCGCTTAAATTACCGAAGTTCGACTTTTACTATAGGTACATTCCACCCTTAAGTGCTTCTTCACATTCTCGATCCATGATTTGAATCATTATTCTCGATCCATATCGAATTCGGGTCGACCGCCATGCATGTGGTAATTCAATTCGATGTTGGGTTCTCCCAATTGTCGCCCAAAAAGCAAAGTCCATTTCATCTATTTTCGCTTTATCGATCGGACGCCTTTTTTCTACACTATCAACGCCATTGCAAGCCTTTTTACCCATGCATCGCCTATTCTCCTTCGCTCATTGTTTCTTCTTTCAAACCGATCTTTGATTTTTAAATTCTCGATTCCAACTTTAATATCTTACACCCCGCCAAAGCGTGATTTTGTTCGAGCATCACATATCGGGTAACCCAATTTTGAATTGTCAGATCCCTTTGTTCCACGCACCGCTTGCTTGTTTCTTCAACCCGTTTCTTCTAGCTCACTTAACACGATTTTGTAATTCTAAGTTTTGATCATAAATTTCTTCTAACCATTCTCCTCGTGTTCCTCTTCTTCCTCTTCTTCTCTTCTTCCTCACTTTCACCGCCACCTCTCGCAACTAGCTAAAAAAGCAATAATTAGTTCTTCATTCACTACGTGGATATCTCTAATTTGTTCCTCGTCGATTAATCGCATTAACTCGATTAGTGATTAAAGGTGTCACAACGGCCACATTCACTCCATTGTGAATATTTTCACCGCCATTTCCAAACACCGCCACAACACAAGGGTTAATTAATATATCAAATATTATCCCTATACTCCGACCGACCAATTAAATACCAAATAAACTTAGGTAGGTCATACTAATAAGGAATTTCCGCCTCCCTCCTAGTTCTTATCTCACATCTTAGCTGTGGATCATATCCCTAAGCTCGATACCAACCGTGACGCCCCAAAATTAGTATACGCCACCCATCTTGGGTCGCCACTTACATGGTACATAAATTCAAATACAACTTACTAATATAATCTGCGTGGTATAATAATAGATATAAACCGTGAGTTTGAATACAAATATTGTCTACTAGATATTATACAAACTCAAAAGGAGTCCTCATTACAACTATTATCACACTATTTCACGTAATAGTTGAGGACTACTAATGCTATCCTCTCGACCATTACTCGCTCCTCGACTCGTCTCCAAATTTATGTTCTCATTTCTCAAGAGAACAAAGTGAAAGAAAGGGTGAGCTCAACTAGCCCAAGAAGAAATATTATGACTAAGATAATGCGTAATAAATTATCATTAGCCTTCAACAATGTTAAACCGATAAAATACAATAGACAAACCAGCTTTAATCGCAATGAATAAGCAATCCATTAAAAGAGTCAAGTAGAGAATAAAGTCTACTATCTTTAGGTTTTAAAAGGTTTTCATCAATTTTATCACGAGACTCAAATTTAATAAAATAAACCACCACATCTAATCATCCCCGCACTCACTGGCCAAGGATTTTCATCAAATTATCAATGGTCACGACTATACCGAATCACCCCCGGTCATAATCATACCAAAAACTATCCATCACCGCATTGACATGTGCCATCGAGGACTTTTGTCACATCATTTATATCAAGTCATGATTATACCGAATGATCCTCGGTCATAATCATACTAAGTTCATCTACGCACGTAAGCCAAAGATAACATAATATAACATGAGGATGATGACAATGACATAATAATTCAATAAAACAAGTTCAAGAATTATTTAATCCATGAATTATTAACGCCCAAATTGTCAACATAATCGCTTTCAGAGAGTAAAATTCAAGAATGATCGTAAGAATATTTCCATGAAAAGATATCGATGAAACGCAAATATCAAGGATATTCTACTAATTTCATGGAGTATAGTATAAGTCAAAGTTTTAACCAACCGAGTATAATAAAGAATGGAATAACAAAAGAAATCACCACGCACGCAGATTTGATGTACAAAGTTATTCCAATGTAATAATAATAACTAACCAGTCGTGAAATTCACAACCGACTGTGATGTTCCAATGTAATAATAAAGATGGATCCCGTGAAAAACACACATGAGATAGATATTCCAATGTAATGATAAAGAAAACCAGTCCTGTAAAACACAGATGATGTTCCAATGTAATAATAAAAATTTTAACTGTGTCCTGTAAAAACATGCATGTGATGTTCCAATGTAATAATAGAAGAATGTCACCAATAGGTAATAATACAAAAGTTATTCCAATGTAATAATAACAAATGTCATAAGGATTTCACAAGTATAGGGTATGATGTTCCAAAAGTTATTCCAATGTAATAATAAGAATGAATAACATAAGATTTCACCAAGTATAGGGTATATCACAGATACAAAAGTTATTCCAATGTAATAATAAGCAATGGAATAACATAAGGATTTCACCAAGTATAGGTACGCCACAGATACAAAGTTATGTATAGGTATGCCACTTTTTACAAAAGTTATTCAAATGTAATAATAATGAATGGAATAATGTAAGTTCTCTTCAAGAAGAAAGAATAATAACCTCACCGTAAAAAGAACCTAATAATAAGAAGTAGTGAAGAAGATAGAATACTCTTCTTCTTTCTATAATTTTCTCTATAGCTTCTCTCTATAATTTCTCTCTAGTAGTTTCAATGAATTCGTAAGAAAATAATGAAGGAACGAGCTTCTATTTATAGGAAAATGGAATGCATAAGAATTAATCCATGAACTATCCGTATTGATTTACTTTAATCTGACTATCCATATTTAAAGAAAAATCTTTTAAATAAAATATAATATATTCTATTTATATAAAAACATTTTACTATGCAAACACTATGCAATACTACGCAAAACACTACGCAAAACACTACGCAACACTATGCATAATAAAATATAATATATTCTATTTATGTAATAACTTTAATAAAGTATTCTATTTTATATAAAGATGTTTCGCTTTTATTACGTTAATAAAACTTAATAAAACAAAACGTCATTATCGCTATAATAATTCATATTATTAATCGACAATAATGGAATCAAACCGAGTGACTTTCACATAAGCATCAATAATCAATACCGCAGTGCTACTACGCAACCACACGTACATCGCATTTTTTTACTACCGAAAGTAGTTCAACAAGAACTACCAGAAAACTTCCGCCGTTATTTCAATAAAATATTTTTGTCGCTTTTTCAATCCGATAATAATTTCGCTAGGGTCCACCAATGATTGAGTCATTGCATTTAATATTCCCCGCTAAACCAAATATTCCCCACCAATCGAATATAATATAACCACTGCATACTTTTGCAAAATTTATAAATACTACCCACAACTATAATATTATCTCAAATTCACACCATAATATTAAAAAATTATTTTGACAAAATTTAAATCTTTATCGATAAAACTGGGGTCTCACGTTTTAGAAAGCTTTGAGCGTAGAAAATAGTGAAAGTTTTCTTCAAGAATATCCTCGCTATACCAGTTGGAATACTCCTCCTTTCAAGGTAAGGGATGTTATTTTTGTTCAATATTCGCTTGAAATAATATTTTCTTCCATACTCTGTAGTATGCAAGTAATATTATTTCATTTCAGATTTCGAATTCTATACTCGTTTTTTTAAAGTTTTGGCTTCTAAACTCCATGAAATTAGTAGAATATCTTTTATATTTGCGCTTCATCTAGTATCTTTTCATGAAAATATTATTCTGAGCATTCTTGATAAGTTTTAATTTTTTCATGCTGGAGTACTATTCATGGGGTTACTATTCCCGAAGTACTATTCACGGGGTACTATTCACTCGAGTACTATTCACTCGGGGTACTATTCATGATAAAAAATGATTTGTTTTCGGTCCAAATTATTTTTGGTACAATATTATTCTTGAATTTTATTCCACAAAGCAGTATCATGTTGAAATTTTGGACGTTATTGAATTCTGGATAAATTAAATTATAAATCTTTAAAAATTTATCCTTGAACTTATTTTATTGAATTCTTATCATCCTCATGTTTATATTATGTTGAAAGTCATCTGTGGCCTAGATTATAACCAGGGATTATTCGGTATAATCATGACTGTAATGTTACAAATGATGTGGTAAAAGTCCTCATTGGCTCGTAGTGCATTGATGGACAGTTGTTGGCATGATCATGACCAGTGATGAAAACACGAATATCCTTGGCCCGCAGTGCATGGATAATTTGTGGTCATGATACTAATGAATATCCTTGGTCGTAGTGTAGGGATGATGTGGATTATTTATTAAGCTGAGTCTCAGCGATAAAAGTGATGAAAAACTTTTAAATCATAGAAGATAGTAGATTTTATTCTCTATTTGACTCTTCTAATGGATTGCTTGTTCCGCTGTAATTAAACTTGATGTTTGTTATATTTTATCAGTTTAACACTGTTGAAGAATAACGATAAATTATTTTGCATTATCTTAGTCATAATATTTCTTACTGGGCTAGTTGAGCTCACCCTTTTTCTTTCATTGTCCTCTTCAGGAAATGTGAACATAGCCGGTACTAGTCAGGGAATGGAGTGACGGTCCAGATGATAACAGTAGTAGTCCTCACTATTCTATGAAATAGTGTGATAATAAATGTATTAAGGACTCCATTTGAGTTGAATACTGTCTAGAAGACAATATTCGTATTAAAACTCTCAGTTTATGTTTTGTCGTATTTTACACGACAATTGTATTATTAAGTTGTATTTAAATTTTGTACCATGTATTTGGCGACTCAAGATGGGTGATGTATACCTATTTTGGGGGCGTCACAGAAATTAACAAAATTACAAGTCTTCAACACTTGTTCATCTTTCTTTTTCTTTTATTGGTGGAAGGTTTATCGACCTTCTCAACTTTAGCTGTAATAGTTATATAAGCAAGAGTGAGCAAACAAATGCTCACTTGAAGTGACAATGAATAAAAATATCATAACAACTGCCAAATGAATAGGCTTAATAGAACTGAATAATGTTCTATATCAATTATAATCAGGAACTAAATTTGAAATATATTTATCTAAGGGTCACAAGACCGTGAACTATGTCCAAAGTTATAAGTATTCTTTCAACTTAAACATAAATAGTCGTAAGACTGTAGGGACTTCTCGTACTTAGGGGGATCAGCCCTTCGTACAATGTATTGTGCACAAACATCTAAACACTTACGCGTAAGTAATGCCCTATAATAGGGTTGTTCATCTCAGTTTTAATATATGAGTCCACACCAAAGAAAGTTTGGTTTGGATAAGCTTCAATGTAATTTAGAGTTCAACGAACATCAACTAAGGATTAGTTAAATCAATATAGTTTAATATCACTTCAAGTGCTCGATAACAATATGATATGAAATAGTGATGAATTATAAGTGAATCAACATTATACAATTTATAGAAAATTATATTTTAAAATCCCAAATATTTTTTAACAATTTATTCTTATTTTAAATGATTTTAAATTATTAAAATCATTTTTATCTTATTTATTTAATTTAATAATTAAATAAATCTAATATCATTAATATTAATTTATTAATGAAAATTCTCCAAAATATTAAAAGTCACATTTTATAACTCAAAATATTTTTAAATACTTTATTCTTATTTAAAATGATTTTTGTAATATTAAATCATTTTCTTCTAATTTCTTTAATATACTAAGTAAATAAATTAAATACCTTTAATATTTAAATAATTATAAATATTAAAGAAAAATATTCCAATTGGTCAAAATTATTTTCCATAATTTAAAATAATTTTTAAAACCATTTTTAATAATTTTTATAATTTATTTTCTATTTTTAATTAATTACTGGAATATTCAGAAAATAAAATAAATAAAACCGTCGCTATAGCCTGTAGCGACACTTGTCTGTCATTTAGGTGTTCTTGGCTCAAGAACACTGACAAAGTCGATGTTCAAGGTGTTGGTTTCAACCGCTTGTAATTCTCACCATAATCATGTTTTGGGTTTGTTTAAACACTGATCCGGTAGTAGGTTTGTGGTACTACAATTACCAAACATTATCTTAATCATACAACATCATATCTGCAAGATTCAGATCTTAGAAGTAGTTGTCTGACCTCATATGGGTTTTCTGGGTAACCCAGAAACCCAAACAGTCGCGAGGTACCACTTTCAAGCTCAATAATCTTTGTGTTCGGATCATTATTTGGGCTCTTTCTTGGTTTTTATATGTACTATAAATGACAAGGAATAACACTAAAACAACAGATGAACTAAAAAAACAACAACATCTCAAGTTACACCTTGGTCAAAGTCTGTCAGAAACGTAGTTCATCTGTTTCTGGGTTTTCCAGAAACTGTTCCCGTGAACGAATGGTCTAGTTTGACCATCTTTTACGTTCGGTCTGTTGATGTTTTAAAATATATAAAGATCTAGATCTATATTCCAGTGTACATTCTACAACATTGTTATAATAACAATAACATATCATGTAAATTCTGTCAGTTAAAGGCCTTCAAAATACTTGTCAGGTTCGGTTTTTCACTTTCTAGATTACCCAGATTTTTACTCGGTCAAGCCCTACCAACTAAGTTTCAACCGTTAATAACTCCCCGATCCCTACATCAAATGGCTCTGATTTCTTTTTCAGACTAAAGAACTCATACCAAGCTACAAAATCAAAACTTAAAACAACAAAAAAGCTTAAACGAGCAAGGATCTGTGGCGACTGACATATCTTGTCAGACCACAAAAACTGCTCAAGAACAGTCTTTGAAAACTTCGATTTTTACCAACTTTGATGCTATGGATCTATGATACAACATCATAGATCATCATAAAACATCTTCTAACACTTATATAAACACATAAACACGAAATCTTTCTTAGCATACAAGATCAAACTATGAGTTAGGGTTTTAC
This sequence comes from Panax quinquefolius, assembly GCA_020205615.1. Classification (NCBI taxonomy): domain Eukaryota; kingdom Viridiplantae; phylum Streptophyta; class Magnoliopsida; order Apiales; family Araliaceae; genus Panax; species Panax quinquefolius. The sequence continues at coordinate 98,974,506 of CM035162.1, forward strand.
CTTCTCTTGTCAAATCTTTGATTCTTACTCTCCTTAACTGATCTAGATGTTCTAGGAGCTTGGTAAGTGACTGAATTTCTTTGTAATTTCGGAGTCAAGGAGAGAGAGAGAGTTGTTAAGTGTTGGAGTGCAAAATGACTAATATTAGTCATTTTCTCTTTCTTTAATCCCCTTTACATAGATACAATGTATGTATATGATGCTAGGTGTCAAGTAAATCAGCTTTTCTGAGATTTATGAAGTCACAAAGTCAAGTGGGTTGGTCACCAACTAAAGGTCTTGACCATTTCTACAAGTAACCTCATTAAAAATGTAAAAAGGGTAATTTTGTCATTTGATAAATACATTTAATGGCATTCTTGACATTTGTTCAAACCCTTAGGTTTTAGTGTTTAGGTTAGGGTTTAGGGTTTGGACCCTTTAGGGTTTAGGGTTTAAACCCTTTAGGTTAGCAATTTAATTTCCAAGATTTTTGAATTTCGGTTTTCAAAATAGAAAATTAATAATCCAAAATTATAATTAGGATTCAATAATTAAATTAATATTTCTTAATCATAAAATTCAATCTTGCTAATTAGGATTAATATTCCTAATTAAAAATGCTTAATTTAGCAATTAGGGTCAAAATGGTCATTAGGGTTTATAACCCACGAATTAGGGTTTTAATTAGAAAAATAAATTTTCTAAATTACAATTATGGTTTGTAAAATAGAAATTAAAATAACTAAAATATAATTAGGGTTTTCTAATCATATTAAAGTTTAATAAACAACTTAGGCTTGTCAATTAGGATTAGGATTTCCTAATTTAGGGTTTAGGATTCCCGAATATGAAATTAGAGTTTCTTGGCGTACAATTAGGGTTTCTAACGGTACGTTAGGGTTTTTAATTCTAAGATTAGGGTTTTTAATCTCTTATTAGGGTTTATAATTTTAAACCTTATCCGATCAATCATTGATCAAAATTTCTATACAGTACAAACAGAAACTCATTAATATAACTTTTTTAATTATATTTTCTATCGAATCCCTATCCGTAACTAGGGTTAGGGTTTCTATTCTCCGTTAAGCACAACTCTACTCTAAATTTATTAGTTAATACACAAATTGACTTTCTCAAGACTCGTATCATAGATACTTGTCATAAAATTGATAATTAATATTAATATTAATAATAAAAAAAATTTATTCGTAAATTTTGGATTGTTCGTAATCCCGGGTAATCACATTCACCCCTCCTTAAAAGGATTCCATCCTCGGAATCACCGCTTTCTTATTCTATATAATCTTTTAAAGTTGTATCATCAATTCCTTTTTATCAACACAATATTAAATTGTGTCTCCAATTCTAACCTGTGACTTGAATCTATACAAGAAAACAAATCACAACAATATCTAACCAAGATTACTCGCGTAATTAAATTTCTAACCGAACTCGTTACCTATCGCCTCTTCATGGGGGCAAAGAATGATTTGGAACCTGCTCATGCTAAAAGTGAATGTTGTTGGTCTTCCTGGCTGTGCAGGTCCTCGGATCGCCAAGGTTCCGCTACCGGGTCCCTTGTTGGCACTTCTCCTCTCTACATTTCTCTTCGGACAATTCCGGACCAGATGATCGGTCGATCCACACGCAAAACAACCTTGTGTCTTCTTTGGAATGGGACACTAGGGTGACATGTATCCCTCTTGACCACAGTTGTAACAGACTCCTTTGTTCTTCAAACAAACTCCTTGATGACGCTTCCAGCAAACTACGCACGGTGCGCCTTTCTTCCTAATCTCTACTGGATTATTTCTTTAATTAATATCACCATCCCTCTTACGTTTATTATCATTACTACTTCCACTACAACCTATCATAATATTTCCTTCAGCTTCCTTTCTTTGTTCTTGACTATTCTTCAATACAGCTTCAATTTCTCTTTCAGCGATAATGGCTTTTTCTAATAACGTTGAAAATGAACTAATTTACAGCACATCCAGCTTCTCGAGTACCAACGATTTCAATCCGTTCCTAAAACATCGTGCTTTAAGCTCCTCTGTGTCCACTCAAAGTGGAGAAAATTTTGCTAACTCGTTGAACTTGACAAAATATTCTGTCACCGTCATATATCTACTCGCCTTGATTCACAAATTGTTCATCCATATTTCTCTTTAGACTTCCCTTCCTTGGCGGCATTATCTGATAAAAATCTTACATTAATTCTCCTTCTTTACACAGATTCTTATTAATAGCACAATAAGGATTAAAAATTATCGCATATTTATTCAAATAGCACACAATACATTTAGTACTTAACACATAGCACTATCCTTTTTTAAATAATATCAAGATTAACAACACAACTTTAAACAAAAGTTGTAATTCTCCAACTTTATACAAAAAGTTTTAATTCTCTATCCACACATAACTATTCCCAGTTCATCAAACTTACTACACCTAGGGGTTTAGGAACTTGCCACAATTATATGAGTGTATGAACTTATCCTAGTCAGACCTTTGGCGTCCATTCGCTGAGGGGTTCAAAACATTTCATATAATCATGAGTCATGAACTTACCATAAGTATGAGTTTTAAGAACTCAAAAATTAATCTAAACCTTATATTCCTATAGAAAATAAAGATTTCATTCATACCAACATATATATTTACATATGTTCACACATCGTTCTCGATACACTATCAAAAGATACTATCGCTTAAACTTAAGCTATCTACCGTCAACTCCCTTCACCCGTCTTCTTCTTACTGGGACACATGTTGAATATGTGACCCGTTCTCCTACATGAGTCTTTTTACACTTGCTACAGGCTTGCTTCTTCTTCGATTTTGACTTTTCAAAATCATCGTTGTCGTTGTCCCTCCTTCTCTTTTTCTTGCCTTTCTGCTGCTTGATTGTCCCTTTAGACGATCCATCACCTTCAGTCTTCATCCTATCCACCTATGCCTTCAGCTCATTCCGTTCTTCAGTCATTTCGTGTAACACTCACTCAGTCTTCCACAACTCCACCAAGAGAAACACTTTACTCCGGAGTTCTTGAACTTCTGCAGATTCTTGATCTTGTTCTCCAACTTTAGTCTTATTCTCTTTCTCCACCTTAGCTTCTTTGGACTCCGCCTCCTTATCACCACTCAGATACATCTCGGGATAATCATCATGATCGCTCCCTAGATTGACCATGGGTTCATCTTCTCCCACCTTCTCAACTAATTCATTTTGCGCTGGCACCTCGGCTACTGGCACTGGTGCAACAGCCGCTAGCATCTCCGCACTCATTTTATCTTCTCCAAACATCCTACAATAAGTCTAAATGACTTGATTAATACTTTTCAAGTACGAACTTCTCACACTATGCGTTCACATATCTTACTATCGATGCACTTCGGCAATCCCTCACTTAGTACTCTAAATGAGTTTTCTAGATTTCGCTTATGGTTATAATCCTAGGGTTTTCCCCACCCCACTTATGGTTTATAGCCTACAGTTCTTCTACCGCTTGTGACACCTTGGTCACTACAGCTCTGATACCAACCTGTGATACCCCCAAGTCCGGGTTACCTGACCCCCGAGTTTGGTGTTCACGATCCATAATATAATACTAACTATCTACCCATTCATATAGAAATAGTAATACATATCACATTAACATATGTTGTTAATACATTAGTCCCAGGTCCGCTAACCTTAACATTATAAACATACCCCTTAGATATAAAAAAAGGGTTTACAAATACAACATAATAATAATGTTATTCATAACTAATTAATCACTAGGTCTTTGCCCTTATTCTACACAGCACCTTCTGCCACTTCGTTCCTAGCTCAAAAGTTTTATTTAGCAAGGGTGAGCAACAAATTTGCCCCGCAAGTTAAGATATACAATAAATGTATAAGTATTAGAATAATAGACTATTTATTTTGATAGAATGAAACCAAAGTTCGGGGAACTTTAAATTAGCTGAACAATGCGTTAATTAATAACAAGGCTTCTCCCTTTCTATGCAAGACAATAATTTGATAATGAAAGAGTACAACGCTTTCAAAGTTCTAAGATATTCAAATGAATAAACAAGAATCAATTCTACGGAATAACAAAGTGGAATATTTTCCAGATTATACTGAGTGATCTCACCAGATCTTTGAACTTATTTTCTGCATCTATCAAAGATTTATTTTGATACATACGCAGCGTATCGATAACCATAAAGATTAAATCATACCCTCTCGCAAGTATAACAAGTGATCGTTTTTATTATACCGTATATTATGATAATACTTAATAGTAAAAGAATGGTCTAATTTATTTACCCAAAATGTTCCCTTTATATAAAAGGTTGTTCTTCTCAGGTCTCGTAATCAAGATTTTGATTTAAAATGAAATGTAAGGATTTCAATATCTAATCACTTCTCTCTCTTCTCAAACCTATCAAGTCCTCGACAAATGTTCGTTCAGCCGTAATAATTAGCTAAGACATTTCTCAATATAATTTGACAATAAACAGAATTATCAGATCATTAATTCTACCTTCTACTAATATGAATATCCAACAAATGTTATTCTACAAATATATATTCTTGAATCAAGAATTTAATCATGCACTAATCTGCGAATAATAAATAATAAATTTCGGACATGGTATAATTAGCAATAATTAACCATTATAATATTTGAATGAATATAACTCAAGGTTGAGTTAAGAAACTTGCCTTCCGCGTTGATTACAGCTACACAATAAACTTATCTGCTTTCGAAAGACCTATAACCAATAATATCGGTCTTACAATTAGCACAATTATTCATAACACGTAACACTATATTCTGCAGTCAAACTTCTCCTAAGCACATTACCACACATTCACAATAGTGTTTATAACCTATATAAACACTTTTCAACTCTAACTAGTTAGGTCTGGTTGGACTTTGGTCTCATCTCGGTGTTCTGGTCACCCTATCCGACAATTAACACATTGATTGTCTAAAAATCTTGGTCTCTAAGCTTCAATATTATTTTAGATAAGTCAAATATCATTGTTAATATTTTTCGGATGCTTTAAATAATTTATAAACAATTATTATATTTTATAATAATTTTTCAAACACTTAAATCATTTTTAAATGATTTAATTATCAAATAATCTTATTATTATTAATATTTAATAATATGAAAATATTAATAACATACTTGTCAAAATATTAAAGTTATTATTAATAACTTAAAATATTTTTAAATCATTAATATTCTACTTAAATGATTTTTAAAGTAATAAAAATTATTTTAAATCATCAACATTAATATTTAAATATTAATAAAATTATCATCAAAATATTAAAAGTAATTAATTATCACTTAAAATATTTTTAATTCTTTTCTCTCATTTTTAAATGATATTTAGATTAATAAAATCATTTTTAATTCATTTATTTAATATAATAATTAGATAATTCTAATATCATTAATATTAATTTATTAATGAGAATTCTCCAAAAATGTGACGCCCCCAAAATTAGGTATACGTCACCCATCTTGGGTCGCCACTTACATGGTACATAAATTCAAATACAACTTACTAATATAACTGTCCTGTACAATACGACATAAATTGTGAGTTTGAATACAAATATTGTCTACTAGATATTATACAAACTCAAAAGGAGTCCTCATTACAACTATTATTACACTATTTCACGTAATAGTGAGGACTACTAATGCTATCCTCTCGGACCGTTATTCGCTCCCCGACTCGTCTCCGGCCTATGTTCTCATTTTCAAGAGAACGGTGTGATGTAAAGGGTGAGCTCAACTAGCCCAAGAAGAAATATTATGACTAAGATAATGCGTAATAAATTATCAATAGTCTTCAACAATGTTAAACCGATAAAATACAATAGACAAACCGGTTTAATCACAATGGAATATGCAATCCATTAAAAGAGTCAAGTAGAAAATAAAGTCTACTATCTTTTAGGTTTTAAAAGGTTTTCATAAATTTTTATCACTAAGACCAGCTTTTAATGAATAAACCACAATATCTAATCATCCTCGCACACACCATCAAGGATTTTCATCAAATTATCAATGGTCATGACTATACCGAATCACCCCCGGTCATAATCATACCAAAACTATCCATCATTTGCATTATGTGCCACCGAGGACTTTTATCACATCATTTATAACAAGCCATGATTATACCGAATGATCCTCGGTCATAATCATACTAAGTTCATCTATGCACGTAAGCCAAAGATAACATAATATAACATGAGGATGATGACAATGACATAATAATTCAATAAAACAAGTTCAAGAATTATTTTATCCAGAATTAGTAACGCCCAAATTGTCAACAAGATCTTTGCTTTTGTAGAGTAAATTCAAGAATGCTCGTAAGAATGTTTCCATGAAAAGATTTGGATGAAACGCAAATATCAAGAATATTCTACTAATTTCATGGAGTATAGAAGTCAAAGTTTTAACCAACTGGGTATAATAAAGAATGGAATAACAAAATAAATCACCACGCATGCAGATTTCATGATAGACAAAGTTATTCCAATGTAATAATAATAATGAAACTGTGTCGATGAAATTCACACCAATCGGATGATCCAATGAATAATAAATCTTTGAATAATAAACAATGGAACCAGTCCGGTGTAAACACATGCATGTGATATTCCAATGTAATAATAATAAATGCGGAATAATAAACAATGGAACCCAGTCCGTGTAAAACACACGCATGTGATATTCCAATGTAATAATAAAGAATGGAATAATGTAAGAAGATCACCAAGTATAGGGGATTCAGCGTATACAAAAGTTATTCCAACAGTAATAAATAAGAATGGAATAACATAAGGATTTCACCAAGTATAGGGTACGCCGTATATACAAAGTTATGTATATAGGGTATACCACTTTTACAAAAGTTATTCCAATGTAATAATAATGAATGGAATAATGTAAGTTCTCTTCATGAATAAGAAAGAATAACACTCCTTACGGGTACAACAAATAATACCCCTTTACCGTAAAAAAGACACTTGGATAGTGAAGTACGTATACTCTTCTTCTTTCTCTCTATAGATTTTCTCTATAGCTTCTCTCTATAATTTCTCTCTCTAGAGTTTCAATTGAATTCGTAAGAAAATAATGAAGGAATGAGCTTCTATTTATAGGAAAATAGAATGCATAGTAATTAATCCATGAACGGTCCAGATTGATTTACTTTAATCTGACGGTCCATATTTAAAGCAAAATCTTTTAAATAAAATATCATATATTCTATTATATAAAAACATTTTACTATGCAAACACTATGCAACACTATGCAAAACACTACAAAAACACTATGCAACACTATGCATAATAAAATATAATATATTCTATTTATAGAATAACTTTAATAAAGTATTCGCATTTTATATAAAGATGTTTCGCTTTTATTACGTTAATAATACTGAATAAAACAAAACGTCATTATCGCTATATAATAATTCATATTATTAATCGACAATAATGGAATCAAACCGAGTGACTTCTCACATAAGCATCAATAATCAATACCCAGTGCTACTATATGCAACCACACGATATCGTACTTTTTTTACTACCGAGTAGTTCAACAAGATCAACGGTAAAACTTCCGCGCCGTTATTTCAATAAAATATTTTTGTCGTTTTCTCAATCCGATAATAATTTTCGCTAGGGTCCACCAATGATTGAGTAGTTATACGAATATTCCATGCTAAACCGAATATTCCCCACCAATCGAATATAATATAACCACTTGCATACTTTTGCAAAATTTATAAATACTACCCACAACTATAATATTATCTCAAATTCACACCATAATATTAAAATTATTTCGACAAAATTTAAATCTTTTTGATAAAATCTGGGTCTCACAATCTCCCTCCTTATGGAATTTTCCTCAAATTAGGGTACGACCAGTATGATAAAGAGGTGAGGATACCTTGAATACCTTTATCGTTGAAAACATTAAATTCATCTTTGCAATCCGCCAAAGATATTCATTAACAATTCATCTTTTTGCACTATGTGCCAAAGATATACAAATCGTAAAACCAATAATGCCGAGACGCAACTTAATAGTATCACGACCACGAATTATCCATGCACCAACGGGCCGAGGATATTCGTGTTTTCAATTACTACCATGATTATACCGAATAATCCATGGTCATAATCATACCAAGTCTATCAATGCACTACGGCCAAAGATGACTTTTACCACATCTATGAATTAATATTTCATTGCTGAGACTCAGCTCAATAATTAATTCATATCATCGAATCATCCCCGCACTACTGCCAAAGCCAAGTATATTCATTAGTATCACGACCATTTAATTATCCATGCACTACTACCAAAGATAATCGTGTATTCATTAATATCACGACCACAAATTATCCATGTACTACTACGGCAAAGATAATTGTGTATTCATTAGTATCACGACCACAAATTATCCATGCACTACGGCCAAAGATAATCGTGTATTCATTAGTATCACGACCACCAATTATCCATGCACTACGGCCAAAGATAATCGTGTTTTCATTAGTATCACGACCACTAATTATCCATGCACTACGGCCAAAGATAATCGTGTTTTTAATTACGGTTATGATTATACCGAACAATCCCTGGTCATAATCATACCAAGTCCATCTATACACTACAGGCCACATATGACTTTCAACATAATATAAACATGAGGATAATGATATAAAGAATCAATCAAATGAGATAAATGATAAATATTAAATATTTATAATATAATTTATCCAGGATTCAAGAATATCCCCATGTTATCAATCACTTAATAATCTCATAATCTAATATCATTAATATTATAACAATATTTTAATCACTTCTTAAATTTATAAACAATTTATCTCAATTGTTACGCTTTTACCATATAATGCATTTAATCATTCAAAATGCCATACTCATATGATATCATCACCAATTATCAAATCCTCATAAAAAAAATATACATATACTCTATATAGGATTCTCTAGCCATAAAATCATATTTTCAACTTTGTTATATTTCACATAACATATTTAACTCATATGTTCGTAACTAAACTATTTTCATGAAAAATACCAAATCAATCCCAAAAATATTTCTTTTCTGGGATTTAGCATAATATATTCCCATAATGAAAATATATTTTTCTCGGAATTTTTTAAAATTCATTTACTATTTTTCAAAAATCAATTTCTAATTAATTCCTTAAGAAATTAGCTACCTCAAGTTTAACTCCAAAAATTCCCAAATCTTTACAAGACCTTACACATGTTAACGTGAGCTTCCAGTTTAAATTTCATGGTCATCGGAGTTATAGAACTCCAGTTATTGCATTTTTCGTCGGAAAAACCTAAATATTGAAATAGTCATAACTTGCTCATTTTAAGTCAGAATGAGCTCATTTTTGGACAGGAGGTACTTTATACCATATACCTTCATGTCCCAAAAGGCCAGAATTTTTCTCATAATTTAAGTGGCCGAAACAGCCCCTCTAAAATTATGGCAGCAACTTTTTTTTTGCTTTTTTTGCAGCTTTGCACTCCTTTGCTAAAATCAGTCCCACATAAATCTACAACACCTTTTCCAGTAATTCCACTTGGATTAGTTAGGTAACTCAAAGATCTAACTCTAGGACTTGACCACACTCAAAAATTCAAAATATAATAGGAGATATGGTCAATTGAATTTCATGTTACGTTTTTCACCAAAATCTGATTTTCAACTCTTTGTGATTTCTAAGAAACTTTCATGTTTTCACATACTAACCAACATAACTCATCATAAAACTTACTAATACCACGTATACCCATGATTTTCATTAGTCCAATGCTTTTATTATGACTTTCATCATAAACCACGTAAACTGTTCATTTTAGTTGAAGAAATATTTGAGGGTTTAAGAAATGGGTTTGTCTTTTGGGTCAATTACAAAATTCGATTTCACGCTCTAGGGTAGGCTAGGAAATCTTCAAGAATACGCCCAAAAAATTTATTAATAATAGAAATATCATTCAAAAGCTGTGACTCTCATCCAAGACTTGGATAAGACGTCACATTGATACCAACTGTGACTTCTATCCCTTAACCTAGATAAGCACCTCACAATGATACCTATAAACTTGCCATCTTCATTCACGATGTCACCACTGTAAAGTCCGACTTGATTGTACTCCACACAAGGAAGTCAACAACGAAAGGTTCGGGGGCTCTTTACTTATGGCTTGATATGACAATAATTGACTTTAGTAGTTTGGTTATGAATATAAAAGCTAACAACCTTATTTGAAAAGCATGATGAGTAATTAACCAATTGATTCCTAAAATCACATCAAAGGCAAGTATTTTCAAAAGATAAGATCGACAGTAACGTGAAAGTGTTTATTTGAATCAAACAAGATTTAAAAATAGTAGCGTAACGAAGGCTCCTACTAACGAAGTTTCAACCAATAAGTCAAAGTCTAACTTCTCCGAGTCAAATTTAAACGTTGAACGCAAGCAAGAGAGATAAAATAATGGGTAGAACCGGTATCTTATAAGGTATAGACTTCGCAATTTATAATTAACTAACCTGGTGCTAACTTCGTTCGGTTTACTCGCTTTTGAAAAGTCATGAAAATGCGCTTCCTAAAACCAACGACTTTTTGTTTTGTCCATATCCACCTTTGGTGCCACCGTCCCACTAGACTTGACTTTGGTGCACAACAAAATTGAACTAAATGACCTTCTCTTCTTGCAATTTCCACTTCTATTATTTTTGCCATGATTACCACCAAGTGGTTACCATTCTTAGCATGATAATTTCCCCACGATGGTTATCATTGTTCGATAGCCGTTTCCACCAAAGATTATGATTATTATCGTATTATTGGTCGTTACCTTTTGTTTGAATTTGAATCAACACTCTCATGTGCTTCATTGCTTATCTCAAAGATTTTCGGATGTCATTCTCAAACACTATCACAAAACAAGGGTTAATTAACATATCACATATTATCCCTATACTCGACCGACCAATTAAATACCAAATAAATTTTGGGTAGGTCATACTAGCGAAGGAATTCCCGCCTCCCTCCTAGTTCTTATCTCACATCTCACCTGTGGATCATATCCCTAAGCTCGATACCAACCCATGACGCCCAAAAATTAGGTATCGTCACCCATCTTGGGTCACCACTTACATGGTACATAAATTCAAATACAACTTACTAATATAACTATGTGGTACAATACGATATAAACCGTGAGTTTGAATACAAATATTGTCTACTAGATATTATACAAACTCAAAAGGAGTCCTCATTACAACTATTATCACACTATTTCACGTAATAGTGAGGACTACTAATGCTATCCTCTCGGACCATTACTCCGCTTCCCGACTCGTCTCAAATTATGTTCTCATTTCAAGAGAATAAAGTGATGTAAAGGGTGAGCTCAACTAGCCCAAGAAGAAATATTATGACTAAGATAATGCGAATAAATTATCAATAGTCTTCAACAATGTTAAACCGATAAAATATAATAGACAACCGGTTTAATCTGCAAATGGATATGCAATCCATTAAAAGAGTCAAGTAGAAAATAAAGTCTACTATCTTTTAGGTTTTAAAAGGTTTTCATAAATTTTTATCACTAAGACCCAGTTTAATGAATAAACCACAATATCTAATCATCCCGTACTACACGGTCAAGGATTTTCATCAAATTATCAATGGTCATGACTATACCGAATCACCCCCGGTCATAATCATACCAAAACTATCCATCATCGCATTATGTGCCACCGAGGACTTTTATCACATCATTTATAACAAGCCATGATTATACCGAATGATCCCTGGTCTTAATCATACTAAGTTCATCTATGCACGTAAGCCAAAGATAACATAATATAACATGAGGATGATGACAATGACATAATAATTCAATAAAACAAATTCAAGAATTATTTTATCCAGAATTAGTAACGCCCAAATTGTCAACAAGATACTTGCTTTTGTAGAGTAAAATTCAAGAATGATCAGAAGAATGTTTCCATGAAAAGATACTGGATGAAACGCAAATATCAAGAATATTCTACTAATTTCATAGAGTATAGAAGTCAAAGTTTTAATCAACTGGGTATAATAAAGAATGGAATAACAAAATAAATCACCATGCATGCGCGTATTGCAGATAGACAAGTTATTCCAATGTAATAATAATAACGGAACCAGTCGGTGAAATTCACACCGATTGGATGATCCAATGTAATAATAAATTTGAATAATAAACAATGGAACCAGTCCGATGTAAAACATACGCATGAGGATATTCCAACAAAATAATAAATGCGGAATAATAAACAATGGAACTGTGTACGGTGTAAAACACATGCAGACGAGGATATTCCAATGAATAATAAAGAATGGAATAACGGTAGAAGATCACCAAGTATAGGGATTCGGCGTGATACAAAAGTTATTCCAATGTAATAAATAAGAATGGAATAACATATAAGGATTTCACCAAGTATAGGGTACGCCGCATATAAAAGTTATGTATAGGGTATACCACTTTTACAAAAGTTATTCCAATGTAATAATAATGAATGGAATAATGTAAGTTCTCTTCATGAATAAGAAAGAATAACACCTTTACGCACAACAAATAATAACCCTTTACCGTAAAAAAGACAATTGGATAGTGAAGTACCGAATACTCTTCTTCTTTCTCTCTATAGATTTTCTCTATAGCTTCTCTCTATAATTTCTCTCTCTAGAGTTTCAAATGAATTCGTAAGAAAATAATGAAGGAATGAGCTTCTATTTATAGGAAAATAGAATGCATAGTAATTAATCCATGAACGGTCAGATTGATTTACTTTAATCGACGGTCCATATTTAAAGCAAAATCTTTTAAATAAAATATCATATATTCTATTTATATAAAAACATTTTACTATGCAAACACTATGCAAACACTATGCAAAACACTATGCAAAAACACTATGCAACACTATGCATAATAAAATATAATATATTCTATTTATAGAATAACTTTAATAAAGTATTACATTTTTTATATAAAAGATGTTTCGCTTTTATTACGTTAATAATACTGAATAAAACAAAACGTCATTATCATTATAATAATTCATATTATTAATCGACAATAATGGAATCAAACCGAGTGACTTCTCACATAAGCATCAATAATCAATACCGTGGTGCTACTATGCAACCACACGACATATCATTGTACTTTTACTACCGAGTAGTTCAACAAGATCAACCAGTAAAACTTCCGCCGTTATTTTAATAAAATATTTTTGTCGTTTTCTCAATCCGATAATAATTACATTGTGGGGTCCACCAATGATTGAGTAGTTGCATTTAATATTCCTCGCTAAACCTAATATTCCCCAACCAATCTAATATAATATAACCACTTGCATACTTTGCAAAATTTATAAATACTACCCACAACTATAATATTATCTCAAATTCACACCATAATATTAAAAATTATTTCGACAAAATTTAAATCTTTATTGATAAAATCTGGGGTCTCACAAAAAATATAGAAAATTATATTTTAAAATCCCAAATATTTTCTAACACTTTATTCTTATTTAAAATGATTTTAAATTATTAAAATCATTTTTATCTTATTTATTTAATTTACTAATTAAATAAATCTAATATCATTAATATTAATTTATTAATTAAAATTCTCCAAAAATATTAAAAGTCACATTTTATAACTCAAAATATTTTTAAATACTTTATTCTTATTTAAAATGATTTTCGTAATATTAAATCATTTTCTTCTAATTTATTTCATATACTAAGTAAATAAATTAAATACCTTTAATATTTAAATAATTATAAATATTAAAGAAAAATATTCCAATTGGTCAAAGATTATTTTTCATAATTTAAAATAATTTTTAAAACCATTTTTAATAATTTTTATAATTTATTTTCTATTTTTAATTAATTACCGGAATATTCAGAAAATAAAATAAATAAAACCGTCGCTATAGCCTATAGCGACACTTGTCTGTCGCCTTAGGTGTTCTTGGCTCAAGAACACAGACTAAGTAAGTGTTTCGGTTTGACCGCTTGTAATTCTCACCTTAATCATGTTTTGGGTTTGTTTAAACACTGATCCGGTAGTAGGTTTGTGGTACTACAATTACCAAACATTATCTTAATCATACAACATCATATCTACAAGATTCAGATCTTAGAAGTAGCTGTCAGCCTCATATGGGTTTTCTGGGTAACCCAGAAACCCAGACAGTCGCGAGGTACCACTTTCAAGCTCAATAATCTTTGTGTTCGGATCATTATTTGGGCTCTTTCTTGGTTTTTATCCGTAGTATAAATGACAAGGAATAACACTAAAACAACAGATGAACTAAAAAAACAACCACATCTCAAGTTACACCTTGGTCAAAGTCTGTCAGAAACGTAGTTCATCTGTTTCTGGGTTTTCCAGAAACTGTTCCCGTGAACGGATGGTCTAGTTTGACCATCTTTTACGTTCGGTCTGTTGATGTTTTAAAATACATAAAGATCCAGATCTATAGTCCAGTGTACATTCTACAACATTATTATAATAACACTAACATATCATGTAAATTCTGTCAGATAAAGGCCTTCAAAATACTTGTCAGGTTCGGTTTTTCATTTTCTAGATTACTCAGATTTTTATTTCATTAAACCCGGCAAACGGGTTTCAATTGCTAATAACTCCTGATCCCTACATCAAATGGCTCTGATTTCTTTTTCAGACTAAAGAACTCATACCAAGCTACAAAATCAAAACTTAAAACAACAAAAAAGCTTAAACGAGCAAGGATCTGTGGCGAGTGACATATCTTGTCAGACCACAGAAACTACTCAAGAACAGTCTTTCAAAACTTCGATTTTTACCAACTTTGATGCTATGGATCTATGATATAACATCATAGATCATCATAAAACATCTTCTAACACTTATATAAACACATAAACACGAAATCTTTCTTAGCATACATGATCAAACTATGAGTTAGGGTTTTACCTTCTCTTGTCAAATCTTTGATTCTTACTCTCCTTAATTGATCTAGATGTTCTAGGAGCTTGGTAAGTGACTGAATTTCTTTGTAATTTCAGAATCAAGGAGGGGGAGTGTTGTTAAGTGTTGGATTGCAAAATGACTAATATTAGTCATTTTCTCTTTCTTTAATCCCCTTTACATAGATACAATGTATGTATATGATGCTAGGTGTCAAGCAAATCAGCTTTTCTGAGATTTATGAAGTCACAAAGTCAAGTGGGTTGGTCAACAACTAAAGGTCTTGACCATTTCTACACGTAACCTCATTAAAAATGTAAAAAGGGTAATTTTGTCATTTGATAAATATATTTAATGGCATTCTTGACATTTGTTCAAACCCTTAGGGTTTAGGGTTTGGGCTAGGGTTTAGGGTTTGGACCCTTTAGGGTTTAGGGTTTAAACCCTTTAGATTAGCAATTTAATTTCCAAGATTTTCGAATTTCTGTTTTCAAAATAGAAAATTAATACTCCAAAATTATAATTAGGATTCAATAATTAAATTAATATTTCCTAATCATAAAATTCAATCTTGCTAATTAGGATTAATATTCCTAATTAAAATTGCTTAATTTAGCAATTAGGGTTAAAATGGTTATAACCACGAATTAGGGTTTTAATTAGAAAAATAAATTTTCTAAATTACAATTAGGGTTTGTAAAATAGAAATTAAAATAACTAAAATATAATTAGGGTTTTCTAATCATATTAAAGTTTAATAAACACCTTAGGCTTGTCAATTAAGATTAGGGTTTCCTAATTTAGGGTTTAGGATTCTCGAATATGAAATTAGGGTTTCCTGGCGTACAATTAGGGTTTCTAACGGTACGTTAGGGTTTCTAATTTTGAGATTAGGGTTTCTAATCTCCTATTAGGGTTTATAATTTTAAACCTTATTTGATCAATCATTGATCAAAATTTCTATACAGTACAAACAGGAACTCATTAATATAACTTTTTTAATTATATTTTCTATCGAATCCCTATCCGTAACTAGGGTTAGGGTTTCTATTCTCTGTTAAGCACAACTATACTCTAAATTTATTAGTCAATACACAAATTAACTTTCTCAAGACTCGTATCACAGATACTTGTCACAAAATTGATAATTAATATTATTATTAATAATAAAAAAAATTATTCGTAAATTTTGGATTGTTCGAAATCCCGGGTTATCACATTCACCCCTCCTTAAAAGGATTCCGTCCTCGAAATCACCGCTTTCTTATTCTATATAATCTTTTAAAGTTGTATCATCAATTCCTTTTTATCAACACAATATTAAATTGTGTCTCCAATTCTAACCTGTGACTTGAATCTATACAAGAAAACAAATCACAACAATATCTAACCAAGATTACTCGCGTAATTAAATTTCTAACCGAACTAGTTACCTATCGCCTCTTCATGGGCAGCTGCTGCATTTGGAACTGTCATGCTAAAAGTGAATGTTGTTGGTCTTCCTGGCTGTGCAGGTCCTCGAATCGCCAAGGTTTCGCTACCGGGTCTATTGTTGACACTTCTCCTCTCTACATTTCTCTTCGGACAATTCGGACCAGATGATCGGTCGATCAACACGCAAAACAACCTTGTGTCTTCTTTGGAATGGGACACTAGGGTGACATGTGTCCCTCTTGACCACAGTTGTAACAGACTCCTTTGTTCTTCAAACAAACTCCTTGATGACGCTTCCAGCAAACTACGCACGGCGCGCCTTTCTGCCTAATCTCTACTGGATTATTTCCTTAATTAATATCACCATCCCTCTTACGTTTATTATCATTACTACTTCCACTACCACCTATCATAATATTTCCTTCAGCTTCCTTTCTTTTTTCTTGACTATTCTTCAATACAGCTTTAATTTCTCCTTCAGCGATAATTGCTTTTTCTAATAATGTTGAAAATGAACTAATTTGCAGCCCATCCAGCTTCTCGAGTACCAACGATTTCAATCCGTTCCTAAAACATCGTGCTTTAAGCTCCTCAGTGTCCACTCGATGTGGAGAAAATTTTGCTAACTCGTTGAACTTGACAAAATATTCTGTCACCGTCATATCTACCTGCTTCAGATTCACAAATTGTTCTTCCATATTTCTCTTTAGACTTCCCTTCCTTGGCGGCATTAGCTGATAAAAATTTTACATTAATTCTCCTTCTTTACACAGATTCTTATTAATAACACAATAAGAATTAAAAATTATCGCATATTTATTCAAATAGCACACAATACATTTAGTACTTAACACATAGCACTATCCCTTTTAAATAATATCAGGATTAACAACACAACTTTAAACAAAAGTTGTAATTCTCCAACTTTATACAAAAAGTTTTAATTATCCATCAACACATAACTATTCCCAGTTCATCAAATTTACTACACCTAGGGGTTCAGGAACTTGCCATAATTATATGAGTGTATGAACTTATCCTAGTCAGACCTTTGGCGTCCATTCGCTGAGGGGTTCAAAACATTTCATATAATCATGAGTCATGAACTTACCATAAGTATGAGTTTTAAGAACTCAAAAATTAATCTAAACCTTATATTCCTATAGAAAATAAAGATTTCATTCATACCAACATATATATTTACATATGTTCACACATCGTTCTCGATACACTATCAAAAGATACTATCGCTTAAACTTAAGCTATCTACCGTCAACTCCCTTCACCCGTCTTCTTCATAGTGGGACACATGTTAAATATACGACCCGTTCTCCCACATGAGTCTTTTTACACTTGCTACAGGCTTGCTTCTTCTTCGGGTTTGACTTTTCAAAATCATCGCTGTCGTTGTCCCTCCTTCTCTTTTTCTTGCCTTTCTGCTGCTTGATTGTCCCTTTAGACGATCCATCACCTTCAGTCTTCATCCTCTCCACCTGCGCCTTCAGCTCGTTCCGTTCTTCAGTTATTTCGTGTAACGCTGGCTCCGTCTTCCACAACTCCACCAAGAGAAACACTTTACTCCGGAGTTCTTGAACTTCTGCAGATTCTTGATCTTGTTCTCCAACTTTAGTCTTATTCTCTTTCTCCACCTTAGCTTCTTTGGACTCGCCTCCTTATCACCACTCAGATACATCTCGGGATAATCATCATGATCGCTCCCTAGATTGACCATGGGTTCATCTTCTCCCACCTTCTCAACTGATTCGTTTCGCGCTGGCACCTCGGCTACTGGCACTGGTGCAACAGCCGCTAGCATCTCCGCACTCATTTCATCTTCTCCAGACATCCTACAATCAGTCAAAATAACTTGATTAATACTTTTCCAGTACGAACTTCTCACACTATGCGTTCACATATCTTACTGTCGACGCACTTCGACAATCCCTCACTTAGTACTCTAAATGAGTTTTCTAGATTTCGCTTATGGTTATAATCCTAGGGTTTTCCCCACCCCACTTAAGGTTTATAGCCTACAGCTCTTCTACCGCTTGTGACACCTTGGTCACTACAGCTCTGATACCAACCTGTGACACCCCCAAATCCGGGTTACTTGACCTCCGAGTTTGGTGTTCACGATCCATAATATAATACTAACTATCTACCCATTCATATAGAAATAGTAATACATATCACATTAACATATGTTGTTAATACATTAGTCCCAGGTCCGCTAACCTTAACATTACAAACATACCCCTTAGATATACAAAAAGGGTTTACAAAAACAACATAATAATAATGTTATTCATAACTAATTAATCACTAGGTCTTTGCCCTTGTTCTTCACAGAACCTTCTGCCACTTCGTCCCTAGCTGAAAAGTTTTATTTAGCAAGGGTGAGCAACAAATTTGTCTCGCAAGTTAAGATATACAATAAATGTATAAGTATTAGAATAATAGACTATCTATTTTGATAGAATGAAACCAAAGTTCGGGGAACTTTGAATTAGCTGAACAATGGGTTAATCAATAACAAGGCTTCTCCCTTTCTATGCAACACAATAATTTGATAATGAAAGAGTACAACGCTTTCAAAGTTCTACGATATTCAAATGAATAAACAAGAATCAATTCTACGCAATAACAAAGTGGAATATTTTCCAGATTATGCTGAGTGATCTCACCAGATCTTTGAACTTATTTTCTCGGGTATCTATTAAAGATTTACTTTGATACATATGCAGGCGTATCAGATAACCATAAAGATTAAATCATACCCCTCTGCAAGTATAACAAGTGATCAGCTTTATTATAGCCGATATTATGCATAATACTTAACAGTGCGCAATGGCCGAATTTACGACCCAAAATGTTCCCTTTATATAAAAGGTTGTTCTTCTCAGTCTCAAAATCAAGATTTTGATTTAAAAATGAAATGCAAGGATTTCAATATCTAATCACTTCTCTTCTCTTCTCAAACCTATCAAGTCCTAACAAATGTTCGTCTAGCCAGAATAATTAGCTAAGACATTTCTCAATATAATTTGACAATAAATAAGAATTATCTGTACTGTCAATTCTACCTTCTACAAATATGAATATCCAACAACAGTTATTCTACAAATGTATATTCTCCGAATCAGTAATTTAATCATGCACTAACTGCGAATAATCAACAATAAATTCCCTGGACATGGTATAATTAGCAATAATTAACCATTATAATATTTGAATGAATATAACTCAAGGTTGAGTTAAGAAACTTGCCTTCCGCGTTGATTATCGCTACACAATAAACTTATCTGCTTTCAAAAGACCTATAACCAATAATATCGGTCTTACAATTAACACAATTAGTCATAACACGTAACACTGTATTCTGCAGTCAAACTTCTCCTAGGCACATTACCACACATTCACATTAGTGTTTATAACCTATATAAACACTTCTCAACTCTAACTAGTAGGTCTGGTTGGACTTTGGTCTCATCTCGGTGTTCTGGTCACCCTATCCGACAATTAACACATTGATTATCTAAAAATCTTGGTCTCTAAGCTTCAATATTATTTTAGATAAGGCAAATATCGTTTATAATATTTTTCGGAAGCTTTAAATAATTTATAAACAATTATTATATTTTATAATAATTTTTCAAACACTTAAATCATTTTTAAATGATTTAATTATCAAATAATCTTATAATTATTAATATTTAATAATATGAAAATATTAATAACATACTTGTCAAAATATTAAAGTTATTATTATTAACTTAAAATATTTTTAAATCATTAATATTCTACTTAAATGATTTTTAAAGTAATAAAAATCATTTTTAAATCATCAACATTAATATTTAAATATTAATAAAATTATCATCAAAATATTAAAAGTAATTAATTATCACTTAAAATATTTTAATTCATTTCTCTCATTTTTAAATGATTTTTAGATTAAAAAAATCATTTTTAATTCATTTATTTAATATAATAATTAAATAATTCTAATATCATTAATATTAATTTATTAATGAGAATTCTCCAAAATATAGAAAATTATATTTTAAAATCCCAAATATTTTCTAACACTTTATTCTTATTTAAAATGATTTTTAAATTATTAAAATCATTTTTATCTTATTTATTTAATTTACTAATTAAATAAATCTAATATCATTAATATTAATTTATTAATGAAAATTCTCAAAAAAATATTAAAAGTCACAATTTATAACTCAAAATATTTTTAAATACTTTATTCTTATTTAAAATGATTTTTCGTAATATTTTATCATTTTCTTCTAATTTATTTAATATACTAAGTAAATAAATTAAATACCTTTAATATTTAAATAATTATAAATATTAAAGAAAAATATTCAATTGGTCAAAAATTATTTTTCATAATTTAAAATAATTTTTAAAACCATTTTAATAATTTTATAATTTATTTTCTTTTTTAATTAATTACCGGAATATTCAGAAAATAAAATAAATAAAACCGTCACTATAGCCTATAGCGACACTTGTCTATCTCCTTAGGTGTTCTTGGCTCAAGAACACTGACAAAGTCGATGTTCGAGGTGTTGATTTAACAAGCTTGTAATTCTCACCTTAATCATGTTTTGGGTCCATTTTAAACACCGATCCGGTAGTAGGTTTTTGTGGTACTACAATTACCAAACATTATCTTAATCATACAACATCATATCTGCAAGATTCAGATCTTAGAAGTAGTATCGGACCTCATACGGGTTTTCCGGGTAACCACGAAACCTGCATACGATCGAGGTACCACTTTCAAGCTCAATAATCTTTGTGTTCGGATCATTATTTGGGCTCTTTCTTGGTTTTTATCCGTAGTATAAATGACAAGGAATAACACTAAAACAACAGATGAACTAAAAAAACAACAACATCTCAAGTTACACCTTGGTCAAAGTCTGTCAGAAACGTAGTTCATCTGTTTCTGGGTTTTCCAGAAACTGTTCCCGTGAACGAATGGTCTAGTTTGACCATCTTTTACGTTCGGTCTGTTGATGTTTTAAAATACATAAAGATCCAGATCTATAGTCCAGTGTACATTCTACAACATTGTTATAATAACACTAACATATCATGTAAATTCTGTCAGATAAAGGCCTTCAAAATACTTGTCAGGTTCGGTTTTTCATTTTCTAGATTACCCAGATTTTTACTCGGTCAAACCCGGTCAACGGGTTTTGACCATTAATAACTCCTGATCCCTACATCAAATGGCTCTGATTTCTTTTTCAGACTAAAGAACTCATACCAAGTTACAAAATCAAAACTTAAAACAACAAAAAAGCTTAAACGAGCAAGGATCTGTGGCGACTAACATATCTTGTCAGACCACAGAAACTGCTCAAGAACAGTCTTTGAAAACTTCAATTTTTACCAACTTTGATGTTATGGATCTATGATATAACATCATAGATCATCATAAAACATCTTCTAACACTTATATAAACACATAAACACGAAATCTTTCTTAGCATACAAGATCAAACTTTGAGTTAGGGTTTTACCTTCTCTTGTCAAATCTTTGATTCTTACTCTCCTTAACTGATCTAGATGTTCTAGGAGCTTGGTAAGTGACTGAATTTCTTTGTAATTTCGGAGTCAAGGAGAGAGAGAGAGAGTTGTTAAGTGTTGGAGTGCAAAATGACTAATATTAGTCATTTTCTCTTTCTTTAATCCCCTTTACATAGATACAATGTAAGTATATGATGCTAGGTGTCAAGCAAATCAGCTTTTCTGAGATTTATGAAGTCACAAAGTCAAGTGGGTTGGTCACCAACTAAAGGTCTTGGCCATTTCTACAAGTAACCTCATTAAAAATGTAAAAAGGGTAATTTTGTCATTTGATAAATACATTTAATGGCATTCTTGACAATTGTTCAAACCCTTAGGGTTTAGGGTTTGGGCTAGGGTTTAGGGTTTGGAGCCTTTAGGGTTTAGGGTTTAAACCCTTTTGGTTAGCAATTTAATTTCCAAGATTTTCGAATTTCGATTTTCAAAATAGAAAATTAATACTCCAAAATTATAATTAGGATTCAATAATTAAATTAATATTTCCTAATCATAAAATTCAATCTTGCTAATTAGGATTAATATTCCTAATTAAAATTGCTTAATTTAGCAATTAGGGTCAAAATGGTCATTAGGGTTTATAACCCACGAATTAGGGTTTTAATTAGAAAAATAACTTTTCTAAATTTCAATTAGGGTTTGTAAAATAGAAATTAAAATAACTAAAATATAATTAGGGTTTTCTAATCATATTAAAGTTTAATAAACACCTTAGGCTTGTCAATTAGGATTAGGGTAGGAATAAGGATTCCCGAATATGAAATTAGGGGTTCCCGACATACAATTAGGGTTTCTAATGGTACGTTAGGGTTTCTAATTCTGAGATTAGGGTTTCTAATATCTTATTAGGGTTTATAATTTTAAACCTTATCCGATCAATCATTGATCAAAATTTCTATACAGTACAAACACAAACTCATTAATATAATTTTTTAATTATATTTTCTATCGAATCCCTATCCGTAACTAGGGTTAGGGTTTCTATTCTCCGTTAAGCACAACTCTACTCTAAATTTATTAGTCAATACACAAATTGACTTTCTCAAGACTCGTATCACAGATACTTGTCACAACATTGATAATTAATATTAATATTAATAAAAAAAAAATTTATTCGCAAATTTTGGATTATTCGAAATCCCGGGTTATCACATGCATGATTAATAACAAGTTGAGGGATAAAACTTGCTCAACATAAGAATAACAGAATTTAGGAACTTGCGTAATTAGAACAACATTAAATATATGAACCCTTCTCAAATTAAGAGTTAGGTTGAAGAGTTTGCATGAACATAATAAAGTTAGAATAGTTATATAAGTAGGTTTAAGAACTTGCTCAATGCATCAATAAGGTTTAAGCACTTGCACAATCGTAAAAGTAAAGTTAGAGAACTTACCTCGTGCGTAGGTTAAACAATAACTACTCACGTTCACCACAAGTCCAACACATACCATATGTATTGGCAATACTCATTAGTTACATTAATATTAGCTTCATGAGTTTCTTTCCCACTTTTAGTATAGCTCACTAAGTAAGTTTAAGTTTAAACAATATCACATCTTTTCATGAGTATCACATTTTAGCTCTATTACAACTACTTCAATTATCATGTCATTGCATCATATACACATTAAAAACTTGATACAACATCCTATTATATGTCCAACATATTATCATTCTCTTTAGATTAGGTTATACTAACACACAAAGGACTGCATTTGCATTTGTGCATCACGACGCCCTCCGATGGCCTACAAATGCACAATAGGTATAAAGATGGCCATTTTGACCCCTAATAACGACATCACATTGAAACACTTAAAGAATAAGATTTATAGGTCTACTCGTCCTTGTTCTGGATCATCTTGAATCACATCAATCAGAGTTCGTATGAAAACGTTATGCTCAATTTGGTAAAACATGTCCGGTTAAAATTATTTTCAAAATTTGGCTGGACAGACTACCCTGGGGCTGGGGTCCCTTCTGCGATTTCGCGAATTATCATCTCGAACACTACAAAAAGCAAAATTAGGCCTACAAACTCCTTTCTAACAACCATACCAACCTACCCAAGGTGTAATATGTTAACAGAAACATAAACTAATGTTTCTAACACGTTTCTAACCACATAAACATCAATGTTACAACCTTTAATTTCACTATTTCTCTTATTTCCTCTTCTTTTGCATTCATAGCGAAATTCTTCATTGTGAATTCGTTTTACAACTAAAACAGTTAGTTTCAATTACTTTGCTTTCGTTTCTTCATATATTTTCACAATCAATAAACAATTTACACTTATACTATGAATTGAGTACCAATTTTAATTCTAATTTAAGCCATATTCAACATATGTCAATATAAACTTACTCTAATATGATTTCCTCCATAATAAAATGTATTACATGAATCAATTTACTCTAAATCATCTATAAACCACATGAAAACAATTTATATCAACAATTATCATAAAAAATCACATAATAAACAATTAATCCTTCACACCAATTTTACAGAGAACTTTTGAATAGAATAAAACTAAAACTTTGAAAAGTAGAAAGGTAGGGTTATACCTTTACTAGAAGATGATTACAACATGTTGACTTATGTCACACTCCATGTTTTGATGATGACCTTATTATTCCACTAATCATGATATATCACATTTCAGGGAAAGATATGACATTTCAGGAACATCAAGGAAGAAATTACAAAGCCAAGACATCCTTGAAGAAAGAAAAGCATATTTG
Organism: Panax quinquefolius; assembly: GCA_020205615.1. Classification (NCBI taxonomy): domain Eukaryota; kingdom Viridiplantae; phylum Streptophyta; class Magnoliopsida; order Apiales; family Araliaceae; genus Panax; species Panax quinquefolius. The sequence goes on from CM035162.1 coordinate 98,999,420, forward strand.
AGTCCTAGGAATATATGTAAGATCTTAGCATCTATTACTTCCCAAAATAAGGCTCAAGGACATGTGCATTACCTATACACTTGCATTCTCATATTTGATGCCACCTACTGATTCACTAGCCATAATATGCATGGTCGAAACTACCTATCATAACTTAAGGAATCAAAGCATGTTAACCAATATATATGGTAATCTAGAGTATATGGTTGATTTAATAAAATACCATAACTTATTCATTGTCATCAACTTGATTCACGGTAAGAACAAATATGGCATATCATAAATCATAAATCATGCGTCATGAATCAAGGACCTTAATTAAGGTAACTAGCTAATATGTAAAAGCATAAGTTAAGGAATGTCACTAGATTGTTAAAGCTGCATACGTAATGGTAATTGATTATATCCGAAACTTGCCAAAAAGAAAGTTGCCATATGACAAGATAGGTATTAAATGCAAAAGATATAGTCTCACGTGATGGGTTCTCTATTAAACAAAATATCCTCAGTCATCACCAAAGATCCTCATATAGTACATATCATGACGAGATCTCTTCCTATATACAAATATAAGGAGTCTTGATCCTTGGCACAATCTCTGGATGACAGTCTTTGTACTACGTAATTTGTGCATACTATCTCGTATTACTGTATTTTAACCACCGGGTATTCCAACAGTGTTAACGGTAAAAACTACGTCGTTATTTATAAAAACTCAAATTTGTCGTTTTCTTCATCCGACCATTATCCGTTATGGGGCCCACAAATGGCTGCGCCATCGTACGAATATTCCCCGATAGAAAGAATATTCCACGACCAAACGAATATTCCCCGACAACAATGAATATTTTATAACCACTTGCTTATTTTGAAAAATTTTCACATTTCACCCATAATCAAAGCATTATATCAAATTAATTCCTTATTATTAACAATAATAAATAGAGGAAATTCGATTTTATTTATAATAAGTTGGGGTCTTACATAAAGTCTTTACTACCTTATTTAAACAAGTGAAATAAGATGGTTGGCTAAGCTATATGATTAAAACTATAAGAATAAGAGAAGTAGTTGTGCTAGTAAGTCAAGATAGGGTTATAATTCCCCTAATGCATCGCCTAATCTCCTAACTCTCCAAATTACAAACGAATCAATGAATGGTCAACCGAGAACAGTAAATACGCATAAGCTTCTGTCGAAGGTTAAATGCACATCCCTAGCCAGATAAATCACAATATGTATATTGGTGAAAATAGCTAGGCCAAGGCCATTAAGCTAAGTCTCAAGGCCGCACAAGGCAAATAGAGATATGTTTATCCTATTAGCGGTTTATGCACACATTCCATTGGCATGGTCATAACAGGTGTTGTTGTATTTAAAGATAGATAATAACATCCATTTGTCAATTTCTATTATTATCAATACCAATTTCTCTATCAAGCAATTAGTCATTAAGTAAGAAATACAACAACCCATTCCAAAATGATTCATTATATAAAATAGGAGAGAAAGTTAATTAAGCTAAACAAAAGGTTACATTGCAATCCTAAAAATGGAATTAGTTCATATCCATGGTACTAAAACACATTTTCAATACATTCCACATTTTCAGTATTACACAAATAAATGGGAGATTTGGAATAAGAAAACCCCTATTTTGAAGTGTTCTTCCTCCAAATCATCTCTTCACTGCGTAGCTACTCAGCTTCTGTTGGATGCAATAATTGTTCCTCCTTTTAAGCACAACTTCTTTCTCTTCTAAGAATTTAAGATTGTAATAACTATTCTAGTCTATACTATATGTCTTAAATTTCTATCGTAGGCGGCTGAGAATTCATTCTCCCCTAATCCCCTCTCTCTTTAGGTCATTTAAAGCCATTTCTTGTCTAGAGACAGGAGTTTTTCATTATTTTTGCATGAGCATTAAAAAGTAACAAGTGGTCTTTGCAGTATGCACGTAGGTTAAAAAGAGCCAGGAGGTCGTACATGCATGAGACTCCATGAACAAGCCTCGACGCTGTGGCGCGAGGATGACATCAGGGGCATGGCGTTGGGGCGCCGAGTATGGAGCTGGGGCACCGAGTATGGCACTGGGGTGCCGAGTATGGCGCTGGGACGCCTATTTCCAGTGTTTTTGGGGTGGAGCAGCGCTGCGGCGCGGGCTCTTCGTGTAATCCTTGCCACTGCGACGCCAATACAGCAAAAATGCCCATTATGCCCCTAGAAGCTGGAAAAGATATGTAAAGCCTTGCATCATAGAATTTAGACATAATAACAACAAAATATAAATAAAACCTAACTATATAACTAAAAATAGGCAACAACTTAAGCATAAAGGATCTGATTCGCAGGTATAAATCCTACACATCAAATACCCCCAAACTTAAGCTTTTGCTTGTCCTCAAGAAAACTATCAGACAACCATACCCCATTACTGCAAGATATGAATGAAGACTAATACTATAGACTAATATTATGGCCTCTAAGCACAATCATAAACACCCTCTGAGAATAGGACAAAATGCATACGAACGAGGGCTGAATGTCTATTAATAAACATGAGACTGTAATCGATCCATTCTGTGTGTGTGCAGACCAAACATCTTAACTAGCCATAACCCAAATTAAGATCACACAGTCGACTGTGATAACCAATAAGCTTACTATGCAACTCATAATTTACAAGCATTGAGAACAAGATGCAAAAACAAGAAAGGATCAAAAGGTTCTAGTATAATGAAGTAAATTTTGACTCAGACAATACTTGATTACTTTTAGGCTAAACAGAGCACCCATTAGCAAGCTTTCAATCAATGACTCTCAAGTCAGATGACTTTAGGGCACTAGGTGTAGAACACCCCTAAGCTCAAGCATAAAGGCCACGTAAACAACATAAGTCCAAAACAGATTTTACCATCCTGCGTTTATGGGCGAGTGCGTTTCCACGCTCCATCTCAACCCACCGTAGGACTGTTATTATAATAGTTTTTTTATTATTATATAGAACTTTAGACCCGAAAGTGTAAAAGCCTCTAAGTCTTTTATTCTTGAAATCAACATAGTTTTAACAGCATACAATATTTTCAACACAGTAAACAAACAACCTAAATCTGGACACATAACTAGAAAAGACAATTGGTCGGTGCTTGCTAAAAGGATGGATCCAAAACAATCTCGACTTATCTAATTAACACGCCCCTAGTTCACATAAATTTGACACTACTCTAAGAAAATGATATAATTACTTCAAGGTCATTATAGGCCAAAATCAAAACTTATGTTATAACACCCTAACCCAAAGATATATAAGCGATTCTGAATAGGGGGTTAGAGTTAATCAAAATGTAATAGGCAAAAACTATAAAATATAAAGTACCCTAGACAAAAAAGGGTAAAGCCATAACACATGCATTAAGTATACCAATAATCAGTGTAAACCCCAAAAATAAGACTATCCACAAAATAATATCTAACTTAGTTAAGATATCCCCAACTATCACGTGGAAACTACACAATCCTAACATGATAATACTTATAACATAAGATATACAACCAAAAACATGCATTCATATATAAATTAAAATACTACTATGCAAAACATGCATCCAAAATATACCAATAACAATATAAAACCATTAACCACAATAATAATAAACATTAGATAAAACATATTTAAACAAGTAGTTTGGGGCCCAAGTGATTCACTCAAGTCCTCACACCATAAACATAAATAAACATAGCAGTTCAAATATTAATAGACTAACACAATTCATATATGATATAAATAAAAGGAATTCTCCCCCCAAACATGCAATTTGGCCAGTGTCCTCAATGGCCTCTGAACTTCATCATCATGCATCTGGAGAATCGTTACCTTCATCACCTACCATATCAAGATCATCATCATCACCGACCACCTCAAGATCATCATCATCACCACCGTCATCCTCCACGTTCACTAGTTCATCTCCGCGGGCCTCCTCAGCAGGAGGAAATTGCGGCGGATAAGGTGCGTAAATTGGAGGTGCTATAAATGGAAAGGGCAAGAAATCAGCATCGTTTCCTCCCTGAGCAGCATGAATGTTGGAGAGTGTGTTGGCGAACTCTGCATAGAAATGGTGGAATTAATTCTGCCATTGGGGTGAGAGTGTCTACCTTGTAGTGTAGAAAGGTCAGGCTACTCAAAATTTCTGAGAGGGCCCCAGAATGAATGGTCTTAGATGACGGAGGCTCAGGCACGTGAGTGAAGGTACCCGCTTCATTAGATGGTGCCGGATCACTGGATGGCGGTGGCTAAGTCGCTGGCAAAAATCCCTCTCCTCGGGGGTACGACGGTGCTCCCTCCTAGACTCCATAGCGGCCTATGAGATGATGATCAATAACAGACATGGGTGGCAGGGTGACATCTTCCTCATCCCACTGAACACCTGCTCTTTTACAAAGAGGGGTAATTAGAGATGGGTGTGGGAGGCCTGCCATAACATTGCTCTTTATTACATTCTTAATGGACTCGTTAATCAGTACCCCTACATCAACTTTTAAACACGTAACAATGTCATAGAGCAGAATTTTCCTCTCCCGAGTTACATCACTCAAGTGACGCGTAGGCATGATATTAACACATATAAACGAATACCAAGTCTTACCATAACGGCTTAAGGCCTGTTGGGGGAACTACGTCTTTTCACCATGAAATTCATTAGTTTTCCATACAGTCCCAGGCTTGCAGAGTTTAATAATGATGTCACCTGTGTTGTAATTTCGTAGCCCAACCTCCCGATAATCGTGACCAACATGGTTGGGAGTCCCATAAACTACATTGATAGTCTGACTATCGAATTCGATTAACTTTCCCGCACCGGCACCCCCGGAGGGCCATCAGGAATGGCATTAGCGTAGAATTCTTTCACCATCGCGACAACTGCTGATTCAGGCAACTTGGTGAAATGCACCTATTTCATTTTGACAATCATGGCCATCATCTAACCGTCCAATTTGTCATCAGGCCAAAGCCATCGCTCAGGTACCAAACTACAAGACAAGAAATTTTGATTATAACGCTTATAGACCTCTTTAGTTGGAAATTTAACAGCATCCCAAGTCAAAACACGAGTTCGGGAAGAGGATGGAGGAGGGGGGCCAATACTGGTTCTTGGACGCTTAGAAGCCATACTTAGTTTATAAGAATAATCTAAAGGCACCAACTTAATGCTCTGTAAGTAATTTTCCACACCCAACAGTATAACACAGAAGCGTACCTCGCTTGGCTTTTAAAGAGGGAATCCGTAGGTGAGGAACGACCAAAATAATTAAATGCACGACGGTTGGCGATCGAACGGTCGGAATTGAAGGGTCACGACAGTTGAACTTGCCTAACCGCTTGAGAGGAGGAAAATGCAGTGAGTTTTTCTTTTTGGAAGGGGAAGGAGTGCTGTAAATCAACAGAATAGATGCCTTTATAAACCAAATTTCACTGATGGCGCTGCGGCGCGAAGGCAAACCCACTCTGGCGCTGAGGCGCGGATAATGGCGTTGGGGCACGAGCATCTGTGAATACTGTGACACTGTGACGCGAAGTGTTGATTATTAACTGGCACCGCGGTGCAGAATTGTAGTAGGTCCTCATTTGGTCAGGCAATGTAGCGCGAATTTTGAGGCTGCAACGTGAAACAGGCACTGTGGCGCGAGAATGTAGTATAACACCGGCACCGGGACGCGACTTTTGAATTTCTAAGGCCCAAATTCCTGCACAAGCCAATCCTTATATCAGTAATCAACACACAAAAAAGACAGCAAACATTGTATTCACAAGTTTTAACTGCTAAAAGCCCTTAAACACATACTAACATAAATGTCTTAAACACATACTAACATACATGCACTATACAGACTACAGGTTATATTAAAAACTACAGACAGTAACTAATGACAACCAAAATAAGACTGAAGTTAATAAAAACAAAAGCAAGTTGTTTGATATTGAGATGGGGATGCCTCCCATCAAGCGCTTGATTTAGAGTCGTCAGCTTGACTGTTATCCCATCTTATACCGGGTCTCCCAATGTGATTGAGGTGTTCTACCTGTCGACCTCGCCGCCCCAATAGTGCTTTAATCTCTGCCCATTAACCTTGAAGGTTTTATCTGACTGTGGGTCTTCAACCTCAATCGTCCCATACGAATACACCTTAGCAACCGTGAACGGCCCCGACCATCGGGACTTCAGTTTCTTGGGGAATAATTTCAGTTGGGAGTTGAAGAGAAGAACCTTTTGACCTGGCTCGAAATTTCTTTCGAGGATTTTTTATCGTGCCACCTCTCTGTTTTCTCCTTGTGCAACTTAGCGTTTTCATACTCTTGTAGATGAAATTTGTCCGATTCATTGAGTTGTAGAAGTCTCTATTCACTAGCTGCTTCTAAATCAAAGTTTAGCTTCTTAATAGCCCAATAGGTGTTGTGCTCCAACTCCAGTGGAATATGACAAGCCTTACCATAGACAAGCCTATACGGAGACATTCCGATAGGCATTTTGTAAGATGTGCGGTAAGCCCACAAGGCATCGCCAAGCTTCTTTGACCAGTCCTTGCGATTGGGATTAACAATCTTCTCCAAGATTCATTTTACCTCTCGATTAGAAATTTTAGCTTGGCCACTAGTCTGTGGATGATAAGAAGTGGCTATCTTATGGGTCACCCCATATTTATCTAGAAGGGCTTCAAAGTATTTGTTACAAAAATGTGACCCTTCGTCACTGATAATAGCCCGAGGCGTGCCAAAACGAGTGAAAATGTTTTTCTTAAGGAAATTAAGCACTACCTTCGCATCATTAGTCAGCAAGGCAACTGCTTCAACCCACTTGGAGACATAATTCATCGCCACATGGATATAGAGATTGTTGTAGGAGGACGGGAATGGACCTATAAAGTCGATACCCCATACATCAAATATTTCCACCTCAAGGATATTCTGCAATGGTAATTCATGTCGTCTTGAGATGGTGCCCGCCATTTGGCATCTATCACAGTGCAACACATATGTGTGTGCATCTTTGAATAGGGTGGGGTAATAAAATCCAGACTGAAGCACTTTAGCTGCAGTTCTTTGACCTCCAAAATGACCTCCATAATTCGAGGAATGACAGTGATGGAGCACACCTTCAATTTCCTCATCCGACAAGCACCTCTGCAGAATTTGATCAGAACACTACTTGAACAAGAAGGGCTCATCCCATAAATATTATTTGGGATCTTTTAGGAATTTCTTCCTGTGTTGATAGCTCAGGTTTGGAGGAAGCACTTGACAAGTGACATAATTAGCAAAGTCTGTATACCACGGGGCTTTGCTTTGAACGACAAAAAGTTGTTCATTTGGGAAGAAATTATTTATGTCTTTTTTAGCATCTTCCTAATGCGGGGTGTTTTCCAACCTTGATAAGTGATCCGCTACCTGATTTTCTATCCCTTTTTTGTTTCGGATTTCTAGATCGAACTCCTGGAGAAGTAGAACCCACCTTATCAATCTCAGCTTAGCATCTTTCTTCTCAATCAAATATTTTATTGTCGAGTGATCAGTGTATACGATCACCTTCGTTCCAATGAGGTAGGAACGAAACTTATCAAATGCATAGACCACTGCCAGCAATTCCTTCTCAATGGTGGTGTAATTCAACTGAGCATCAGTTAAAGTTTTGCTGGCATAGTATATTGTGTGGAAGACCTTATCCCTTCTTTGGCCTAGCACCGCCCAAATAGCAAAATCGTTTGCGTCAAACATTAGCTCAAAAGGAAAGGTACAGTTTGGGCTACCACAATAGGAGCCAAAATAAGTTTTTTCTTTAAGAGATCAAAAGCTCTTAGGCAGGCTTCATCAAATTGAAAAGGCATGTCCTTTTCCAATAGTATACACAGCGGTTTGGTTATCCGTGAGAAATCCTGGATAAACCTCCTGTAGAACCCAGCATGCCCAAGGAAACTTCTTACCCCATTTACTGATGTAGTTGGTGGAAGGTTATTAATTACATCAATTTTTTCCTTATCAACCTCAATGCCACCAACAGAAACCCGGTGGCCCAGAATAATGCCCTCTTCAACCATGAAGTGGCACTTCTCCCAATTCAAGACAAGGTTAGTCTCAACACATCTATGGAGAACGGTAGTCAAATTTCTCAGGCAATTATCAAATGAGCTCCCCAATACCGAAAAGTTATCCATGATGACTTCTAAGGTCTTTTCAACCATATCAGATAAAATTGACATTATACACTGCTGAAATGTTGTGGGAGCATTACATAGCCCGAAAGACATTTTCTGGAAGGCAAAGGTCCCATACGGGCATGTGAACGTCGTCTTCTCCTGATCTTCGGGAGCAATTGAAATCTGATTATACCCAGAGTAACCATCCAACAGACAATAATACTCATGCCCAGCTAACCTATCAAGCATCTGATCAATAAATGGAAGAGGGAAGTGATCCTTACAGGTGGATTTGTTCAATTTCCTGTAATCCATACACACCCTCCAACTAGTCACCGTTCATGTGGGAATCAGCTCATTGTTTTCATTGGGGACTATAGTCATGCCGCCCTTCTTTAGCATGCACTGAATAGGACTGACCCAAGGACTATCAAAGATGGGGTAGATAATGCCCGCATCTAACAATTCAATGGATGTCTTATACCCTTCCTCTAGTAAGATTTTGTGCAGGCATATATAGAGTCAGACTGATCCCTTTAATATCAGCAATTGACCACCCCAGGGCCATTTTGTATTTCTTGAGCACAAGCAGCAACTTTTCTTCTTGGCACTTAGTTAAAGAAGCAGAAATTATCACATGTAAAGTGGATGAGTTCCCTAAGTAAGCATACCTCAGGTAATTGGGAAAAGGCTTTAATTCTAAGACAGGAGGTTCCATGATCGACGGCTGAGCCTTGGAAGTTGATGCCTCATCATAATTTAGAGACTCAAATTATCTTTGAAACTGTTTGGATCTTTGGGGTGCATTTAGCCACTTGGAAAATTCCACATGTGTGGGCTCTTCTATAGTACTGACCCCTGTCAAGGTGAATTCTAAAGGGTCGGTAATGTAGGCTTCTGAGAACACCTCCCTAACTGAATTATCAATTACATTAATCTGGAAGCAGTCCTCATGAGTATTAGGATATTTCATCGATCTGAAGACATTGAACGCTACTTCTTGATCCTAAACCCTCATTGTCAACTCCCCTTTTTATACATCAATTAGGGTCCTCCCCATCGCCAAGAATGGCCTGCCCAATATTATAGGGACTTCCATGTCTTCTTCAAAATCTAGGACAATAAATTCAGCTAGGAAAATGAACTTGTCAACCTTGACAAACACATCCTCTACTATCCTTTTCGGGTACGTAAGAGATCTATCAGCCAATTGTAAAGTGACACTTGTAGGTTTGGCTTCATTTAGGCCCATCTTCTTATATATAGACAGAGGCATCAAGTTGATGCTAGCCCCTAGATCACACAAAGCCTTGCCAATGAATTGGTCCCCGATAGTGCAAGGAATTATGAAGCTTCCTGGATCTTTAAGCTTCGGCGAAAGCTTATTTTGTAGGATGGCACTGCACTCCTCTATCAGCTCCACTGTTTCATAATCCCCCATTTTCTGCTTCTTATATAATATGTCCTTCATAAACTAGACATAACTTAGCATTCCCTCCAATGCCTTCACAAATGGGATGTTTATGTGAAGCCTCTTGAACACCTCTAGGAATTTGGAAAACTGTTTGTCCAGCTTTTGTTTCTGCAGACGCTGGGGGAAATGAAACTGAGGGAAAGGAGGATTGACTTTATTTATTGGAGGGGTTGGTGTTGTCGGGCTAACTTAAGTACTTTCCTCAACCCTATATTCATCATTATTCTTCTCCACTATAGGTTCCTTTCAGTAACTTCTTCTTCCACTGGAGAACTCCCTCCACCTTGTTCATTAGTAGTCCTCCCACTTATGAGTGTCACTACTTTGCATTGTTCTTTGCCTTCCCATTTCGAGTTAACATCAGTGTAACTAGGAAATGTGCCTTGTGGACGACTGTTTAAAGCAGTGGCCAATTGTCAGCAGTGCAGAATGTGCACGAGTCAACTTCATATACCCCCGCTGCTCTTCTGGGGACTTGCCTATCATTCATCCATTGATAATTATTGGCCGCCATTGTTTCCACTTGTTCATACCCTGCTGTGTGATGTTAAGCCATGAAGGCCCCTCCAAACGCGACATCAATACTCAAACGAGTAGATCCAGATAGCCCATTATAAAAGGTTTGGATAGGAAGCCATTCTGGAAATCCATGGTGAGGGCATTTCCTTAGAAGATCCTTGAATCATTCCCATGAGTCGTACAAGGATTCTGATTCGAACTGGACAAAAGAAGTGTTATCATGCCTCAGCCTAGCTGTTTTGGCGGGCGGAAAAAACTTCACCATGAACTTCTGTTCCAAGTCAGCCCATATGGTGATGGAGCCAGACGATAATGAATGTAGCCAGCTCTTGGCTTTGTCCCTTAGGATGAATGGAAATAACTAGAGTCTGATGGCATCGTCAAACACTCCGTTGCATTTAAATGTATCACAGATCTCCACAAAATTTATTAAGTGATCATTGGGATCATCATTCGGTAGTCCCCCAATCTGAATATTGGTGCACATTTGAATGGTGCCCGGCTTAATCTCAAAATTATTAGCTTGGATGGTGATAAATAGGATTTACACCTACTTATGGAGTACAAATTCATGCGAACTATGCCCATCTCAAGTACATTTTAGTCTGTTTTAGCTGCATTTTATGTTAATTTGCATTTAGCATACTCAAAACTCCTTCTGGTAAATAAGTGCAGGAATTGGCCTAATTTGGTGGTGATATCGGGTACGAGGCTAATGGAAGCGTGAGGCGAGGCAAAAGATAGGATGTGCATAGGATTGAGTGGAGCATGGATGGACAAGCATGGATACACATAGGACATGTCAGTAGCAGCAGCAACATTGCAGAACCAAGCTAAGGAACAGGATCAGAAGACAGCAACTGCAAGCCGCGCGACAAAGATAGCTTGGAGGCGCGCGCCCACGCGAGTTCCCAGCCAAACCAGGAAAACCTAGTGCAAGTTGCGCGGCCGCGAGAAGGACAAGCCCAGGGAACGCGCGAGATCGGCTGAACAGACAAACTTACTGCAAGTCTCGCGACCGCGAGAATATCAAGCTGGAGAAGAAGCCACGTCATGAGGCCCTCAAGTCGTTGATTTGTTTTATTTTATTTCCAATTTTTAAGGGTTGTAATTGATTTAAAATGATTCCTAATTGGTGTCAGGGGTATCACTTGACATTTTATTAAGTTTTTCACGTATCTTTACATCGTAATTAAGGTTTACTCTCTAGGGGAGATTCCAACGTAGAAGGAGGCAACAACTCTATTCTTCTACTCCTTCTTGGGATTTTCTACCAGAGTGGATTATTATTATTAGTTTTTGTTGGAATCTTATGAGGATTTGAATATTGATTTATATTCAGCAATTGGGTTTGATAGTTTCATCTTTCATCTTTCAATTGTCGTTTATTGATCATGTTTAGATTTGATCCCATAATGGCTTTTGGTTCAGTCATGAACTAAACTCCATTATTGGATTCTAATGGATTTTAATATGTAGTTTGATTGATTGCTTAAATGCTGGATTGTTTTGCATATCATATGGGATGTCTATCATGATTGTTTTGCATGTATGAATGCTTGATCATCATTCGTTTCAGTATTTGTATGGAATTGACAATGAACATTCAAATATGGAATGTAATCATGATAGTATAATATATATAAGGTCGTGTTATATGGCTTATGTATTTCGTGAACCGTATAGATATATACTATTTCACCGTATAAGTTAGAATAAGGGCTTGAACTTAAAATCAATATAATTGCAATTTCACATAGACATATAGTGATTTTGGTTATATTGATGATTACATAAAGTCTATCATCTATGGATGCTGTGTAAGTAGGTCTTAGTGCTTTGAAAAATGGATAATACTATGTTAGTGCTCTTGGCTACTTTCCTGTGATATGTGAGCAAGTCATGCATGATAGTGGAGATTGAATGAAGTATTAAATGAAGTTAGGATCCCATTAGTTCCAATATCATTTATTCTATCATTATTATTGTTTTAGTTGTTATTTGCAATTCGAGAACAAACCAAGTTTAATCATTAGTTTGAGCATATAAATATAGTGATGTAATTAATGAATAGTAGTTTAAGTTAAACAACTTTCTCTGTGGGATCGTTACTTTACTTGCTCTGTATTATTTGTCGACGCATGTATGCTTGCAGATGAGTTAGAGCTCTTTTGTTAAGACTAAAAAGAGGCAACAAGTTTTTAAGCGCCGCTTACGGGAAAGGCGTTTAATTTAGTATTATTATCATTAGTTTTAAGCTATATTGTATGACTTAGACAATTCTAGTCTTATCTCATTTCAATTTTTTGTTTTTGTTTCAGGAACTTGGATAAATTTTTATGCGAACACGGTCAACCAACCCCGATTTAACACCTGTTCAGGATAACATAGACGGGAGAGGTTGGAAAGCGGGTGTTCGTAGAAATTTACAAGAACAGTTTGAAAACACGACAGCTAACATGGCAGCTGAGGCACAAGGAGAAGATCAAAGAGAAGAGCATAGGGATCTGAAGGAGTATTCCATGCCCAATATTAATGGACTCTGATCTAGCATAGTCGCATCAAAGAATAGCAAAGAAATACATTCGAGATAAAAACTGGCACTATTCAAATGATGCAGAATACAGTTCAGTTTGGGGGTGGAGCTATAGATTATCCGAATGAACACCTGTTAAGTTTCATCGAAATTTGTGATACATTCAGATACAACGGTGTGACGGAGGATGCTATTAGACTAAGGTTGTTCCCGTTCTCATTAAGGGATAAAGCGAAAAGTTGGCTTCATTCTCTGCCAGCAGGATCTATAACTACATGGGAGGATTAGCACAAAAATTCTTAGCTAAGTTCTTCCCAATGGCTAAGACTACTAAGGTGAGGACAGCTATCTCTCAGTTTGAGCAACAACAGGGTGAGTCATTATATAAAGCATGGGAGAGATACAAAGAGATGCTGAGAAAGTGCCTACATCACGATATGCCAGATTGGATGGTAATCAATACGTTTTATAATTGATTGGGATGGCAGTCGAGACCGATTGTAGATGCAGCTGCAGGAAGGGCATTATGGGCAAAGAACTATAAGGAAGCCTATGACCATATCGAGACAATGGCATCAAATGATTTTTAGAATCCTACATCTCGAATGCCACAAACCAAAGTCGCAAGTGTGTTGGAGGTTGGTGCTATCACTCAGTTGTCAGCACAGATGGCAGCCATGGAAAAGAAGATAGATACTCTGGAAGAAGGAAAAGTAAGGACGGTTGCCTTCGTATGTGAGATTTATGTGGGGTCACACTCGACGGATCAATGTGCTATCAGCTCCTAATCAGTGCAGTATGTGAGCAATTATAGAAAAGACCAAGGTCAATTTCAGAACACATACCACCCCAACACCAGAAATCATCCAAACTTTAGTTGGTCGAATAATCAAGGGAATCAGCAGACTCAGTTTCAAGCAAATAATCAATTTCAAGCACAACCAGCGCAGCCACAGTTTAATCCTAGACCACCCTTTCCACCAGGATTTTCTCAACAAGAACAACAACATCACACTCCAGCTGCACCTCAGCAAGAAAAGAAATTTGAAGTGGAGGAGATGATGATGAAATACATGGCAAACACAGAAGTTATGATCAAAAGCCAAGCAAGTGGCTATAAAGAACTGAAACTCAAATGGGGTGATGGTGAACATGCTTACTAACAGCCCTGTGGTTCATTGCCAAGTAATACACGGAGACAAATCCAAGAAGAGAAGGAAGGAACAAAGTGTCAAGCGATCACATTGAGATCCGGGAAAGATTTGTCGGCCATCGAAGTCACGCGCCTGCCGAGAATGAAATGCATCGAGGGAGGGCGCGCGCGCGCCATGGAGGCGCAGAGGAGCCAGCTACTGAGAAAGAAAATTTGGAGAAATCTGAGGATCAGTAGGAAGAGAAAGACAAAGCAGGTTCAGAGGAGACGTTTAAGAGTCCAAGACCACCAATTCACATTCAAGTTCCAGATCCGCAGAGATTAAATAAGAAAAGGGAAGATAAATAGTTCAAAGAAATTCTAGAGGTGTTCAAAAGTCGCAGATCAACATACCATTCGCCGAGGCATTGGAACAAATGCCCAGCTACGCCAAGTTTATGAAGGGTATATTGTCAAGGAAGAGGAGATTAGATGAGTTTGAGATAGCAGCCTTGACAAAGGAATGCAGTGCAGTGCTTCAGCAGAAACTACCTCCAAAGCTGAAGGATCCAGGCAACTTCACAATTCCATACACAATTGGAAAGATGAACTTCAGTAAGTGTTTATGTGATCTTGGGGCAAGCATAAATTTGATGCCCTTGTCAGTGTTTAACCAGTTGGGATTGCCGGATCTAAAGCCAACAAATATTGCATTGCAGTTAGCTGACAGATCCATCACATATCCACGGGGACTTGTTGAAGATGTGTTGGTTAAGGTGGACAAGTTTATTTTTCCAGCTGATTTCATCATTTTAGACTACGAGGAGGATAAAAGCATACCAATAATACTGGGGAGGCCATTATTGGCTATAGGCAGAACGTTAATAGATGTGCAAAAAGGTGAACTCGCTATACGTGTCCAGGATCAAGAGATCACCTTTAACGTCTTTAAAGGAATCAGTTTACCAACGGATGAAGAAGAATGCTTCCTGGTTGACGTGGTGGATTTGTGCCTACAGGATGAAGTACAAAAATTGAGGGATTATGGACCATTGATATGTGCAACGAGTAAAAATTCAGAGTTCAAGGAAGAGCCATCGATTTAAAGATGAAGTCATTAAATTTTGGGGTGCGAGGACAAGAAGGAAGGCACCTCAATTCTATCTCGTGACATGAAAACTCGAGAGATAGTCAAGCTAATCGACTATAACTTAGCTACTGGATGGGAGGCAACCCATTATTTTATTCTCATTGATTTGTTTTAGTTATTCATTTTGGATTATTTCAAAGAGTTATATCGAAGTTTTTTAATAGGATGTTAGATGTTCATGATTAAGTGTGTAGCAAGAATGTTGTTGCGAATATTTGCATGATGTCAACACTATGTGGTCACTAAGTCATGCCTTAACAAGATGCATTAATATCTATGCAGGAACCATCATTGGACGACACCACTAACAGGCAAAGTGGAACTGAATTTTAGCATTGCAGATATCAGCATCGCGCGACCGGGCGGCATAGTTAGCACAAAAATTACGCGCCCGCGCGTCAAGCCAATTTAGACAACAAGTCATTCTGCAAGTCTCGCGCCCGCGCGGCCCATGAAGCAAAAACTCGCGCGTCCGTGCATCAAGTTAAGAAAGCCACCAAAACAATTTGCAAGTCTCGCACCACAACGCCCAAATTTCATGCATTAAGATTAAGATTAAGACAGATCTGAATAGTTTAAAAACAGAGTTGTGGACCATTTGGACTCTCATTTGGGATAATAACAGACGCAAAATTCTCTCTCTCCATAACTCACGTCGCTATCTATCTATCAGTTACAAGTTGTGTCGTACATCTCTCAATCAATTAGCCACGATTCTTGCCTCATTCAAAGTCCATATCTCCTCAACTTCTCCAAAGTGCACTATAAAGCTAGGGTTCCAATTTGGATTGAAGGAACGAGTGTTGAGTGTTATCAATTCTTCAAGCTTTTCTTCACTCCCCAATCATACAATCTGTGCAATCACTATCAAATAAAAATGGGGCCTAAGCGAACACGATCTATTGCGTCGTCTTCTTCATCCTCTTCGGGTAGTCAAGAGGCTGACATTGTGGATCACACCAAATTCCTTAATTTGGAAGCTAAACAAGAATACTACCGCATTGTGGCGAAGACATTCATCAAGGAGCAAGGATTCAAGCCGGAGGGGCAGGATGGCCAGTTGTGCGCCATGATTCGAGAGAGAGGCTGGGGTGAACTGGCGGCAACTCCAATACCTATTCCTATGAGCGTAGTCCGTGAATCCTATGCCAATACCAAGGTCACTATGAGCGGGATATCTCTGGTTCATGGTATCGAGGTAGATTACAGTCCCTGTGCCATCCGATTAATTTTCAAAATTACGGATGCACCGCCAGTGGGGGCTGCTAATTGGGTAACCGGCGCTCATTTGGAGACCGAAATGGAGTTGATTATTACAGAGTTATGCATGTCGGGTATGAAATGGACATATAAAGTTGGCACAACATAGCCGTGTATATTCCCTGCTGCAGCCCTAAATCGCTATTCAAAAGCGTGGAACTTATTCATATGTGCCAAGCTCATGCCTTCCGCCCATCAGCACGAAATAACAGCGAAGAGGGCACGTCTTCTGTGGGGCATAATCACCAGAAAGTACATCGACATTGGTCATCTCATTCACGAGAATATGTTGTGCTATCTACGGGGAGGAACAATTGGGAGCATTCCACATGCATCCGTGGTTGCCATGTTTTATGCTAATCAGGGATGCAACTGGGGCAATGAGCAGATGCAATACCCAAACCAGGACATTACTCATGCCACGATTGAAAAATTCGAGGACTGGGCAAGCGGTGTACCACACCCACGCGGACTAGAATTCATCCTTCAGCCCATTTTTCCAGAACAACCACAACAACCCCCGCAAACAGACGAGGTGAGTCTGTCCACGCACGCACGTGCCACCCATGGCGATCGCCAGCTCCGAAGGTTGGAGCGCAAGGTCGATGCCATATACGACAATTTGGGCACATTTGCGACAGGACTCACAAGGGCATTAGCCGAAGCATTTGCGCAACAAGGAATAACACAAGAATGGCCTCAGTTTGGAACCGCAGCACCATATCCACCACCGGATTCACCACCTAAGGAGGGTGGCACCATCGATAATTAGGGGAGTTTTCGTACCCTTTACCTTCATTTAATTGGGACATTGAATATTTTAAGTTTGGGGGTATTGAGTAGTAGTATTTTTAGTTTTGCATATAGTTTTGCATGATTCATATAGTTTTGCATGATTAGTTTAATTTTTATTGCATGTTTAGATTACATTTTAGCATATCATTGCATATATAATTGCATATCTCACAGTTCTTACCGTATAGAAATTTTTGTCTAGCCAATGATGAGAGTGAAGTTTTTAAATGATTTCTGAATATTGTGGATAACTTGAGTTGAGATATAACGTTTTATACAATGAAATTCATAATGTTGTGCAAATGCTCTCGGTTTGCACAAATGTGTTCACAAGCACTTGTAGGTATAAGAAGTACGTTGTGCATTGCTCGATAGGAAAATGTAGTGTTAAAAAGAGAAATATATGAAAAGTGACTTTTAGACTATATAAAACATCGATTTTTAAGCTTTGGAAAAACATGGGTAGCTGTGTATAAAAAAAAGAAAAAGAAAAAGAAAAAAAGTAGAAATAACATGGCTAGTCTTATTTTGGGGCCCTGGCTACTTGAGTAAGTACGCCTGAGGAGATTGTCTCTACACCTAGCGCCCTAAGGTCTTTCATGGTCTGGGAGTCGTTGGTCAAAAGCTCGCTAAGGGGTAGCAATGTGCCTAATGGAGTAAGACATTGCACAGTCATGAAGAAAAAGAAAGAAAAGAAAAGAAAAGAAAAATAGCAATAAACACCGCGAGAAAGTGCGAAATTCGCCCTCGTGAGTAGAATAAAGCAGTTAAGTCCATTGTTGAACCTTAGTTTATTTTAAGATGTTGGAATATAGTATATATATATATATATATATATATATATATATATATACATATAGTCTATATATATTAAGCTATATATATATTTTTCTTGATTTAAGTTATAAAGATAAGCAAGATAGCATGAGCATTCTACACCTAAATCAAGTATTGGGCGAACACAACACACACACACACAGCATCTGTATAGCATTTTTGAATTATATGAGTATATGACATTATGCCTGCAGTTTGATTTGAATCTGTATTCTCAAATCTAGAGAGAATTTACTGAGGCAAATTGGACTGAATTTCTATGATAGTTGGGACAATGTGAGAATTAGTTGCATAGTCATATAGTTGCATTTTTATAGTTTATTAGTATGCATTGCTTGAGGGCAAGCAATGGTTCAAGTTTGGGGGTATTTGATAAGTAGGATTTGCACCTACTTATGGAGTACAAATTCATGCAAACTATGCCCGACTCAAGTACATTTTAGTCTGTTTTAGCTGCATTTTATGTTAATTTGCATTTCGCATACTTAAAACTCCTTTTGGTGAATAAGTGCAGGAATTGGCCTAATTTGGTGGTGATATCGGGCACGAGGCTAATAGAAGCGTGAGGTGAGGCAAAAGATAGGATGTACATAGGATTGAGTGGAGCATGGATGGATAAGCATGGATACACATAGGACATGTCTGTAGCAGCAACAACAACATTGCAGAACCAAGCTAAGGAGCAGGATCAAGAGCGAAAGAATCGCAAGTCTGCAATGCAATGTTTAAAAGATAGTTTGAGGCGCGTGCCGCATGAGTTCCCATCCAAACCAGAAAACCTCATCATCATGAAGGCAGCGGTAGCGCGAGAAGGACAAGCCCAGGGAGCGCGCGCCCGCGTGCAAGATCGACTGAACAGACAAACTTACTGCAAGTCTAGCGGCCGCGAGAATATCAAGCCGGAGGAGCGCGCGACCGTGCACGAGGCCTGAAGCTGCTGACTTGTTTTATTTTATTTCCAATTTTTAAGGGTTGTAATTGATTTAAAACGATTCCTGATTGGTGTCATGGGTATCACTTGACATTTTATTAAGTTTTTCACGTATCTTTACATCGTAATTAGGGTTTACTCTCTGGGGGAGATTCCAACGTAGAAGGAGGCCACAACTCTATTCTTCTACTCCTTCTTGGGATTTTCTACCAGAGTGGATTATTATTATTAGTTTTTGTTAGAATCTTATGAGGATTTGAATATTGATTTTTATTCAGCAATTGGGTTAGATAGTTTCATCTTTCATCTTTCAATTGTCGTTTATTGATCATGTTTAGATTTGATCCCATAATGGCTTTTGTTTCAGTCATGAACTAAACTCCATTATGGGATTCTAATGGATTTTAATATGTAGTTTGATTGCATGCTTAAATGCTGGATTGTTTTGCATATCATATGGGATGTCTATCATGATTGTTTTGCATGTATGAATGCTTGATCACCATTCGTTTCAGTATTTGTATGGAATTGACAATGAACATTCAAATATGGAATGTAATCATGATAGTATACATATATAGGGCTGTGTTATATGGCTTATGTATTTCGTGAACTGAGATAGATATATCTTTTTGTTTCACCGTATAAGTTAGAATAAGGGCTTGAACTTAAAATCAATATAGTTGCAATTTCACAAAGATATATAGTGATTTTGGTTATATTAATAATTACATAGAGTCTATCATCTGTATATGCTGTATAAGTAGGTCTTAGTGCATTGAAAAATGGCTAATACTATGTTAGTGCTCTTGGCTACTTTCCTGTGATATGTGAGCAAGTGATGCATAATAGTGGCGATTGAATGAAGTATTAAATGAAGTTAGGATCCCATTAGTTCCAATATCATTTATCTATCATTATTATTGTTTTAGTTGTTATTTGCAATTCGAGAACAAACTAAGTTTAATCATTAGTTTGAGCATATAAATATAGTGATGCAATTAATGAATAGTAGTTTAAGTTAAACAACTTTCTCTATGGGATCGATACTTTACTTGCTCTGTATTACTTGTTGATGCATGTATGCTTGCATGAGTTAGAGCTCTTTTGTTAAGACTAAAAAAGAGGCAACAAGTTTTTGGCGGGCCTGAGAATGCTCGCTTGGAGATCGTCAATATGAGGCATATCAGACTCCCTCAAAGATTTTTAAAGTTCCTCAGCCATTTTGATAGGAGTAGATATGTCTTTAGATTTTTCTCTCCGCAGTCGTCTGTATGTTCTATCAACCTCGGGATCGAGAAGTTGTGACGGCCCCGAATCCAGGTCCTAAATCACCTCAGATCCGGTTCGATCATTCTATACAACTATTACTATTTGCGGAAGATATAAACATAAATTGTTTATACATTACATTACACACTATTCCCCAAGGTCGAGTAACCTTAACTTAATACACATTTCATAGCTTACTTGACTTACAATAACATTATATACATTACTATTACAATTCTAACTACACACGTATACTAAAGTTGGATCTGTCTTGGACCTTTCCTTGTATCCGACGTATTCGCCTTAATCTGCAATGTTTATCATGATATAGCAAGGGTGAGCATAAGGATTGCCCAGCAAGTTTAAATTCAACAATATAACGATATATCATGATTGAAATGATTTGAATAATTGGCTAGCTATAATTCAACAATATAATTGAGAACTAGCCGGAACAAATTTATGACTGAACAAGTATTATACATGAACAAATATATCTGGAACAACTGGTAATGAAGGTGATCAGCCTTTCATACCTAACTTATACATGCAAGATGTACAGAGTACAATTATACATAGCAATCAGCAATGATTAACCATAAGCTTATCCATATGAAACACTCTTAATAGAGTTACGTAAAACAAACTTGCATGAACTGTTGATTACTGCTACGCAATTTATATCGCCTTATCCGAAGACCTAATATTAGTAATATAGATCTCCAATATTAGAATAATATCATCACAATATAATACTATTATATATATAGACATAGAATGACCTAAACACATAAGACATAATCCTATCAGTCTATAACACACATAAGACTCGGTATCAAGTCAAACTATTGCAGTCTGAGTTGAACCCGACAAAAAATTGTCATCCCGACGGTCTAGTCGGACAATTCACGAGTTTAAGTTCAATTAAACTCTGACTTAATAGTTAATAATTATCTCGGATAATTTTAATAATACGAAAATATTTTCATAAGTTCCTAATAATTTTCAAATAATTATTATCATTTATCTAGTATTTTAATCATTAAAAGCGTATTTAAATAAATTAAATACCACATAATTCTTTTATCATTAATATTTATTTATTATCAAATATTAGTGAAATACATATGTCATAATATTATAATATATTTTATAATATCACAAAGTATTTTTAATACTTTAAAATCATTTAAATATGATTTTTAAACACTTAAATTCATTATCGATAATTACTTTTAATATTAAAATATTAATATTTTCATGACAAAATATCAAAAGTTATATTTTATAACTTAAAATATTTTTATAATACTTAAATCATTTTATATAATTTATAAAGCATAATTCCATTTTTCCTTAATTTATTTAATATATTCATTAAACAAACTAATTATCATTAATATTGATTAATTAATGAATTTCATCACAAAATATTAAAAGTCACTAAAAATAACTTAAAATATTTTATTATACCATAATATTATTTTTCATGATTTTTCATGTATTTAAATCATTTTTAAATTATTTATTTAATATTATAATTAAATTAATTAAATACCATTTATATTCCAAAAATATTAAATATTTATGAAATATACTTAAAATAATTAAAAACTATTTTTCAGAATTTAAAATAATGTTTCCGAAATTTATTTAGTATTTTTAATAATAAAAATCTATTTTTTTCTATTTTTTATTAATTTCCAGAAAATAATATTAATAAACTGTCGCTAAAGGGCCCTATATCGCTATAGGTGTTCTTGGGCCTGTTCTTCATGTTCTTCAAACCTTCATGTCAGACACCGAGTATGCGAGTTTGACCGAAATTTAATCCATGCTACACTTGATTTCTGGGCTTGTAATTACTTTGATGTTTTAGAACAAATGTAATACTACAATTATAAGTAAAGATAATGATCAAAACATATAATCACAGAGAGATATAAGCAATCAAACTTTCTGACAACACTGTCCTTCATTTCTGGGTTTTCCAGAAAATGAAGAACAGTTGAGGGTACTAGTTTTAGATCGTCATAACTTGTATCCTGTAACTTGTTTGGGTGACATATTGGTTCCATATTATAGTAATGATGTCAGGGTACCACAAAATAACTATAGATCGGTCTAACAACAACATATTAAAGAAATAAAGGTCGGTCAAAGTAGGGGTCAGGAATCGGTTCATGAAGATCTGGGTTTTCCAGAAATCTTCATCAAGTCAGTTGGTCAACGGTTGTTTGACCGTGATTATTTAAGTTTCTGCTCGTGATCTGCTTGTTCTAAGGACTAGGATATGTAGTTCAAATGACAGGCTATACAAATCAAACAACAACTTGGCTAAAACACTTGTCAGAAGCAAGATCAGAGGCCAAAGAAAACTTGTCAGAAATTCTGGTAACATTCTGGGTAACCCAGAAACAGACTTTGTGCTCGTCAACGCAGTTTGACCGCTCTTATCTCACAATCCACTCATGATATGGCCATGTTTATAGTTTCAGATCAAAGTCCTCAAG
Organism: Panax quinquefolius; assembly: GCA_020205615.1. Classification (NCBI taxonomy): domain Eukaryota; kingdom Viridiplantae; phylum Streptophyta; class Magnoliopsida; order Apiales; family Araliaceae; genus Panax; species Panax quinquefolius. The sequence continues at coordinate 99,022,029 of CM035162.1, forward strand.
ACATAGAACATAACCAAAACATAAAAAACCCAAAACATCAAGCACGCTAAGATCTAGAGGCCCTGATATTAGGTGGTCAGGCCTTATTTTAACATTTTTCCAGATTTCAAAAATCATCAAATCTGAGCATCAAAATGATATGGATCTAGGTTTTGACCACCCAGATCATCAAGTGACACCCTCTAGCACATATCTAAACAACAAACAACAACATTAACTTAAGATCACAAATTTTGAAATTTTTGGGTTTTATACCTTTCAAGCATGATCTTTGATTTCTGACTTTTGATTCTGTCTTTGGCTTGGTATGAACTGACCGTAGCATTGATTCTTAATCTCTCTCACACTAAGTCCCGAATTTCTAGAGACGGAATGGGCTTGGGAGAAAATGAGAGCAAAGTGGCACTTTTTCTCTTTCTTAAATCTATATAAGATTGTATATATTGTATGTTGCTGAGATTGCTGGTCAATTTAGTCACATGCTAGGCTAGGGTTTTGTGAGCAACCACTACACTAGATCAATTTTTGCAAGCTAAGTCACAAGAATGCAACAAAGGGCAAAAATGACATTTAGCATACTAAATTAATGGCATTCTTGTTAATTTGCCAAACCCTTAGGGTTTAGGGTTTGGTTAGGGTTTAGGGTTTGGACAAATTTTAGGGTTTGCAAATTTAATTTTCTAGATTTTCCAAATTTAGATTTCCAAAAATAGAAAAATTAATATTTCTAACTTATAATTAGGATTTTCTAATTATATTAAAATTTCTTAATCATACTTTAAATATTGCTAATTAGGATTAGTATTTCCTATTAAAAATCACTAATTAAGCAATTAGGGTCAAAATCGTCATTAGGGTTCATAACCCACGAATTAGGGTTTTAATAGAAAAATAATTTTCCTAAATTAGAAATTTAATTTCGTAATTAGATTAGGGTTTTCTAATTACTTAACTTGAAAATTAGAATTAATATATCCTAATTAACATTAAAAGTATTAAATTAACACTTAGGTTTTCCCGAATTACAAATTAGGGTTTAAAATTTGGAATTAGGGTTTTGTAACCAATTTGTTAAGATTAACCCTAATTAATCCTATAATTATCTACACTTACGCCATTAAGTTCCCGATTTATTGTTTCATGCATCGAATTAGGGTTTCGAATTCCCAGAACTGAAATCAAGGTTTCCAGAATTGGTTTCTAGGGTTTCTTGTTAATCGCTAGGGTTTCTAACTCTCCAAATTACAAATGAATCAAGGAATGGTCAACCGTGAACAGTAAATACATATAAGCTTCTGTCGAAGGTCAAATGCACATCCCTAGCCAGATAAATCATAATATGTCTATTGGTGAAAATAGCTAGGCCAAGTTCATTAAGTTAAGTCTTAAGGCCGCACAAGGCAAATAGAAATATGTCTATCCTATTAGTAGTTTATGCACACATTCCATTGGCATGGTCATAACATGTTTTGTTGTATTTAAAGATAGATAATAACATCCATTTGTCAATTTCTATTATTATCAATAGCAATTTCTCTATCAAGCAATTAGTCATTAAGTAAGAAATACAACAACCCATTCCAAAATGATTCATTATATAAAATAGGAGAGAAAGTTAATTAAGTTAAACAAAAGGTTACATTACAATCCTAAAAATGGAATTATTTTCATATCCATGGTACTAAAACACATTTTCAATACATTCCACATTTTCTGTAATAGACAAATAAATAGGAGATTTGGAATAAGAAAACCCATGTTTTGAAGTGTTCTTCTGTCGGATGCAATAATTGTTCCTCCTTTTAAGCATAACTTCTTTCTCTTCTAAGAATTTAAGACTGTAATAACTATTCTAGTCTATACTATCTGTCTTAAATTTCTATCGTAGGCAGCTGAGAATTCAGTCTCCCCTAATCCCCTCTCTCTTTAGTGTCATTTAAAGCCCTTTACTGTCTAGACACCGGAGCTCGCACTGCGGCGCGAGCATTAAAGTAGCAAGTGGCGTTGCGGCGCGAGCATTAAAGTATCAGTGGTATTTTGTGGCGCCACGTAGGTTAAAAAATCGAGGTCGTGATCGCTTGCATGACTCCATGAACAAGCCTCAATTTGGTAGGTGCGAGGATGACATCAATGACATGGTATTTTTGGGCACCGAGTATGGAGTCAGGCGTCGAGTATATGTTGGGGCCTATTTCCATTGTGTTTGGGGTGGAGCGGCGCTGCGGCGCGGGCTCTTCGTGTAATCCTTGGCACTGCGGCGCCAATATAGCAAAAATGCCCATTATGCCCCTAGAAGCTGGAAAAGATCTGTAAAGCCTTGCATCATAGAATTTAGACATCATAACAACAAAATATAAATAAAACCTAACTAAATAACTGAAAACAGGCAACAACTTAAGCCACAAAGGATCTGATTCACAGGTATAAATCCTACTCATCACATCTTTTTGAAAATCAAAAGCCATAAGGCTTGTTTGGCTAAACCATTTTAAAACTTAATAGCTTAAAATCCTTATGCCTTGTTTGGTAAAACCTATTTAAATTAAAGACTTAACATTCATTAAGCCTTATTTGGCAAAACTGAATTAAGCTCCTTTAATTTATTTTAATAACTCATTTATAGTATAGTTTATGGTCACACTTTATTTAATTAAATTTTAATATTCAATTTAATTAATTCTAATAACAATTTATTAAAACAATTTACCACATAAATCAAAACAACAAAATTATAATTTTCCTTATAATTATAATTTTATTTAATAAATTAACACATCATTTTAATTACAAAACCAAATTAGAATAACATTATAATAATTCATTTAATCCTATCAACTCTCTAATTTAATTGTCAAATATTTATTCAACAATAAACACATCAATTAAAATATTTATATAATTCAATAAATATTTGGAATTATAATTTAAAATTCTGGATTGTTATATCCTTCCGTCGTTACAAAGATTCTGTTCCCAGAATCACATCTCAAATAAATCATTCGTTACATTATTCCCTTCTTATAAGGATTTTGTCCCCAGAATCGAAGACACAATTAAACAAACAATTCAGGATAATCTTTCATCATTTTATCTACGAGTTCCCACGTAGCTTTTTCAGCATTGTGGTTTCTCCATATCACCTTCACGGAAGGTATTACTTTATTCCTGAGCACTTGTTCTTTCCTGTCAACTATCTGGATAGGAATTTCCTCACAAGACAAGTCTTGATCAAACTGTAATGGTTCGTACTCAATCACATGCTTGTAATCGGGTTTATACGGTCGTAACACCGAAACATAAAAAGCATTGTGAACGTGTTCCAACTCTGGAGGTAGAGCTAGCTCGTAAGCCACTTCTCCTACTCTTCAGAGCACCTCGAAGGGTCCAATAAACCTCTGGCTTAGCTTTCCCTTTTTACCAAAATGGATTTTCCCCTTCTAAGGAGAAACTTTTAAGAACACAAAATTTCCTACATCGAACTCGCGAACATTTCTGTGTTGATCAACATACTTCTTCTTCATATCTTGAGTAGCTACCAATCTTGTCCTGATGAGTTTGACAACCTCAGCGGTTTGCTGTACCAGTTCTGGTCCTAATAGTTGACGTTCACCGACTTCATCCCAGCACACTGGAGTTATGCACTTTCTGCCGTACAATGCTTTGTGAGGCGGCATGCCGATGCTTGCATGGTAACTGTTGTTGTAGGCTCATTCAGCCCGTGGTAAAAGTTCATCCCAGTTCCCTTTGAAATCCATGATGCATGCTCTGAGCATATCTTCTAACGTCTGGATTGTTCGTTCGTTTTGGCCGTCTGTTTGCGGATGGTATGCCATACTCATTCTCAATTGTGTTCCCATGTATTCTTGTAGTCTCTTCCAGAAGTTTGACATGAATCGCAGATCTATATCTGACACAATTGACACTTGAACTCCATATCTCAAAATGATCTCTTTAACGTATAACTTTGCCAACTGATCAAGATTGAATCTAATCTTTATTGGCAAAAAGTGTGCTGATTTCGTCAGCCTATCCACTATCACCCAAATCGCATCGTATCCTCTCTGAGTAATTGGAAGACCTACCATAAAGTCCATTGTGATATGTTCCCACTTCCATTCTGGTATTTCCAACAGTTGTAGTAATCTTCTTGGTCTCTGATGCTCGGCTTTGACTCTTTGACGTGTCAAACATTTTGCGACACATTCTGCAACATCTCTTTTCATGTTTGGCCAGCAAAAATGTTGTCCCAAATCTTGATGCATTTTTGTACTTCCCAGATGAATCGAATACCTTGAGTTATGAGCTTCTGTCAAGATTTCTTCTTTAATATTCGGTACTGCTGGAACCCAAATTCTTCCCTCGAACCTTAACAGTCCTTTGATATCGATCTTGTATTTCACTTCACTACCCTCAACCACTCTTTCTTTGATTTTTTCACATTCTTCATCTTGTAGTTGAGCATTCTTTACCTTGTCCACCAAAGTTGGACTAGCTTCTATCTGGAATAGTCATTCATCGAATTCTGTTGGAAATTTTATTTCCAACTCTAGCTTTGTCATTGCTGAAATAAGCTCCTCTTGGGTGGTTAACAACGTCAACTTTTCCCGACCTTTCCTGCTCAAAGCATCTGCAACCACATTTACTTTGCCTGGGTAATAAAAGATCTCACAATCACAATCTTTTATTAACTCCATCTATCTTCTTTGACGCATGTGCAGGTCCTTCTGTGTGAAAATATACTTCAGACTCTTATGGTCTGTAAATATCTCACATTTCTCTCCATAGAGATAGTATCTCCATATCTTCAGAGCAAATACCACCACAGCCAACTCTAAATTATGAGTCGGATACCCTTTCTCGTAGTCTTTCAATTGCCTTGATGCATATGCAATGGCTATGTCGTTCTGCATAAGGACACAACCTAATCCTTTATGTGAGGCATCACTATACACCACAAAGTTTCTTGTATTATCTGGTAATGACAACACAGGTGCCATACTTAACTTCTTTTTAAGTCTTGGAAACTCTCTTCACACTTCTCCGTCCAAACAAATTTTACAGCTTTCCGTGTCAAATTTGTTAACGGAGTGACAATCTTGGAAAAGTCTTGAATAAACCGTCTATAATAGCCGGCCAGTCCCAAGAAACTCCTCACCTCCGACGGTGTCCTTGGTTGTTCCTAAATGATTACGGCTTCAACTTTTGATGGATCAACTAAAATCCTGTCTTTGTCAATCACATGTCCTAGAAATTGTACACGTTCTAGCTAGAATTCACATTTAGAAAATTTCGTGTACAACTTTTCCTTTCTTAGCGCCTCCAACGTTAAATGTAAATGTTCCACGTGTTCTTCTTAAGATTTGGAGTACACCAAGATATCATCGATGAATACCACCACAAACTTATCTAAAACAGTTTAAACACCTTGTTCATCAAATCCATGAATGCAACAGGGGCATTGGTCAAACCAAAAGACATCACCAGAAACTCGTAATGTCCATACCGAGTTATGAATGTCGTTTTAGGTACATCCTCCTTCCTTACCTTTAATTAATGATACCCACTTCTAAAATCTATCTTTGAGAAGTACTTAGCTCCCTTCAGCTGATCAAATAAGTCATCTATTCTAGGCAATGTATATTTATTCTTAATAGTGACTTTGTTTACTTCCCTATAATCAATGCAAAGACGCATTGACCCATCCTTCTTCTTCATGAATAACATCGGTGCTCCCCACGGTGATACTTAGCTGAATGTATTTCTTGTCTAACATCTCTTGCAATTGTACCATCAGTTCCTTCATCTCTATCGGAGCAATCCTGTACGGGGATTTCGATATCGGGGCAGTTCCTGGTGCTAAATCGATAACAAACTTGATTTCTCTGTCAGGCGGCATTCCTGGCAAATCCTCTGGAAACACATCTACAAATTCCCTAACCACTGATATCTCTTCCAGTTTCACCCCCTTCCTCTGAGTATCGACTATGTAAGCTAAATATCCTACACATCCTTGACTCAATAACTTCTTAGCTTGCATAATTGTCAGACATCTCGATTGTCTAGGCGATTTGTTACCATAGAAAACTACCTTTGACAGAGTCATAAGGTTTACACATTTCTTTTGGAAACTAATTATCGCTCCATAATTGAATAGCCAATCCATTCCCAATATAACATCAAATTCTCAAAGTTTAATCGAGACTAAATCTACTATCATGACATTCCCCTTAATATTCACCCTATAATTCTTGTATACGAACCTAACAGGAATCACCTCCCTATTCATAATTTCTATGTTTAAAGGGAAATTTTATTCTTCACTAGGCAATCCTAACCTCTTAGAAAATTCATCAGATATAAATGAGCAAGTAGCACCCGAATCAAATAATACATAAGCATATATACCATTGATAGGGATAATACCTGGCACAACATCTTTTGATTGTACCGCATCCTGTACAGTCATGTTAAAGGTTCTGGCCAAGGGTCTGTTTGATGATGTTGGTCCAGCAATGGTCAATGTACCTCCACTACTACCTCCCTTTCTTCTCGTTGTCTCTCCAGCTTTCTTTTTAGGGCACTCGAGAGCAAAATGATCCTTTGCCCTGCACGTGTAGCAAACATTCTTCTTTGGCTGATGGCAATTTGGGGCAATGTGACCCTCCTGGCCACAGTTGAAGCATACTTGCTTACCCCTTAAGCACATGCCAGTGTGATTCTTTCAGCATGTATCACATGCTTCAACCTTCTTTTTCTGTTGGCTACTTTGTTGGCTTCCAGCACCAACACTCGCATTCCACTTCCTCTTCAAGTTACTACTACCATTTTCACCACTACTAACACCATTCTTACCTTCCCCCTCATTCTTCTTCTTTATTTGTTCTTGATTGTACTTTATCACAGCCTCGCCTCCACCCTCAGCGAGAATTGCCTTTTCAAGCACCGCTGCAAACGTCTTCAACTAGAACAGGGAGACTCTGCTATATAACCAGGGATTTAATCCATGTTCAAACCTCCTTGCCTTACGCTCATCCGTGTTCACTTGATATGGCGCAAACCTCGCTAACTCATTGAACCTTGCTGTATACTCTGACACTGTCATTATGCCCTGCTTTAGTTCTAAAAACTGCACTTCCATTTTATTCTTTGAACTCTCTGGGAAATAGGTCTCGAAGAATATTTCCTTGAACCTTTCCCAAGTCATCACTCCCTGACCTCCTCTAGTTTTATTAGCTGTCCACAAATAACTAGCCTCTGCATTCAACATGAATGTTGCAAAAGCAGTCTTCTGGTTCACACAAAAGCTAGCAACATCAAATACCTTATTTATTTCCATGATCCAGGTCTGTGCGTCAACCGGATTCATGGTTCCACGGAATTTTGATGGTCCAACCGCCTTTAAATCCTTAAAAGTTGTTGTGACGCCCCCAAATTCAGGTACTTGAAACCCAAACTCGGTGCTTCACGATACCATTTCTATGAGCGGAATAATACTAATAATAATAACAATAATATAAATATCAAACTTAATTTACATATATCAAAGTCTAAATCCTAGGTATGCGGCCTTTAAATATTCATTACATCATAGATAATAAATATCATTGTCTTAATAAACTTTAACTATTACATAGAATATTATAAAACTCATTCGAACAGCTTTTCTTTCCCCTTGTTCTTGCCTGATCCTTCAGGTTGATCATACTTAGCTGAAAATATTTAAATTTAAAGCAAGAATGAGCATTTGATTGCCCAACTAGTAATAACAACAATAGATATTAGTTGAAAGAATTAAATGTTTTCTTTGAATGACAATTCTACAAACGAATCATGTGAGTTGTGAAGTAAATTTGAACCAATAATAACAACATATCACTTCTATATAAAATTTTGAAACTACGTCTTCGACTATAATGGAGATCATTCAATGATTATGAACATTGTTTTCTATTTTTGAAATGGTTAAAGCAGAACTTCATACATGGAAATCAATATAACTTACTACGACACGGGGGGTGATCAGCCCGTTATGCCATGTATTGATCAATACTACATGCTAGAACGATATCATCGTTCATCTTATCCACCTTAGGTGCACAAAAGTTTCCCTCTGTTCGGGATGTTCATACTTAGTCGGGAATCCGAACCAAAATAATCTGGTTGGATACAATAAAGTTCTATCTTGCTCAACAATATTTTTAAGTTTATGTCTAGCCAAATCAAATAGCTTAGACGACTTTTAAGTCAATGTATACATACTCGAAATCAATAAGTATATATCAACATGTGATTAAATACAATGATTACTCAAGTGGGGACACTTGTATAACCATAATTAGAAACTAACGAACAGAATAAATATCTGGATTATGCACTAATAATGTGTCGATAAACAATGATCGGATAATTTAAGAACTTGTATGAATATGAATAATTGGATACACAATCAATAATAATAGAGTTAATAATCTGGCACAATAATATGATTCTGAAACTTTCTTACTCATGTGTCGACGTCGGGATTTTTAGTGTCCCTTTCCGTTACTTCTTCTTTGGTGTTCTCTTTTTAGGTGAGATTTATTTGAAAAAACAAGTGAAAAATATCCAACATATATAATGTCGACGATGGACTGTTAAGAGTCGCCCGGTTGGTTTTTAAATGGTTGTACCAACACAACCGAGAAAAGGTTTGCACATTGACCCGGTGATGTGACACGCTAAGCGAATTGAGTGAAACAAGAGATTCATTAGGTCAGGGGACTTGGTTATGCGGAGGAAGGTATTAGGCACCCTCAGGCATCCGTATTACCACGGTGACCGCCTCTTTTCAATAAACTATTATCCGATGTGTGTGTGGGGAAATTGATGTCTTTGTTATTTGGAAGTAGTCGCGAGGCCTCGTTCGCACCTATATATTGTGGTTTGAATTTGTGTAAAATTCAATTTTTAGCAAGATATGGTAGTGATGTTTTATAAAGAGGTTTTCAAACTCGATGCTCAATAGTAATTGAGACCTTTTACACTCCCATAAAAGTGTTAATTTGGATTGATTTTATTTAACAGATCGACGCGATCCAAATGCGAAAATAATGTAGAAAATAATGTCGACTTCCTCGTGGGTATGGAAACCATCGAGGAAATTCGAGACAACTGCAGAATAATTTACAAGTCGCATACAATTTGAAAATTCCCATCACGAGAACAAGAATCTAGATCCGATGAAATTTGAATCTGTGATCACATGATTCTAGGCGCACAAGATACCGCAATAATTTGTATGAAAGCGATAGCGGTGTATATATAAAAGTCGTAAATATATATATCTGAGACATGATCACCAACCACGAAGCACCTCCATGGGGATCGGATATGTAAATAAAGTCGTTAAAAGCTATCAACCACCACGGAGGAAACTCGGACGGGACAAAACGTAAATAAAGTCTGTCTGAAAAGAGATCAAGCGCCACGAAGTAAACTCAAAGGCGGGGCGTAAGGTAAATAAAAGTCATATAAAGCGATCAATCATCACGTAAGTAAACTCCAGCGGAGACGTAACATAAATAAAGCTGTAAAAGCGATCAACTGCCATGAAGTAAACTCCAGGCAGGACGTAACGTAAATAAAGCTGTAAAAGCGATCAACCACCACGAAGTAAACTCCAGGTGGGACGAAATATATATATATATATATATATATATATATATATATATATAAACGATAAACGCACCGGATGTAAAATCCAGGCTCATCGAACAGAGTTCGACAACAGTTCATATATATAAATATATACATATAAAAGCGAGTAAACGCATGCCGGATGTGAAATCGAGGCTCATCGAATAGAGTAAAGACCACAGTTCATATATATATATATATATATATATATATATATATATTAATTAAACGCGCTCGGGGCCAAAGTCAGGCTCATCGAACAAAGTTTGACACACAGTTAATATATATAAATGTATATATATATATATATATATATATATATATATTAAAGCAAACTCCTGCATGTAAGTACAGGCTCATCGAACAAAGTTTGACATAGTTAATATATATAAATGTATATATATATATATATATATATTAAAGCAAAAACTCGAATAAAGTCTAGGCTCATCGAACAAAGCTCGACATTACGATTCATATATATAAATATATATATAGAAAAAGCGAATAAGCGCGCAGGGAATAGAAGTTTAGGCTCAATCGAGGCATAACTTTCGATAATGTTAGTCAATATATATATATATATATATATATATATATATATATATATATATATATATATATATATATATATAAATGAAACAAAACCAAGGACTAAAATCTCGGACAAATGCTGCAACAACACGACTCTCAGCGTGAAGAAGGGTGTGTGTGGGATTGAAGAGAAAGACTCTAAAGTGTGTGAGAAGGCTTACGGTTGACCGCCAAAAAGACTTCTATATCTTTAGAGTGGGTAAACACTTGGCTTTTTGTAGGTATAAAAGGGCTATATATGAGCTCATGGGTGTTTAAAATGAGAAAGTACAACTGCATGGGGTGAGTCTTGCGAGCAAATTAAGAGGGCTTCCTCACCGTTTTTCTCTTGCAAAATGGGCGAGACCAAGCCCTCTATTTATAGACGATTTAGTCGTTAGGTGTACTTGCTTGGTGGCCAGTGCAGTGTCTGGGAGGCAACCAGGTGGGCAGGGTTTTTCGGGTCAGGTCGGATCGTCTCGGAAATCGTACACTCGAGTAATTTGTAATGTCCACTCAAACATTAAGAAGTGCAACCCGGGCATCCGTTTGAGGTATCACAGACCTATTTTGGACCATGGTTGTCGAGAGTTGTCACGATGGCATGGGATTAGAGTTTGTACGAAGTTATTGAAGGTGGGACGATGCCCTACGGTCTTCAAGCTTCAACTTTCATCCGTTACCCCGCACAATAGTCACTCGGGATTGGTTAGTCTTATGGGACATCGTTGCGTAGAAATGTTTAGACGATATGGCGTGGCATCGCGTTGGCTAGATGACGATGTTTCCCCTCACCGGTGTTATCGCCGGATTGGGATAATAAAGCAGACGTTGCTCAGACTTCGCTGAGATTGGACTGCTGCAATTATTGAAGGTCCTCATTGTCATTGTAGACACTCAAAATTTTCTGTACTACTGTTACTAACATTGCAGGAAGACAGATTCGTCTTTTAAGAGAGAACCATGAAAGACAATCCAAATCCATAGGATACTCTAGGAAGTGCAAAAGCATCAACCCGAATCGGAATGCGGGAATAACGATTTCAACCTCGGATCTAACCCCAGAGACTGCAGATACAATCTGGAACACTGGGAGAAGACCGATTAATCTCGAGAGATAACCGAGAGGTATCCGGTCTCGGTCCAACCATAGGAATAGCCACCAACCTTGGTGATAACCCCGAGGAATGCGATTTCGGAGATAACCCCGAAAATGTTTGTTTCAAATGCCATCAGCTTCAATCTCGGCACTCACAACGAGATACACTGTACCAACCCGACAATAACATCGAAAAGGCAAGCACACCTCAAAGATGACAATGAGGACCTTCAATAAATGCAGCAGTCCAATCTCAGCGAAGTCTGAGCAACGTCTACTTATCGGCCCAATCCGGCAGTAACACCGGTGAGGGGAAACATCGCCATCTCGTCCAACACGATGCCACATCACGTCTCTAAGCAATAATGTCCCACAAGGCTAACCAATCCCGAGTGACTATTGTGCGGGGTAACGGATGAAAGTTGAAGCTTGAAGACCGGAGGGCATCGTCCCATCTTCAAAGACTTCGTACAAATTCTAATCCCATGCCATCGTACAACTCTCGACAACGGCGGTCCGAAATAGGTCCTGAATACCTCAAAATGGATGCCCAGATTGCACTTCTCAAAACCCGAGTGGACATTACAGTGCCTGAGTGCACGTACTTCGAGACGACCCGACCCAACATAGCCGGACCGACCCGACCCACCTCTGATACACCTACGGCTGAGCCGCAGGTACACCTACGGCTGAGCCGCAGGTACACCTGCGGCACCTTTTGCCTATAAATAAGAGGCTTGGGGTGCTGATTGTTAAGAGAAAAAAGATGGGGAAACCCTACATAATTTGCTCTGCACTTGCCATACAGTGTATTTTCTCACTTTCAAACACCTGTGAGCTCATATATATCCTCTTTTGTACCCACAAAAGCCCAGTGTTTACCCACTCTAAAGATATAGAAGCCCTTTTATCAGTCAGCTGTAAGCCTTCTCACACACTTTAGAGTCTTTCTCTTCATCTTTGCACACACCCTTCTACACGTTGAGAGTCGTGTTGCTTGCTTTTTCCGGACTTGATCCGTGGTTTCATTCGATCATATATATATATATATATATATATATATATATTGACTAACATTATCGAGTTATGCCTCGATTGAGCTGAACTTGATGCGGAGGCGATGCTTTGCTTTATATTATATATTGCTTTATATATATATATATATTATATATGCATCGGACTTTGTTCGATGAGCCTGAACTTCGATGCATGCGTTTATTCGCTATTATATATATATATATATATATACTTATATATATCAACTATGTGTCGGACTTTGTTCGATGAGCCTGAACTTGATGGCCTAGTGCGTTTACTCGCTTTTTTATATATATATATATATACTTATATATATAGCGTGGTCGAACTATGTTCGATGAGCACAGATTTTACATCGTTTATGCATATTATATTATATATATATATATATATATATATATATATATATATTACTGAGTTCCCTTTCGTGGTAGTTGATCGCTTTTATGACTTTCTTTACATTTCGTCTTGCTTGGAGTTTACTTAGTGGCGATTGATTGATATACTGACTTTTAATGACTTTATTTACATTTTGATCCCCATGGAGGTGCTTCGTGGTTGGTGATGTATGTATATATATATATATATATATATATATATATATATATTTACCGCTTTTATATATATACGCTTATTGCTTTTATACAAATTGCAATATACATATGCGCTTTAGGAATCATGTGATCTGATTCATCCCATTGGATCTAGATTCGGTTCCGTGATGGACATTTTCAAATTTATAGTGACTTGTAAATTATTCTGCGATGTCTGTATTTCCTCAGATGGTTTCCATACCCACGAGGAAGTCGGCATTATTTTTGGATATATTATTTTTCATACGGATGCCTCGCATCCGTCAAATAAAATCAATTCAGCCGTTCACTTAATAAAAATGGAAGTGTAAAAGGTCTCAATTCCTATTGAGCATCAGGGTTTGAAAAACCTCTTTTATAAAACATCATTGCCATATCTTGTTAAAAACTGAATTTTTACATAAATTCAAACCCTGTGTATATAGGTTCGAACGAGGCCTCGTACAACTTTCATATAACAGCACATTAACCCACACACACACACACACACACTCAAATAATAGTTTCTTGAAAAAAGGCGGTCATAGTGGTAACACGGATGTCGAGGTGCCTAACACCTTCCCCAGCATAACCAAGTCCCCGGACCCTAAATGAATCTCGGTTTCATTGAGGCAGTATATTAGTGTCACATCCTTTGGGTCGATGTGCAAATCTTTTCTCGGTTGTGTTGGTACAACCATTTAAAAAACCAATGGCGACTCTTAATGGTCCATAAATCGACATTATACATATCGGACCTTTTCACTTGTTTTTTCAAACAAATCTCACCTAAAATGAGAACACCAAAGAACAAGTAACGGAAAGGGACACCTAAAAATCCCGACGTCGACAGGTGGTGACTCTGCTGAGGACTCCAGTAAGAGGACTTAAGCCGCTACTACAATCTTTTCAAAACTATTATATGCTTGTGTGTGGATGTTGCATTTACATTAGATGAATGTGTACGAATGCATGTCTTGTTTGAGCTTAGTGCTTCGCATCATATCTGCGTGTGATGTTAGTGCTTCGCACTATAAACTGCTTATGATATTATTGCTTCGCACATGTAATCATTTCATACGATGAGACGTGATGTATATGAATGTATGTTGTGTGGTCCCTCCACCAGGAGGCTATCCCGTCGGTGTTTGATTACTAGACCCGTGAGAAGACTAATTCTCGAGGCTAGGAAAGGCACCACCCAAATTCCCTCCGGTTGAAAAATGGATTAACTTCCGTCTAGTAGATTGCGATGATTTGGGAACCTTCATGCCAAAAATCCGCATGAGAGTAACCTAAGATAGGTCGACCTCGATAAACCAAAACGAAGGAAAGTCTCTTCATGCTCTCATGTTAATTACTTGTAAACACGATTACTTGTAATTTCATTCCAAATATATCTCCATGTAATGCTCCAAACGGTGACACCGTTTGCGGGATAAAATTCCTAAAATGGACACATCATATAGCATGTCATTATACACCTTCCTAAAGACTAAACTATGCCGGTCTTTTCGGGGAATCAATTGGACCTACTACTGCGGTCAAAGTCAAAAAAGGCGATAGGCCTACGATCGATCATGTCGTCATCAGGCGGTGAACTTAATCCGAGTTTCTCATGAAAAGAATTGACGGGTTAAGCAAAAAGATTACTGATTTAGTTTGTTCTATTAAAAGAATTACACGATCTACACGGGGTCGAGGAAAATACCCGTACATCTTGAGCCCTCCATACAAGGAGGAATTCCGGTCATTACCATACGAGCCACGGTTGGATCGACCAACAAAACTCATGATCTTGCCCATTCCACTTTGGAGATCCGAGATAATGGTGACATCAAAAGAAAGTCCTCAAATGGAAGAGACCCTTGTATTTATCAAAGGAATTGGAACACATGGGAATGTTTCATATCTTTAATCTATGTATTTTTCTGGTGTTCATTATCGAGAAAAATTTAAAACTCGACTTTGAAAAATATGGCCGGGTTAGGGGATCCTTATACACATTTAAAAGTCTTTATTGGAGAGGCGGGATCATATCACGAGAGGATGAAAAACTCGAGAATGTAATTGTTCAAAAAAGTCTAGCTTGGTGGCTTGGTTAAGTGGTACATAAGATTAAACAACTCAAAATCCATAGCTGGGAAGAGCTAGCACATGCCTTCCTCACTCTCAATCAGTTTTCAAACTCAAATGGCTCTGATCGATATCAAATTACCAAGATCAAGAAAGCAGTCCAACGAGTCTTTCGGAGAGTATGCCTAGAGGTGGAGGCGCTTTGCTTTGCCCAAGTTAGTCTGCCGTGTCGAGAATCGAAATGGTCATGACATTCATAGACATCTGAAGCTCCCTTCTATGAGAGAGTTTTAGCGAGGCATCGGCAAACCATTTTTGAAATGGTTAAACATGGGGAGATAAATTTGAAATAGGATTGAAGTCGGGAAAGATTCAAGACCTAGCCGCACTCGAAAAGTCATTCTTTGATTACATCCATCTGGAAATTATGGGAACAACCCGGAGGTCCATAAAAAGAAAAGGAAGATGTTTCCACGATACTACGAGGGACAAAAAGGCAATCAAAGTATGCCCATTCAAAGGAGAAACTACACTCCCTTTCCGGCCACGGTCTGCAAACCCTCCGATTACCAAAAGGTGGAGATGTTGAAAGCGCCCTCAGTGTTTACACCCTTAGGGGATACCCTCGAGAACATTCTTAATCTTACGACAACACGAAGAAAATTACGCATCTTCTTCCACGGCCGGCCTTAATGGGCGGGGTTTCAATCTTTGCTAGGAAATGTGTTTATCATCATGCAGGGGCACTGGACATGATACTCGGGATTATTGGGCCTTGAAACACAAGATCCGAGGACCTAATAGATAATGGGAGATCGTAGTCACCAAACCCGATCGACCTCATGTACAAGATAACCCTCTTCCTTAACCACAAAGAAGAAGAGGTCAACATGATTAATTGGAAGCAATGGACAAAGTTCCAACTTCGGTATTGTGATTCCTCCCAGACCATCAAAAAGCGGTGATGGCGAGATGGGATTATGCCAAGTTCGATTCTGATGGAGCGAAGATTAAAGCTCTCGGCAAATAAGTTGAGCAATTGGCGGGCGGTGACTTATCGACATCAAGTGACTCGATAATTAATCGGCCCGAGGGCATGCCGGTCTCCTATCAATCATCATGAATATTCCCTCGTCGTCAATTTGAGAAAATGAAATCTTTGGAAGACAAAGTGACGAAGAGAGCAAATGCAAAGCAGTCGGGATTTACATGACAAAAGGAATTCACCTATTTGGGCCAACCCATGAGGAAATTCTTCACATGTTAATCAATGAAGGAAGGATCAGTTCCCTTCTACCTCCATTCAACCCCCATTCGGGACGGTACAACTTTGATGGAGTGTGTCAATACCACTCCTAGTCTCATGGTCACAGCACAGAAGAATGTTGGGCACTCCGCCACCTTATTCAAAATCTAATCGACAGTGGTGTACTGCGCCTGGCAAATAACGACATTGTGTTACATGCAAGTGAGAATACAGGCCCTACTAAGTGGAAAAGCATAGTAGCAGTTATATCCACTGAAGTTGAAGGGATTAATACTTTGCTCACAACGCCAATAATTTAGCTCAAAGGAGGAAACAATCCTTTGAAAGTGGCGCTCTGAGCGATCAACTTGCCGTGCGAGCACAATATCCTATTGTTAGCTTGCGCGAGGTTCTATGGAATTATGGAGAAGGTGAAGGATCCACCTCACATCTACCTTCTTGCGCGATGTGAAGGAAAATCCTTGTATCTTCCCCATCGGGTGATGAAACCCACCCCTAAATCAAAGGGAAAATACCCGTGGAGAAGATTGAAAAATTCCTCATGTTGTGAGTCATAACGAAGCCTCAGTGGTTTTAAGCTTGAAGGAAGCTCCACCACAAATATCCATTTTAGACTTGGTCCTCACTTCTGAGAATCACCGGAAGGTCTTGTTAAAGGTTTTGGAAGAAGTCTATCTCCCGACATCAGTGGATACGGAAAAATTTCAACACATGGTTGATCACATTTTCAACAATAATGTGATATCCTTCACTGCCGAAGGGACTGGTCACTGCAAACTGTTGCACATTAAAGTCTTATCCTCGGGATATATAGTGGTTGGAGTATTAATAGATGGAGGTTCCTCTCTGAATATCTGCCCATATGCCACCTTGGTGAAGATGAATATCAATCTCAACCGAATTCGGAGTATCCATACTATCACCAAAGCTTTTGATGGGAGCCGTCGTAACTTTCGGTTAGAGTAATTGAAATTGCTTGATCGAAATTGGCCCTCATACATTCTGCGTATCCTTCCATGTGCTCAAGATAGATTCGGGATACAACTTGCTCTTGGGACGACCATGGATCCACATGGCGAGGCGATCCCCCTCCACCTTCACAAACAATTGAAGTACATTATCAACAATAGCACAGTCACGGTCAATCTTTGAACGGAGTGTCCTCCACCGGGGACGTGCCATTCATCAATGCAAATCTGGGGCGTAGAGCCGGTCGGTTTTCATGCTTTGGAAATAAGCAACACCCAATACCACGCTATTGGAGTACCATTGCCCGAACCCACATTTACGATGAGGTGATGTCGACCACTCGAGAAATGATGTCGTTGGAGTCGTAAAAGCCGGGACAAGGGTTGGGTAAAGATTGCGGTATCCAAGTACCCCATTCGATTAACCAAGCAGTTTGAGCAATTTGGACTAGGCTATTACGCGACTCTAGTCACGAGGAATCCTCATAAGCATCAATGATTCCTTGACTTCAACCGTATGGCGTTCGACTTTGCCTTCAAACTACGAGTCCACACAACCTCCGGTAAAGGTGCCACCCGATGTAATGGCTATGTTATTTCCTAAGCAAAATCGGTGAAGTGAAAAAGAAATCGTTGTTTCAGATCTCGCAATGGAAGAAGAGGAGGCGGAGAATCAAGAAAAGCGTTGTCAGAATAATGTCGGGCATCGCATCATCGTCCATGATGAACATACCAGCAGAATACACCCAGACGATGATTGCCACGGCGTAATGGCCATCATTCGGGGACGAGAGAGGATGATAACAATCCCTCCATCACTGCGGTCCACCGGACTTTACCCTTCCCAATTGGGGCGACATTCCTTGCTTTGGTCGACGAGGTAAAGCGGGTAGAAATTCTTTACGCCTGTAGATATAATCTTTGCTTACTTTTACATGCGGTATTAGCGGTTTATTTTGCGATATATGCTAACATTGTGTATGATCAACGCATTTCATATATCTAAAGTGAAGCATATTTTGTTTGAGGACTCTACGAATTTAGATGTGCACACTGTACTTGCGGATCGTTGCCTCTCTCTCCACAAGGTTGTACCTTTGATGTAGAGATGAATTTAGCCTTGATGGATCTCTGAGGATGACATTGAGGTGCCTCGGAAATTCAAGAATGGGTCGAGGACAAACCCAAACCTAACCTTGATCAAACCACTTCTTTCGATCTGAAACCTTAGAAAGCCCTAAGTTAATCCAGTTGGTTCGGACCTTACCCCAAACCAGCGGAATGATATGGTTACGCTATTATTACCCAAATTCGAGGATGTGTTTGCATGGTCTCATAAAGACATGGTGGGTTTATCCTTGACATTGTCCTTCATCGCCTTCCATTAAGGAGGATTTAAGTCGGGTGAAGCGAAGCTCGGCTGATTGAAACTGAGTGGAGTTTAAAGGTGAAAGAAGAAATTGTGAAATAATTTCATCTTTGGCATCATTATGGTGTCTACATATCACGAGTGGATATCAACATTGTGCCCGTACTGTGCCTAAACACGGAGGGAAGGTGCGAGTTTGCGTGGATTCTACGGGACTTGAACAAAGCTTGCTTAAAAGATAGCTTTTTCCGTGCCATTTATCCACATTCTCATTGACAATCTGTTGCAATCGACATGTACTCCTTTCTTTGATTGCTGCGGGGTACCATCGGATCATGGTTCTTAGAGGAAGATCGTGAGAAAGGCGCTTTCATCACTCCTTGGGGAACTTTTTGCTATAGGCGGTTGTCATTCGGCCTCATCAATCTGGAGCTACCTTTCGAGCGAGCTATGATGGCTCTTTTTCATGACTTAATGCATAAAGAGATTGAGATCTCGTGGATGACATCATTGTCAAGTCCCGGAAGGAGAATGACGATCTAGACCATCTCGAAAAAGTTGTTCAAAAGGTTGCGTAAGTCTGACTTGAAGTTGAATCCATATAAGTGCGCCTTTGGCGTTAAATCGAAGCAAGTTGCTAGGATTTCTAGTCGACCACAAAAGGATTGAGCTGGATCTACCAAAATCCAAGCCATCGCGAAATGCCCATTCCTCGAAGCGAGAGAAGAAATACGGGGATTTTTGGGAAGGATCAACTTCATCGGCGGTTTATCTCGACTCACGACAACTTTGTGAGCGATCTTCAAGTTATTAAGGAAGAACTCCTCCATGAAATGGAATGATGAGTGCTGAGAATGCCTTCCTTACAATCAAAAGAAAAAAGCTAGTCAAAGCTCTATCTTGGTACCACCGAGGATGATGTTCCCCTGTTCATGTACATCCATAAGTGATGATGCCATAAAACGTATCTTTGGAGACGAGAAAAGGCGATAGAGGCGAGAATGAGCTATCTATTACCTCGATGAAAAAGGTTTGATGACGGTGAACACAAGTACACTCGATCGAAAAGGCGTGTTGTGCTTTAGCATGGGCTTCCATGAGGTTCTGACATTACCTCCATGGTCACTGACCCATCTCGTATCCGCGTGGATCCTCTCAAATCGTGTTCAACAAACCCGTGTTGAATTGCCGAAAACATCCGGATGGCAGTTGATCCTACAACAATTTGACATCGTATATGTGACTCAAAAAAAGTCCATCAAAGGTCGAGGAATCGCGGATCGGTAGTGGCGCACCACCGGGGATTTCAAACCCTTGGAAACATATTTCCCGATGAAGGAGTAAGGGCGGTCGACAACACCATCGATACGATACATGCCAATCATGGAAGATGTATTTTGATGGGTTTATTAATATGGAAGGCTTACGGGTTTGAGCAATTCTAATATCGATACGGGGAAGCGGTATCCGTTGCCGTCAAATTACGGTTTATCGGCACCAATAATCTGGTGAGTATGAAAGGCATCTCGTGGGGCTAAAACTTGCCGTTCGATGGGCATCAATGATTCTTGTCTTGGAGATTGAGTTGGTATCGGACAATCCCGAATCTATCAAACAAGGAACTACATTTCTTTGCCTTACCATGGTTGGTTTTAAAGATGGCTTTGGAGTTGAAGAAATCTTTCTTTACACATTCCTCGTAATAGGAATGACTTTGCGGACGCATTAGCAACTTTGGCCTCCTTGATTCGTATATCAGACAAGGAACACTTGCCAAGCGTCACAATTTCCACACACAAGCCTGACTTATATGGGAATTATGTTGGAGAAGTATCGGATGAGCTACCTCCCATCAACATCCTTGGTATCATCATATCAAGGAATATCTACGAGATGGATCTACACCGTGAGCGAGCTTTGACGAGAAAAGGCGGATCCATCGACTTGCTATGAAAGTTCTACCTAAGTGGAGATGCACTCTAAAAAGAGATGCGGGACTAGGTCTCCTCGGATGTCTAGACAAAGATCAAGCCCAAAAGAACATGGATGAAATCCATGGGAGTCTGTGCCCCCCCATGAGTGGCCCGCTCCTTGTCGAAAGTCCTCGGGGCGGGACATTATTGGCTATCTCTCGAAAGGTGATTGCCATGACCACGTCAAAAGATGCTATCGATTGCAGATTCATGGGAATCTTTATACCGCCCCTCCGGGAGCTCCATAATATGAGTTCGCCTTGGCCCTTCTCGATGTAGGGAATGGGCGTTATCGGGACCCATTGAGCCTAAAGCCGATAATGGTCACCGATTTATCTTCACCATGATCGACTACTTCACCAAGTGGGTGAAAGCGACCTCCTTCCCGAGGGTCACTAAATAAATCATCATTGCTTTCTCGAGAAACAATGTCGTTTGTCGATATGGACAACGGAGGTGATTGTGTCGAACGATGCCAAAAACCTCAACAACAAAATGATGGAGGAATTATGAAGTAGATTCCACATCAAACATCTTAACTCTGTCATCTATCGTCCGAAGATGAGCGGTGTCTTTGTTGAAGCGGCTAACAAAAATATCAAGAAGATTATGCAAAAGATGTCGATGACCACAAAGATTGGCACGACCTATTGCCTCGACTCTGTTAGCCTTTCTGAGGACCACAATCATATACTTATTTGGGCGACCCCTACGCTTTAACCTATGGGATGGAAGCGGTTCTCCCCATAGAAGTTGAGATGGAATCTCTCGAGTGTTGATCGGCCGCTCAATTTGGATGAAAACCAATGGGTACAAGGCGGTATCACCAATTGTCTACGATAGGCAAAAAGGCGACCGCGGCTATCTTCCATGGTCGATTATATCGCAAAGGATCGCGGATCCTCTGACAAAAAAAGTTCGACTCTGGCAATTTAAACAACATGACTTGGTTTTGAAGAAGATTCTTGACAACCAAGATCGAGGCCGAAGGAAAATTCGCTCCCTAGCGGGAAGGCCCGTTTATTGTCAAAAAGTATTGGCGGAGGCGCTCTCAGTTACAAGAAATGGCGGCGATGAATTTCCACAACTCATCAACTTAGACACCGTGAAAGCGGTATTAAGTCTGAAGTAACCGCAAAAACACCACAGTGCATAATCATCAGGTCACCGGTCATTAGGTTCTTTAACCCTTTACCACCTACAACTTATCTACACTTTGCCCCTCGAGGAAACATACTCTTTAAGCCGGCTGACTGGCTTTCTCCTTCTGCGATCATCTGACTTAGGTCATCCCACAGTGGATTGAACCTCTTGCGTTCATGATTTGGCTACCCATACATGGGATCAAACTTTCTCCACCTTCTGATTTATCCTCGACCTAAGATTAAACTTTCTCCTCCGCGCTCGACACGCACATGGGGTTAGCTTTTCTTCTGCCATACGAGGGTGAACTCGTCGACTAATCTCCTCTTCAATAGGAGTGCGTAGGCAACCATGTTACATGGCCCGTCATGATAAAACAAAAACAACAAAAACATTTCTACCCTCTTCTCCTCACAAAAATAACTAATAACATTCCTACACCATATCGACCCATATCGGTGTTGAACCTCTTACACGGAGTTGAACTCGTGAGACTGATCTCCTCTTTAATAGGAGTGCGTGGTAGCCATTCATGGTGCGGTCTCACCCCCTACCAAAACCTGAACCATTGTCGGTGGTATTGGGATTCTCTTTGATCCACTACATT
Source organism: Panax quinquefolius (assembly GCA_020205615.1). Taxonomy (NCBI): domain Eukaryota; kingdom Viridiplantae; phylum Streptophyta; class Magnoliopsida; order Apiales; family Araliaceae; genus Panax; species Panax quinquefolius. The sequence continues at coordinate 99,044,389 of CM035162.1, forward strand.
TCATTTGGCCCGGACCGAAGGGATGGGATTACGAACTCCTCCCGAATAGGAGATTGGCGACCATCTAAGCTGCGGTCGTACCTCGAAAAGCAATACCAATCCATAAGAGATGGAATTAACTAGGCTTCTCCTAAATAGAAATCTTGGCGACCATCGTAGTGCGGTCGATCTCTAGAGAGAAAGCCGCCTCCTCTCCACATTTCCATTCGAAACAAGTCCCAAGACACGAAAATGGTAGGGATACACATACATCGATGATCCATTTACGAACTATCAGGAGCGACTCGATGTCCATCCACGAGGAAGAATTGAAAATTCATCAAGATTACAAGCCTGAAGCGGCGGGCAAAATATCAAGCAAATAGCAAGGCATATCTAAAGGGAAGTGATCCAAAAATATATTTCCACATCATATATAATGTTATTTGATATATATATGACAATAAAGTATACATGACAAAATGGCTAAGCTAGTGCATGCGGGTAAATACAAGCTCATCTCTGAATCGAGGTACATGCGAGCTAGCAAGACCGATATGGCATCCCTCTCGGATGAAGGAGGTAAAGATGTAGTCTCCTGGATAAGAATATCCACACGACCCAACAGATCTGTAGCCATCTACATGATGACCATATGCTCATCGATATAAGCGTTCATCTCTGTGATCATACCCGGTGGTAAGGGACCTCATTGCGCGATCTATCTGTGACAACCACATCCCGGGCAGATATAGCACTATCCCGCTCAACTATCACTGCGTCTCTGTTTGACCTAGCCTCATCCCGCTCAACAACAGCGGCATCTCTATGAGCTAATGCCTCGTCTCTCTCTAATAGGGCGGCATCCCTCACATCGAGGCGATCGACATCATATATCGGATCGATCTCTCTCAAAGGTCATCGGATGAAGACTACTGCTCTAAATCTTATCTTAGAGTCTTTGGATCACAAGAAATCACGATACTAGGAGAATCAAGAAAGAAATGTTGGCAACCCAATGGCGGTATCCTCCTCGATGTAGGTATCAATGTCCTCTATAGGCTCTACATCATCTAACTTAATCTCGAATACTTGCAAATATCTGCTACGGTTGATGAAAACCTCGTCTCCATCCATGCGGAGTACTTTGCTGCGGAATAACTTAGGGATATTTGGCGGGGAAAGCGGCTAGCTCACGTTGATCGACAAGAAGTATATACGAAATCGGTCCTCATTTGAAAGGTATCGAGAAGCCGTGACGACCGACCGCCCCCTCGAAAGGATGAAAATCACGGGCCCGGTCAAACTACGACATCACGGCCCGATGGATGATAAGTCGTCCGCCCCTCAAAGCCGACGACGAGGGAGGAAATCCATGCGGAGCATGAGTAATGAAGTTGTATGGTGAGCAAAGCCCGAAACGCGACAATATGCTAAATGGATCTCGATATCTACCAAAAATGCGGACGGGGTGAGCATACATACACTTTGATGCATTTGAAGGAGTATGACATAGCCACCTCATGGGAGAAACAATACCCGTGCCATCTAAAAGGTACCAGCGGTAGCAAGTGTGACATAAACCACACACATCTGACATGGTAGAACTCCCGATAAACACACACGGGTGTAAATCTGCTGCGATGGGATCTTGATCGCGAGGTCTCTGCCACGATCATAGGTCTGATGGTGCGACCCTCACGAGAGCTCTCACCTTGCCATGATAACGCCTATATCTATCGATCCATGTCGCGGCATGTACACGTATGATGGTACACATAGTATCAACACATCAACTACGCCAAGCTTGATGATCCTCGGCCGGTGAAATCCCCGAATGTCGTGAGTAGCTATCCTCGCGCCAAATCTATCATCTGAAAGCGCCGGAGATCGCGTGCCCGGATGTCGACTCATCCTTCACTACTCTGCGCCTCAATCTGTGAGAGTTATGAATCTCTACTAATGTCTCCCAAAACCGTGTGCCTTGAGGTCATCCTAAAGGCGGCATCGTCAAACGTGCGTACTCCTCCTCGAGTAAAGTCGACTCATGGGTACCAAAAGCGAAATACACACTGTCTATCACTAGTGATGCTCTAGCATCCCATCTACAAATCCTGCGGGAACTGAAATGCCAAAAGGGTTATGGTATCTTTGTAATAACATATCTCTGATCACCTATCTAGTGGTGACATCTTTATAAATACCACGCGCATACCCAATGCCACCACTAACGGTGGGGTATAATCTATATGGCTAACTTGTCGAAGAAGACATACATGCGGGCGTATGTCATAAGACCATCCGGAGAAATAAATCTGAGTATCTCTGGACATACATACATATGCATAACATGATACATGCATATATGAGATAATGGATGGCAATATGATATAGGGAATGAAAAAATGGTGCATACATTCCTAAATATATCATCATCTAATACATCGACTCTATCTGACTACAAATACATGAAAATGGGGTACAAGCGCCCTACTACTAATGAGAGGCCTATAAAAAAGATATAGCGAGAATGGGAATAGCCACCCGATATCTATGAGAGGAGCTATCGAAAGATATAAGAGAATATACATGAGAAGAAGACCGGGGTCTCGATGTCCACATCCTCGATCTGTCACACGATGTAACTCCTCCTGAGTCTTTGGATCTCTACCAGCAGGGATGTCGGGCCTATAAAGGGAGGATCTGCCGTAAGCAAAACCAAATGGGTAAATCGAGGGGCTGACACCTGGTGGAAGGAACAAATGTCTCGCCTCTACTGGATCTCTGCCCAAATCTTAGAATAAATATATGTGCGTGATCCAGCTTAGAAGTCAAGCTATATATGGGTCGTATGGGTGGAGCTCGAACCACAAGCTACCCAATCCGTCATCATCGATGATCCGGGAACCATGTCTCCCATAAAGCTGTGTGGCGCATATTTGGGGCCCCAAAAGTGCGAGGAGCCACCGGTATTTGGAATATCTCACGAGTACATGGACCCTACGATAAATCAAAAGCGTCGACTCCCAACAATGGAATATCGGTGGTGGGTAAGCTGCGATCTGAGGGCGATGGCGCCTAACGGGAGGCAAGATCGGTATCTGAATCTCCTGTGGGTGCTCCTAATATACGCTCTCCTAAATAGAGCTCCGGCCTCCATCGGTGAAAAGAGGAATCTCGGGTGGAAATCAAATACTCTACTCTAGTAGGGTGTCCATCCTCAAAGCAGATGATCAAATGATCCCCGAGTATGGAATCCATGTAATGGCGTCGGTAGTAAGTAACTCATTTGCATCTGGTGATGGCGAAGCCCTCGGATCTGAGGGACCTCTGGCAAAATAGAATGGTGTCATAAATCGTCCTCGTGGATAGGTATCTAAGCTAACACACTCATATGACACAAACATAGAAGCCTCTCATGGGCCCAAAGCTATGACATAATGGCAAAACACATACATATCGATAAACACTCTTAACTTTGAAAGGGAAAAGACAAGAGAAATACTCACTAGCGAGAAGCGGGTAAAATCTAGCCAAGCCTCGGTCGAACCACATGGTATGGCGCGTGCCCCGGAGGAAATAGGCAAAGGTTTAAGAGCCCCAATCGTACTCTCAATATGGTCCACATCGTGTGTGGTAATTGACCAAAGCAAAAGATCTTAGTGGAAGAGTTATACGCTATAAGTAGCCTCGAATGATCATCGGGAACAATCGCCGCGAGCGCGATCCACGATCCGACATCATCGAGCATGGGCTCACTCGATAGCCCTTTCATAACATCTACGCTCAAAGGACACGAGCAGACGGTCCTACCTTTGGCGCGCCTGTACGGAACTCTTAACAAGGACCGGACGGCAGTAGGGGTGATATTCGCCATGCAAGGCACTGGCTCCCTAGGGATAATCGTCAATCCATAGGCGTCATCATCACCTCATAATTCAACAGGTGGAGTGACTGAGTCTGATGAAACCATCGCTTAGACAATGCCCTGAGGTAACCCCAGGGACAACGACGGGGAAGGATGGAGAAAAATGCCCCAAATCCCCACTCATGCACTAATGCTCTATAATCGGGATGAAGTGCCTGGTACATGGAGTAGATGCTAAACCAGTTCCCCCGAGGCTGTGTAAAACCTGGAACCTGCATGAAGCATAGATCAACATCAGAACCCTTTAAATCCTCATCAATAGGAAAAAAAGGAAGATAAAGTATAAAGTCATACCTCGTTAGCATGCAAGTACATTGATACGTGTCTACCCAAATCACCTAGCAACTCTGGGTTCACCACCTGGATGCTCGGAAGCTCCCTGCGAGGGATATGTACAGCAGGAGCAGGATCCTCAATATCCACCTTCTCGTCCTCGATGTCTGGAACCTCTACCTGGACGGGATGAATCACAGCCTCCACCAATCGCGAGGTACATGCGTGAAACAGGGGCGAGGCACTTTAGAAGCCCTCCTCCAAATGCATGAAGCGGTCCTATAAGGCTGCTTTCGGTGATCCGAATCCATAATATCTGGACAACAAATCTCCAAATCACCTCAGAAAGGGTGTGGTATTTCCTTACCTGGAGCTTTCTAAAATGCATTATATGACTATATGCATGCATGCATTTACTTTAACATATAATAGAGTTAGAATGCATGACTACCCAATGCCTATATTTGGAAAATTTTTGCCATAGTCCCCTTTGAAAATAGGACTATCCCCATGCATGCAGGCATGTCTAGGTGGCCATTCGTAGCTTTTGTCCCCAAAGTCATATACCTAATATATGCATTAAAAATCAAAATTATCATGCATAAAGGCCAAACTCGATGCTAGGAGTATTTTGCCTTTCTACTTTTTGCTCATTGGACCTCAAATAGGACGAAAAATAGCGAGAAAAAAGGTGCGATTTTGTTATCTCAAAAGTCAAATTTTTTACATCATTATATTGACATGGTTTAATACTAACATTTACTATGTTGAATATTTTTTATCAAGTCGTTTTGTGCATACATAATCACTACTATGTGTTTAGATGCATTTAGATGCGATATCTCACAATCTAGCAGAATGACTGGAAAAAATACATGTATACGTTACTAGGATAGTGTAGAACACTTGTACGGTGATAGAATTTGCAGAAAGCAACCCAAACTCAGCAAATCTGAAAGTGGCTCACGGTTTTTTCTAGAGAGAAATAAGTTGAAAGTGACTTGTGAAGGTAGGCTGCTGGGATTTATCATCCACGCCTGGCCGCAGGCTCACCTACGGCTGCAGCAGGTGCACCTGCGGCTCCTCTATATGAGCCCCACCCCTCCGGCTCAGTCCAGTTCGAGTTGAAACGGAGTTCTTACGGGTTAGAAAGGTCAAATCGGGAATAAAAATGCCACGCGATTGAGCAAAACAGCATACAATCATGGTCTTCTCGGATAAGACTTTGAATCGCACTTCACTCATTGGTAGTCGCTTTGAGCGCAAGGTATACTCTGCTTGATGACCTCGGTTGTCACAAATCACATCTGGCGATACCTTATATAGGTCGATCGATGCCGCTTCTCGAGTCTTTACTAGCGTGAATCCCAGAGCGGGTGTTCTGGCGTGAGTCCCCGATGGGGATTCTGGCGTAGATCTGACGCGGGGGGTTACAACGTGAGAGACCGAGCGAGGGTTACAACGTAGATCCCGGTGGGGGTTATAACACGTTCATCCGTTGACAACTCTATCAGCGAAGGTCAAACAACCTTGACATTATTTGGTAGATGGCGGGTAAACCCATCGAAGCATTGAGAGCCGATTCGGTAGTTGCGTGCGTATTCATGCATCCCGGTAGATCCCCAGCAGAGGTTCAGCGATATATCTCTGGGGTAGTAGCGCGTGCTTTCGGTAGTTGACACACATATCAGCGAAGGTCAAGCGACCTTGACTTCATTTGGTGATAAGCGTTTAAACTGTCGAGCTATAGAGGCATTCGAGGTTCTCATACCGGTTGCTTTCGTATTCCACGGCGGATCCCGGTGAAGTCGCGTCTGATGCTCCATTAATCTACGTTAGTGAATGTCAAAGCAACAACAGCGATCTCCTCACAAAGTTTCATCAGTTGATTCACATGTCGGTGAAGGTTATGTAACCTTGACGGTATATCCCGGGATGCTTGACCGTTGATTCACACGTTAATGAAGGTCGGGGAATCTGAGCGGCATTTGTTGTTGGCGATAAATCAGCGAGAATCATGACATATTACAGCGATACTAACCGGAGAAGGTTGACATTATTAAAGAGGATAGATGATGGAATATGTTATACACATCCTCAAAGCAGATCAAGCTTTATCCCCACGGATCTCTTACGCGTAAGAGATACCCCTTGATGATTAAGTCGTTATCAAGAACACGGGAATTTGGTGATAACTCCAACACCGATGTCTAATGATTCGGCTCGTACATCGGAGATCACGAGTCGATATTGCCAATCCTCGGTTGAAGCAGCGAGGAAGCGGCAATCATCGGCATGTTGGGCCACAACCCGCATACATGCATCATACATTTGCATCATGTTTCTATCCATAGTACCATGTTTATCTTATTTCGTTTCAAGTGTCTAGGATTCTTTATCCTACCCATGCATCGCCATGCATGAGTATGATAAAGAGAGGCATCTGTAGACACTCGAAATTTTCTCAATACTCTTATTACTAACATTGCGGGAAGGCAGTTTCGTCTTTTAGAGAGAACCTTGAAAGACAATCCAAATCCATACCGGATACTCTCTTGGAAGTGCAGCATCAACCTCGGATCATAATCTGGGAGAATGCGGTTTCAACCTCGGATCTAACCGAGACACTGCGAGATATAATCTGGAACACACTGCAAGAAGAAGGCCGATTAATCTGGAGATAACCACGAGGTATCTAGTCTCGGTCCCAACCATGGGAATAGCCACCAACCTTGGTGATAACCCCGAGGAATGCGATTTCGGAGATAACCCGAAATACTTGTTTTAAATGCCATCGACTTCAATCTCGGCACTCTGGCGAGATACACTTGTACCAACCAAGCAATAACATCGGAAAAGGCAGGCACACCTCAAAGATGACAATGAGGACCTTCAACAAATCTGATAGTCAATCTCGGTGAAGTCGAAAGCAGCGTCTGCTTATCGGCCCAATCCGTGATAACTGGTGGGGAAACATCGCCGTCTCGTCGAACACGATGCCGCGTCACGTCTCTACGCAACAATGTCCCTGGCAACGCTAACCAATCCGGAGTGACTATTGTGCGGGGGTAGCGGATGAAAGTTGAAGCTTGAAGGCCAGGAGGGCATTGTCCCATCTTCAAAGACATCGTACAAACTCTAATCCCATGCCATCGTCTGACAACTCTCGACAGCGGCGGTCCAAAATAGGTCTGAATACCTCAAAAGCGGATGCGGATTGCACTTCTCAAAACGAGTGGACATTACGATTGCACGAGTGCACGCGTCTTGAGAACAACTGACCCAAACAAAGCGAAGGTGAAGGCAGGCCCGCCTCTGGTACACTGCTGGTGAGCCAGCAGTACACCTGGCACTTTTTTGCCTATAAATAAGAGGCTTGAGGTGCTAATTTTTAAGAGAAAAAAGACGGGGAAACCCTGCACAATTTGCTCTGCACTTTCCATACACTTTATTTTCTCACTTTCAAACACCTGTAAGCTCATATATAGCCTCTTTTGTACCCACAAAATGTAAGACCCCAAATTATTAATAAATGAAATTTATTTTCCTCTATTTATTATTTTGAAATAGTAAGGGTTGATTTGATTAATGTGGATAGTTATGGGTAAAATCATAAATATTTGAATAAGCAAGTGGTTATAAAATATTCATTATTGTCGGGGAATATTCGTTTGGTCGTGGAAAATTAAATGCTTTGTCGGGGAATATTAAATGCTGACAGCGCTTGACAGTTTTTGTGGGCCTCATGCTTGAAGCGATTGGATGAAGAAAGCAGCAAAGAATAAGTTGTTTATAAATAACGGCGTAGTTATTCACAGATTATCTTGTTGGAATACCCGGTGGTTAAAAACACACTATCTGGCGTTGTTGAGCAGTAGCACCGCGGTATTGCACCAATTATTGATTCTTACGTGAAGACACTACTCAATAATTGTTACGATAATTCTTATTCGATATTTTATTTATTTAATAATTCTTTGCGTTGATATTTTATATTGTTGTTGTTTGATAATTGTCATTTACGGTATTTTTCATTATCGAAGCAATAATTCATATTATCTGAATAATATTATTAGATAACATTATTGGCAATGTCTAGAAAGTTACACATACAGAGAAGTTTGGTCACCTAATCATGCTTGATGAAGAAATTCTTATTGGAAAGCCCCTCTTTCTGAGCGCTTTGGTTGTCGATATTGTGATTACGTAATATTATTTGTGAATAATTAATTATTGATTCATATGATGAGGAAAATATTGATTTTATGTGGATATAGATGGAGAAAAATTTTAAAATGACAATTGTTGAAAATTAATATTTTATCTTTTTACGATAAAATAATTTATTTAAATATATTATTTTAATAATATATTAACGGTGATATTTTTACAATGAATGTGGGATATATGAGTATATGAGGAAGAGTATTTTTGTTGCATTAAATGATTAACACATGTTTTGTGTGTCGGTGGACCCCATTTCTTGACTGAAATTTGATTATAGCTTGTAAAATCGCCCGTTTATGGATTTCGGTCAATTTCTGTTTGGAATTTGGAAAAACTTTCTTCTGCAAAGTTGTAGAGAATTAAATTTCCTATAAAAACTTGCGTGATTCGAATTTTTCTGATAGAAGAACTATTTATTATGAATTATTGAAGTTCCGAAGCTCCGAAATAATTGATTTTTGGAAGTTTTAATTATTTATATCAACAAAAACTTTTTTTATATGTTGTGGGCATATTTAACATGTGCATGGTGGCTGAATTCAGATTCAAGATGTGGGCGTATGAATTTTGTTTATATATAATATTATTATATTCAATTTTCTACTTTGGTGTTCTAAGTAATTTCTATAAATAGGGTGCTTAGGTTAGAATTGAAAATCACTTTTGAAAGCGAAGTTTTTCTCTCTATATTATCGGCGTATTCTTGTGAGTATTTTGAGTATACTTTGAGTATTGCTATACGGTGGAAGTTCAAGTCATGCTTTATATCAGGTGTTTCAACTTAAATCTTGTCTTTTCGAGGTAAGGGATGTTATTTTATTCGAAAATGATATTATTTCTTCAATATCATTATCTTAGAAATATTGGTTGGAAATTTTATCAAATTTGGAACTTTTCATGTATGGGGTTACTTATTCACGATTCTTATTCATGAGTTCTTATTCACGAGTTACTTATTCACGAGTACTTATTCACGAAGCGTGAAGATGTTTTTTGTGAAATTTACGTAGCCGAGTTTCTTATTCACGTATACGGCACTTTATTCACGTATCTGACATTTATTCACGAATCGGCATTATTCATAGAAAAATGAAATTTCTTCTTTTGTCCAAAATATCTACTATGGATACTAGCTTTTATTGTATCCGTGTTTTGATCTTTCTTGAATTTTACTCACTCGATTACTTATGAAGTATTTTTGAACTTGGATTGTTTAAAATACGAATCCTTAATATTGTTCTTTTGTTTCCTTTGGATTCGTTTCCTTTAAAATATTTTTCATCATCCTCGGTCCTAAATGATGATATTCTTGAATATCTTTGGCTGTAGTGCGAAGATGAATGATTTTTGATGAATATCTTTGGCGTAGTCTGCAGATGAGCAGTGTTGAGATGAACATGACCCTCTTGATTAATATTTTTGGCCGTAGTACAAAGATGAGCAGGTGTTTAGATGAACATGACCAATTGATGAATATCTTTGCTTTTGTAGTCTGAAGATGAATATTTGATTCTAGATATATATTGATTGATATTACGAGGGATAAAAGATAGGCGATGAACTTTTAAATTCATACATAGAAGATAGTAGTTTGCATTCTCTACTTAACTCTTCTAATGAATTATTATTCTAACTGAAGATTGATTTAAAAGCGGTTGTCTATTGTGATACATTAGATTTTTTCGCATTGAAGACTAACGATAATTTGTTGTATATTATCTTAGTCATACTTATTCTTCTTCTTGAAATTTAGTTGAATTTCATGCTTTTCCTTTTTGTTCCAAATTTCTTTTCGGGAGGCGAGAATGTAAGCGAAGATGCAGTCGGGGTATGGAATGATGGTTATAGAGAGAGTTGTTTAGAACGAGTCGGGGTATGGAATGATGTAGAGAACGTGTGTGATGGTTACTGAACTGCTAAGTTTGAAATAATTATTCAACAAATGGATTTTAGGACACAAATTGGCTACCTTAGTTAATCTATAGATCGGAATTAAAAATATGCATCCTACCCCCCAAAAGCACATAAAGCTACCTTTTAAACCATGGTAAAGGCGAAGGAAAAGAGATAAAATGGGAAAGAAGATGGAGAAACATTGTAAACCGAAATGGTTATATATATATATATATATATATATATATTCATTCAGGGGATCTCATTATTTTAGTTTTCAGATTTTTTAGATAATATTTCAGCTTTTGTTTCTTTTTTTCTCTTCGGTAGTCCAGTTTCAAACTAGTATAAAAGTAAGATTGGTTTTATAAACTCTGGTGGATGAAGGGATTAAATTGGGGAGAAAGAGATCTGTACAAGGACTAACAGTTAAATGTTTGTATTTGTAGCTTTGATTTTGAATACACTGGCGAGTGTAGCTTAGAGTGGCGAAGTTTTGAGAATCTGTTCTATTTTTCCTTTTCTTAAGACCAATGGCACTTTCATTGATCTCGAAAATGACATACCAGGATGCTTTCATCTATGTTATTTTGATTTCACATGTTTGCAACGGGTTTTACCTTCCTGGAAGCTACATGCACACATATTCGACAGGTGATGAAATAGTTGCCAAAGTCAATTCATTGACATCTATTGAAACGGAGCTTCCCTTCAGTTACTACAGTCTACCATACTGCAAGCCTCAAGGAGGGATAAAGAAAAGCGCTGAGAATCTTGGAGAGTTACTGATGGGAGACCAGATTGACAACTCTCCCTACCGTTTCCGTATGAATGTCAATGAATCTGTTTATCTCTACACGACAAGTCCATTGAGTGGGAATGAGGTAAAGCTTTTGAAACAGAGAACTCACGATCTGTATCAAGTAAATATGATTCTCGATAATTTACCTCCCATGAGGTTTGCCACCCAAAATGGGATAAAAATTCAGTGGACTTGGTTTCCAGTTGGATACACACCACCCAATACTTAACCACCTTAAGTTCAAAGGTTTGGTTCATGAGTATGAAGGGACTGGCGTAGAGATAATAGGGACAGGGGAAGAAGGTATGGGCATTATATCAGAAGTTGATAAAAAGAAAGGTTCTAGGTATGAGATTGTTGGTTTTGAGGTCTTACCTTGCAGTGTTAAATATGATCCTGAGAAGATGGCTAAACTTCATAGATATGACAATGTTACATCCTTAATCTGTCCACTTGAGCTCGACAAGTCTCAAATAATAAGAGAGCAAGAGAGAGTATCATTTACTTATGAGGTTAAATTTGTGAAGAGTGATATTAGATGGCCATCTCGGTGGGATGCTTATCTGAAGATGGAAGGTGCCCGTGTCCACTGGTTTTCTATCCTCAACTCACTTATGATTATCTTATTCTTAGCTGGTATTGTTTTTGTTATTTTCTTAAGAACAATAAGGAGGGATCCGACATGGTATGATGAATTGGACAAAGAAGTGCATGCACAGATGAACGAGGGACTCTCAGGGTGGAAGCTTGTTGTAGGTGATGTATTTAGAGAGCCAAGATTTTCAAAGCTACTATGTGTGATGATTGGAGATGGGGTTCAGATTACAGGGATGGCTGTTGTGACTATCGTATTTGCTGCCTTTGGTTTCATGTCACCAGCTTCACGAGGTATGTTGTTGACATGAATGATAATTCTTGGGGGGCTAATGGTTTTAGGATACACAATTACGACCATTCTCAAAAGAAACAATCACGTCTTCTTTGAGGACAGGGGTGTGTGTGAAAAGTGATTGGTTAGAGCAAATTAATCGCAAGTATGTTCAGGTATTACATTATTGACTCAGACTTAAGATTTTGCTCATAGTCCATATTTAATTTGTCCTTGTACTTGTGTGATTGCATGTTCTTTCTAGCTTGTGAATACTGAAGCGTTACCACACATCTTTACATTGATTATTTACTTAGTTAAAGCTATTTTATGCAATAGATCATGCTAAGCAGTTTTGGGTATATTAACTAATAATACAAAATTGCTACCGGAAAAGCCTGTTTTAGGAGTACTTCATATTATTTATTTATTTGTTTTTATCCTGGCTTATGTCTATAATAAGAATATAATAATCAGTTTCTTTCAAAAATCAAAACATATGCCACATATTTGGGGTACTCTACACCGTTGAAGATGGAAATATCTGTTGTGAATATTTCATATATAGTCGTTGTAAATTTGTATTTCACGTGTTCTTAAATCTTAACCTTATTTGATAATTATAGTTTGAAAATACTGTTAAATGCCCTTTGCCTTAGTTCATATTGCCAAACCATCAGTAGAATTATTTTAATGGTACTTTTGCTGTAATATTGGAGATCTGGAGTTGCACTATTTTTTCTTCTTATTATAGTAATTAGATTTCCCATAATATCCTCATTGCGACTCTAATTTAATACATTTCCCCTTAGAAGCGCGGATTCTCCTTCTGTAACCAATCTTAAATTTTTTTGCCTCAGTTTGGTTTATGCATGTGATCAGTATGCTATAGCATGCCTTCAGGATACTTTTTAATTTTCGTGAGCAAATTTTTTTATCTTATTTTATCCTTCTTATGGACATCTCAAGAAAAGTTTTTTCACATTGACTAATAGTCTCAACTTTTTCATAATTGTTGTCATCTCTATATATAAATCTAAACATTGTTATTTAAGATTGTGTGATGCTTATGGTTGTTGAATGTGGTTGTATTCTGACTTGAGGTCAACATATAATAATAATCTACAAGTCTTGTAACAGAAAATATGTTTACCACTATGCTTACTGAAATTAATTCATGAAATGGCCGATTAAGATTCTAATTTTTTCTTGTAACAGAGCAATCATATAGTCGCACTGAAGTTTCTTTTTCTATTTGGATTTGTAGCAAATGATATTGTGATTGCATATTTGTCTTTTTTTGCTTATGAGCAATACGGTGTACATTAGTACCACGTAGCAACTTTATTGTCTTTGTGTATTGATTTTGGCACTAAGTGTCTCTGGTGACCTATTTTCTTCATTTTCCTGACTTGCTATTATTTTTAAATATGTGCAGGAAGACTGCTTCTACGACCTGCCTTACAATACTTGGTATCAAATTTTCGTGCTAAGCTTACGGAAGACAAGGGACGAAATTATGAAGTGTACTCTCTCTATATATGTAGATATATACTTTGATTGAAGAACTGTGGTAGCTTTAGATGGTTAATTGTAAAGATAATGAATGATTATGTAGTGGATGATTTTATTAAGTTAATAATATTTTAGTTTTTTTTTTTATTTTTGCCATTATTTGCTATGGGGAAATTGAGCCAGCCAGGTACACAAAAAGAATGTCAAAATTTGATTTGGTAACAATATAATTCGTTACCAAAGCATTGAACAAGTTTTAATATATCAACAATTTTTTATACATTTAGCAATAAATTTTTGTTGCTTATGGCATTAAAAATATAATATTTGGCAACGAAAAATTAACCTAATAACAACGGAGAGGATATTGTTGCTAATACTAAAATAAAATGCAACATTTTTTATCGTTGCAAATCATATCAACTTTCGTTGCACATATAAAGAAACGGCAACATATAATGTCGTTGCTAATCGATGACTTTCGTTGCTATTGAAAAATAACCAGCAACAAACATTTTCATTGCTGATTCAGCATAATGTCGTTGCCAAATAATATAATCAGCAAAGAAAATCGTTGCTAAAAAGTTTACATTCCGCAACGAAAGCAAGCTTAGGCAACAATTTTCATAATTTATTGCAACGAAAAATGTCGTTGCAAAATGGTGTCAATTGCAATGAAAATGCATGGTCATTGCAAACAAAAATACGTTCGTTGCGGAACAATTAACAACGCTCATTGCGCAACGAAAAATGCAACGACAGTAAAGTCGTTGCCAAAAACCTTTAGCAACGAAATTTGGCACCTTTAACAACGAAAATCGGTTGTTGCTGAAGGCCCATTTTTTTGTAGTGTAGTTGGTGTCCCTTAGCCCCTAGCTTAGACTAGGTTGATGACTTGCCAAGATTTGGCAAGATTTCCTAACAATAATTTCAAGAATGGGACAAAAAGGGTACTTTGGTCATTTGGTTAGCAATTTTAATGGTATTCTTGTCCATGGTACTTGAATCTAGGGTTTAATCACTAGATTTTAAATCTTAAGGTTTCCCAAATAATTTTTAGGGTGTAAAAAATTAAAATTCAAGTGTAATAAATTTTTTATTAAAACACACTAATAAAAATTAGGGTTTTTAATGGAAATTAGGGTATAAAATAATTAGGGTTCTTTAATATTATTAGGGTTCCCAATTTAGCAATTCAATTTACTAAAAAATAATTAGGGTTTCTAATTTTAGAAATTAGGGTTCCTAATTAGCAAATTAGGGTTTCTAATTTTAATTAGGGTTTTCAAATATTAATTAGGGTTTTTTCTAATTAACATAAATTCTATAATATGTTACTTAATTCATATAACACCATTTCTGACTGACCTTAAACACCAGTTTTGAGTTTCCAATTATGGTTTATGACAGTAATACTAAGGTTTGTCGTGATAAACCATAATTGACTAACCAATATCAGTCTACACATATACTGTATATATTTATAACACTGAAAAATAATATTATAATTAATATAATATTATTATTCTCATTCATTGCTCAAAATCCAAAATTAGGGTTTGTATTCCATATCTGATTTATCTTTCATATATAACATTATTAATTAAGTTAAAATACTTAACTTAATAATCGAACTAAAATTAGGATAATAAAATAGTAATTATAATAATTCAATAATCATTTCATATATTATTTAAATAATATAAAATCATATTTTCATAGAAAATAAATAATAAAGACATTTCTACTATAAAATTAATTATTATAAGTATATACTTTATAATGATCAATAATGCTAAAATAAAATTATTTAAAATTATTCATGTAATAAATAAATTTTTTTATCACATATTTACACACATTACTTGACACATTTCTATCTTTAAAATAAAAAAAATTATATGCAATTTTTTTTATTTATTTATATAGAAAATATCGGGTTATTACATTCACCCTCCCTTATAAAGATTTCGTCCCCGGAATCACCGTTTTAAAACTCATACATACAAGGGTACATAGCCTACACAATCATTGCAAATAGATCTTGATCATCATTGATCGAAAAAATCTTTGACTATTCATATAAGCATCATGTCGATTAAACGAGAGTTTGATTTCTAAAAGAACTCAAATCCCCCCTTCAAAATTTCTTTATAACATAATTTGCTATATATAGGAAAATCATATATATACGAAAATTAAAGTTATTCAAATAATACGGAGTTCCATTCCGGTTGCTCTGAGTATCACTGGACCGTCATGTTGAAGACTCTCGCGGTTGCTTTTGTTGGTTTGTTGGTTGAAGTCGGTCCTGTGATCGCCATAGTCCCGCTACCTTTCCCCGTGGTTACACTCCCTGCCTCCATTTTCCTCTTTGGACAATCCTTCACCTTATGTTCCATCGACCCACACAGAAAACACCCATTGTACTCATCTTTGGGTTGGGGCAATTGGGAGAAATATGGCCCTCCTGCCCGCACTTGTAACATACAAACTTACCCTTCAGACACTCACCAGAGTGATTCTTCCTACAGTTCCCACACTGAACTACTTGCTTCTTCACACCTTCCTGTTTCACCTGGACATTTCCAAAATAATTTCATTTTTCTCTTTTCACCCCTATTCCCACTATTAGTTTCCACCTTCACAGCTCCTACTGCCTTGCCTTTGTTCCTCTTCTCCTTGTTGTAAAGGCTTATAACCTCACTCCCCTCCTCAGCTATGATAGCCTTTTCCATGAGTTCTGCAAACATATTGATCTGCAGCACCACCACCATGTTATAGAGCCAGGGTTTTAATCCCAACTCGAACCTTATTGCCTTCCTAGCCTCCGTATTAACTTGATACGGAGCGAACCTAGCCAACTCATTAAACTTTGCGGCATACTCCGCAACAGTCATGTTATCCTGCTTTAACTCCAGAAATTTCACCTCCATCCTAGCCTGGATGCTAGCTGAGAGGTAGTTTTCTAAAAACAAAGTTTTAAACCTAGCCCAAGTAACTACTCCTTCTCCTGCCCTCGCTGATTTGCTTCCCACCAAAAATTTGCCTCCCCTTTCATCATATAGGTGGCAAAAGCGATCTTTTTCCCCTCATCTACCCTAGAAATTATGAACGCCTTTTCTATCTCTTTAACCCGTGTCTAGGCTTCTATAAGGTCAGTTGTTCCCCTGAATTCTGGTGGTCCTATTGCCTTGAAGTCTTTAAAATTTGCCAAGCGATTATGCAGTGGGTTCCCTACGGTGATATTCCTTCTTTGCATAGCTTTGAGCTACCATGTTCGCAAAGTTTTGCATTGGGTCTTGCTGTTGTCCCTCAACGTTGTTGACATATTCTTCTGCCCTTTGATTTCGTGTTTGACGTCTCTACGACATTATCTGATTACATAAAATCATAAATTTAACTTACATTCTAAACCTTATTGTATAAGTTTAACATGTAACACGAAGTTTTATACAAAACCTATTCCATTAATCAAACATAGATTCGTATTCATCAATTCAAAGTACCTTACATAACATAACACATACTGTTATCCCTTTGTGACCACAAAAGTCGGGAATTACTGTAATAACTTACACAAAAGTTTGAGAATATTACATTACACCCGTACATTATCAAACATACATAATCAACTACTAATCCTACTTATTTCCTAAGTCACGGTCTTTCATCTTTCTTTTCCCATTCTTGCTCGAAGCTGCGCACGATTTGTTGCTTCCGGCTCCCATTTGATCAATTTAGATTTTAAGCTTATCTTGTTCTTCCATATTTTCTATTAACGCCTTTCGCAATTGGTTATTTAGTATCTTTTCTATTTCCCATAATTTTTCTAGAGAAGAAACCTTGTTCTTTAGATTCTGTACCTCCGTTGATGCTTGATCAACTCTAACTTTAGTGTCTGAATCACTATGTGTCAGTTCCACCATTTTCGGATCTGGTACTACGTTTTCGAATACCACCACCTCATCAAGGTTTCCTGTATTATGAGCCTCTATTTCAGCTTTTGGCTTTGATATTGGCTCCTTCTTTACGATCAGAGGATATCCTAATTCTTTTCCACCTGACATCTACGCACAAATTATCCTGATTAGTAAATAGTATATACACACAACAAACAATAGTTTTATAAAAGTTATCTTTTATTTTATTTAACGATGAATTTATTCAATTCATCTCCTTTTAAACTCTATATGAGTTATTTGTATTTTCAACATTTCCCTATGTCCTAAGGTTATATCCTAAGGTCTTATCCCACCAAAGGTTTCTAACCCTAAGGCTTTAATACTAACCTATGACACTCATGGTACTTCCAACCATAGCACCCCATAGTGATACCTATCAACTTGATATCGACTGGATCGACGTTCCCTACAGAAAGTCTGGCTTCGGTGCCTTCCCTTAAAGGGATGTCACCAGGAAAAGGCTCAAGGCTCTTCGCAAATTCATGCTTATAGCTTTGATACCAACCTGTGACGCCCCCAAATTTAGGTACTTAAAACCCGAACTCGGTGCTTCACGATACCATTTCTATGAGCGGAATAATACTAATAATAATAACAATAATATAAATATCAAACATAATTTACATATATCAAAGTCTAAATCCTAGGTACGCGACCTTTAAAAATGCATTACATCATAGATAATAAATATCATTGTCTTAATAAACTTTAACTATTACATAGAATATTATAAAACTCATTCGAACAGTTTTCCTTTCCCCTTGTTCTTGCCTGATCGTTCAGGTTGATCATACTTAGCTGAAAACATTTAAATTTAAAGCAAGAATGAGCATTTGATTGCCCAGCAAGTAATAACAACAATAGATATTAGTTGAAAGAATTAAATGTTTTCTTTGAATTACACTTCTACAATGAATCAACAGTTGTTAAGTAAGCTGAACCAATAATAACAACATATCACCTATATATAAAATTTTTGAAACTACGTACTGACTATAACTGGAGATCAGTCAACAGACTATGAACATTATTTTCTATTTTTGAAAAGGTTAAACAGAACTTCATCTATAAACCGTCATAACTTACGGGCACGAGGGGGTCATCAGCCTGTTATGCCCTGTATTGATCAATACTACATGCAAGAAAGATATCATCGTTCATCTTATCCACCTTAGGTGCACAAAAGTTTTCCCCTATTCGGGATGTTCATACTTAGTCGGGAATCCGAACTAAAATAATCTGGTTGGATACAATAAAGTTCTATCTTGCTCAACAATATTTTTAAGTTTATGTCTAGCCAAATCAAATAGCTTAGACAACTTTTAAGTCAACGTATACATACTCGAAATCAATAAGTATATATCAACATGTGATTAAATACAATGATTGCTCAAGTGGGGACACTTGTATAACCATAATTAGAAACTAACTAACATAATAAATATCTGGATTATGCACTAATACTGTGTTGATAAACAATGATTGGATAATTTAAGAACTTGTATGAATATGAATAATTGGATACACAATCAATAACAATAGAGTTAATAATTTGGCACACTAATATGATTCTGAAACTTTCTTACTCATGTCTATTGCATAAAGTACATGCAAAGGTAGGATACTTGCCTGAGCTGCTGCTTACAATAACGTAACTTAATTTTATCTTTTATACCGAAATCTATCATTAATAAGATCATTCGTTCGATTAGAATAATATATCATATCACATAGTACTGCTATTTGCAGTCAGCACATAACCTAATTGCATTGTCACATATGTTTAGCAGTCATTGAATCATAAACAAACATGTATCTAGTCCAATTATCTAAGTCCGGATCAATTTCTGAAATATTTTGGTAAAATGCAAATGACTTTCTTAGGGTAATTATTATGGCGCCCCAAATCCGGGTCCTAAATCACCACGGATCTGGTGCACTATTTCTAACTATTGCGGAAGATATAAACATAAATTGTTTATACATTAAACATTATACACTATCCCCAAGGTCGAGTAACCATAACTTATAAATAATTCATTAACCTATCTGACATACAAAGATATTATCATACATTACTATTACAAATCTAATCTTTTACAATAACTTTAAACTAGAAGCATCTTTAACTTTTTTCTTGTATCAAGCGCATTCACCTTAATCGCAATGTTTTATCATGATATAGCAAGGGTGAGCATGAAAGTTGCCCAACAAGTTTAAATTTTATTTAAGGATATATCATGATTGAAAGAGTCTGAATAATAAGCATGCTATAATTCAACAATGTAGTTGTGAATTAGCACGAACAAACTTTTGACTGAACAAGTATTAAACATGAACAAATATATCTGAACCGAATGGTAATGAAGGTGATCAACCTTTCGTACCTGACTTATACATACAATATGTACAGAGTACAATTCTACATGGCAGTCATCAATGATTAACCATAAGCATATCTGAATGAAACAACTCTTTAGTAGAGCTAAGAAAAAATTGCTTGTACCGTTGATTACCGTTACGAAATATAACTTAGCTTTATCCGAAGACCTAATATAGATAATACCGATCTCCAAATATTAGAATAATATCATCACAGAATAAAATAACCTAAACACATTACCACATAATCCTATCAGTCTATACAGCACATAAGACCTAGTATTGAGTCAAACTATTGAAGTCTGAGTTGTGTTCGGTTCTATTATTACATCCCGATGGCCTAGTCGAACAATTATCGAGTTTAAGTTCAATTAAACTCTGCCTAAACACTTAACAATTATCTTAGGTAATTTATTAATCAGTCAAAATAATTTTCATAGTCTTGCAATAATTTTCAGATAATTATTATCATTTATCATGATTTTTCAATCAATAATATCATATTTATATGTATTAAATACCACTTAATTCCTTTATGATTAATATTAATTTAATATTAAATATCAATGAAATCCTTAACATAATATTATAATATATTTATAATATCTCAAAGTATTTTTAATCTTATATTATCACCATTAAATGATTTTAAAGTAATTAAAACCATTATTAATTATCGACCATTAATATTAAAATATTAATATATTTCATGACCAAATATCAAAAGTTATATTTTATAACTTCAAATATTTTATAACACTTAAATCGGTTTCATATAATTTTTAAAGCATTAATTCTATTTTTTCATAATTTATTTAATAGATCTATTAAATAAATTAACTACCAATAATAATAATTTATTAATAAAAATCATCACAAAATATTAAAAGTCATTAAAAATAACTTCAAATATTTTTTTATATCATAATATAATTTTTCATGATTTTTAAAGTATTAAAATCATTTTAAAATAATTTATTTAATGTTAAAATTAAATAAATTAAATACCATTTATATTCCAAAAATATTAAATATTTATGAAATATACTTAAAATAATTAAAAACTAATTTTTCAGGCTTTAAAATAATTTTTTTATAATTTATTATGTATTTTTAATAATTAAAAACCATTTAATACTAATTATTTAATAAAAATATTAAATTTACAATTAATCTGTCGCTAAAGGGCCCTATAGCAATAGAACCGTCGCTATAGGTGTTCTTGAGCATGTTCTTGAGCTACCCAGAAATGCAAGACAGTGTTCAAGTTAGTGGGTTTGAACGGTTCTAATTTCTTGGTTATATCGTTTCTGGGCTTGCTAAGACATTGATGATGTAGTATGCATGTAATACTACAACTAGAAACTAATTCCCTAGCCAAAATATATCAGATCTGATCATTATAAGACTTAAAAAAACATGTCAGAGGCTTGCTCGGATTTCTGGGTTTTCCAGAAACCCAGTCAGTTTCAAGCGAGCACTTTGTGGCTCGATTTTATATATGTTCTGGTTAAGTTTCATGTGATGTTAAGGTTCAGATCTGTAGTCGTTATGTCAAGGTACAACAAAAAATCTCTAGATCAACTTTACAACATCACATAAGTACAATCTGAGCTAGTCAAAGTAGGACAAAAAGACTGTTCTTGAACATTTCTGGAAAACCCAGAAATGGTCTTGAGCAGTTTGGTCAACGAATGTTTGACCATTAAAATCTTAGGTTCTGTTATGGATCTGTGTAACCTAGAAGCATGATTATGTAGTATTCATACCAGTCTACAATCTTCAACCAATAACATGACCAAAAACATAAAAATCAACAAGATCTAGAGCCTGCAAAAACTTGTCGATTTATGGCTGGAATTTCTAAATTTGAAAAGCGGTTTTCGTGATCGGTCAACTAGGTTTGACCGTGCATAACTTACGATCTAGACATGCTATGACCTTGATTCAAGTTGCAGAATAAAGATCACATGACATACTATAGATTAATAACATAAAACACCATAAACATCTAACACAGAAGAATCTAGAGGCTCTGACATATGACTATCAGGCCATAAATTTCCAGTTTTTCAGATTTCAAAAAAAATATTATTTCGTGCACTTTGATGTTATGGATCTGTGATTTATCAATCCAGATCACAAAATGACACCTTATTACACATTTCTAAACAACAAATCACAACATCAAACATCAGATCTAAGGATTTCTAGAATTAGGGTTTATACCTCTATTATGCTTCCATACTTGATTTCTTATCAATGATCCTGATCCTGGCTTGCTAAGGCTCTTACTAGTGACTGATTCACTTAATATTTTCGTAGCTAAGGAGAGAGAAAAGTTTGGTTGAGTGTAAGGATGCAAATGAGCTTGGTTTGATGACTTTCCCTCTTTTTGATCTATATATAAAATGATAAAATGCAATGGCTGATCATGTGATCAGTTGTTGGTTGATTAAAGTTGCTTTCTAGACCACATGGCTAGCCTAGGGTTGTTCACCAACCACATGTAGGGTTAGATCTACACTCCACCTCATTAAAATATTAAAAAGGGTAATTTGGTCATTTGGTTTATAAAGTGCATGGTAACTTGGTAACTTCTCATAATCATTAGGTTTTAACCCTTAGGGTTTGAACCTTAGGGTTTAACCCTAAGGTTACACAAATTAATATTCTAATATTTACTAATTAGGTTTTTAAATAGAAAATTATAATTAGGGTTCCCTAATTATAGTAAAGTTTACTAATCACTTTAAAGCTTGCTAATTAGGGTTAAAGTTTCCTAATTAGCATTAAACTCTATAAATTAATAATTAGGTTTTCTCTAATTGTACATTAGGGTTTCCAGTTGAACAATTAGGGTTTTCTAATAATCAATTAGGGATATCCCTAATTAATATAAAATTAATAACATAAAACCTTAACACTTATCTTCAAGCTTCCCAATTAGGGTTTTAATAATTCGAATTAGGGTTTTAGATTCCCGAAACTGAAATTAGGGTTTCCATAGCCGGTAATAGGGTTTCTTATCATTCGTTAGGGTTTTCTAACTGAACTGAACGTCGAGGTTCTAAAATATTATTAGGGTTTGTGACTGATATACTTTATCCGGTCGACCCTTGACCCTTAACCAGATATTGTACACACATATGACCATATACACAGATACTCTTAACATTGTAAACCATTACCAAAAGTTTTTTTTTTAAATTCAGAAAAAATATTCCTAAAAATGTTAAATACATACACTTATTTTCTGTCTAGGTTTATTATTTAACATCTATTCAATATTTTAAGATTTTATAAAATTTTCTAAATTCTCGGGTTGTCACAATTATCGAGTCTAAAACACCATTCGATAATTCAATAAGCTGTAATTATCGGTTATATTATTTTTCAATGATTTATAATAATTTTTAAATAATTATTATAATTTATCATGATTTTTCGAACATCGGAATCATTATTAAATAATTTAAATATTAACTAATTCTATTATCATTAATATTTAATTAATATTAAATTATTAATGAAACCATTATGAAATATTAAAGTTATTTATAATAACTTAAAATACTTTTAAAAGTGTTAATATTACCCTTAAATGATTTTTAAAACATTAAAATCATTTTTAAATAAGTTATCATTAATATTTAAGTATTCATGTATTATTTATCAAAATATCAAAAGTCATTAATTATAACTTAAAATATTTTTAATTCATTTATATCTTTTTAAATGATTTTTAAATCAATAAAACCATTTTGAATTTATTTATTCAATATAATTATTAAATAAATCAAATATCATTAATATAAAATTATTAATGAAATTTATCTTTAAATATCAAAAGTTATATTTTATAACTTAAAATATTTTTAAGTTATTTATTTTCGTTTAAAATGATTTTTATAATATTAAAATTATTTTAATTAATTTATTTAATATAATTACCAAATAAATCTAATATCATTAATATTTAATAATTAATGAAACTTATCTTAAAATATTAAAAGTTATGTTTTATAACTTAAAATATTATTAAATACCTTATTATTATTTAATATGATTTTAATATAATAAAATTATTTTTTAATTAATTTATTCCATGCATTTATTAAATAACTTAAATATCAATAATATTCAAATAAACATTAATATTTATGAAAAATATGTCAAATTATTAAAAGTTAATTTCTATAACTTAAAATAATTTTTGAAATTTTCAAAAGTTATTTTCTATTTTTAAATGATTTTTAAAATTTAAATTAATTAATTTTAATAAGTCTGTTGCTGAAGCCCTTTAACGACAGTAAGTGTCGCCTTAGGTGTTCTTGAAAAATCCAGAACCTTCATAGACAGTTTCGAGTGGGTAGGTTTGACCATGGATTAATCACTGACCATGAT
This sequence comes from Panax quinquefolius, assembly GCA_020205615.1. NCBI lineage: Eukaryota > Viridiplantae > Streptophyta > Magnoliopsida > Apiales > Araliaceae > Panax > Panax quinquefolius. The sequence goes on from CM035162.1 coordinate 99,068,628, forward strand.
GTTTATAGGTATGTTGTTGGTTAGATCTTGTAGTGCTAGTGCAAGACTACATGATCCAATAACAATCGTGGCCAAACAATATAACACGTTCATGTTAAGTGTGTTCTAGACGGCGGGCTGTGTAGAGTATCTATCAGGGTACATGAATCAAGCACGTATTAGGTTTAAAAATCATCAATCTAAAAGATCTAGTGTAAGACCCCGAATTTTACGAAATGAAAGTATTCAATTTTCTAATAATTGTTATTCTATTTAGTAAATGGTTAAATTGTTAAAAGGTTAAAGTTAATGGTGATATTTGAAAATTTTGCAAAGTAATCAAGTTGATATAAAATATTCGTTGTGTCGGGGAATATTCTTTTTGTCAAGGAATATCCGTACGACGACACCATCATTGGTGGACCCCACAACGGAATAATTGTCGGAGTTAGAAAACGACAGAAATATCTTTTTATAAAAATAACGGCGAAAGTTTTACCATTAAACTGTTGAAATACTCGGTGGTAAAAATACAGTAATACGCGTGGTTGCATAGTAGCACACGGTATTGATTATTGATGCTTACTTAAGAATCCACTCAGTTTACTAAATTATTGCTACAATAATTGTTGCATAGTATCTCACGTTATTTGATTCAATTATTATCACAGTATCATTTGTATAATATTTTATATTATTAAATCAATAATTGAGACGACAAAGTTATTCATATTATTATTTACAATATTGACAATGTCTAGAAGTTCTATTAAGGAGAGGTTTGGTCACCTAATTGCGCGCCAATAAGGAGAAATCCTTATCGGAAAGACCCTTTTTCCTGGGAACGACCTGGTTGTTAAATATTGTGAGTTATAATATTAATGATGAGTAATTGTTGAAGTATTAAGAATGTGTTTATTGAAAATAAGTGAATTACAAAAGTTAGAGGGGAATAATACAAACTTGGAAAACTTTAGGGGAACCAAAGTGTAATAAGTTAAATCAATCTGGACCATCGATGGTGGTTTTAATAGTAAATCAATCTGGATCGTCGGTGGTGGTTTTAATAGTAAATCAATCTGGACCGTTGATGGTGGTTTTAAAAGTAATCAATCTGGACCGTCGGTGGTGGTTTTAAAAGTAAATCAATCTGGACCGTCGGTTGTGGTTCTAATAGTAATCAATATGGACCGTTTGTTCTAATAGTAAATCAATCTGGACCGTTCATGAATAAGTTACTATTTAGTCCATTCTCCTATAAATAGAAGCTTAATTCTTCTTTCATTCTCACCAATTCACTGAGACTCACAAGAGAAGCTATAGAGAGAGAAACTATAGAGAGAAAGAAGAAAAGTATTCTGCTACTTCACTATTGCAGTATCCGGTCTTCTACTAAGGTAAGGGATGTTATTTTTGTTTGGTAAGAGATATTATTTGTTGTATTCGTAAGGGATATTATTTTTGTTTGGTGAGGGATATTATTTGTTGTATTCGTAAGGGGTATTATTTCTTTCGTATTCATAAGGGGTACTATTTTTTCGTATTCATCCTTTAATATGTCGGAATAACCTGCTCACGCTGCGATTACGTTACGTATGACGGGTGAAAATCTATTCTTGATTTCAGTATGTTATTTACATTCATATTCTTAAATCTAAACTTACTATGGTAAGTATTGCTTCTATAATCCTTGAAAATAGTGGAATATTCTTGAGTTTTGCGCTGCATTCAGTATCTTTTTATTGGAATATTGATCTGAACTTTTGTGACGGCCCCAAATCCGAGGTCCCGAATCACCGCGGATCCGGTTCGATCATTCTATACAACTATTACTCTTTGCGGAAGATATAAACATAAATTGTTTATACATTAAACTTACACACTTTTTCCCAAGGTCGAGTAACCTTAACTTAATACACATTTCATAACTTACTTAACTTACAATAACATTATATACATTACTATTACAATTCTAATTACAAACACAAACTAAAGCTGGAACTGTCTTTAACCTTTCCTTGTATCCAACGCGTTCGTCTTAATCTGCAATGTTTTATCATGATATAGCAAGGGGGAGCATAAGGATTGCCCAGCAAGTTTAAGTTCAACAATATAACGATATATCATGATTGAAAGAGTCTGAATAATAAGCTGGCTATAATTCAACAATATAATTATGAACTAGCAGGAACAAATTTATGACTGAACAAGTATTATACATGAACAAATATATCTGAACCAACTTGTAATGAAGGTGATCAGCCTTTCATACCTGACTTATACATGCAATATGTACAGAGTACAATTCATGGCAATCAGCAATGATTAACCATAAGCTTATCCGAATGAAACAACTCTTAGTAGAGTTAAGTAAAAACAAACTTGCGTGAATCGTTGATTACCGCTACGCAATTTATATCGCCTTATCCGAAGACCTAATATTAGTAATATAGATCTCCAATATTAGAATAATATCATCACAATATAATACTATTATATATAGAGACATACATAGAATAACCTAAACACATAACACATAACACATAACCCTATCCGTCTACAATACACATAGGACTCAGTATCAAGTCAAACTATTGCGATTCGAGTTGAACGAACCTGAAAACTAACATCCCATTTGATTACTCAGTGGAATAAATCTCGAGTTTAAGTTCAATTAAACTCTGTCTAAACACTTAACCATTATCTCAGTTAATTTATTAACAGTCGAAATATTTTTCATCGATTCATAATAATTTTCATATAATTATTAACATTTATCATGAATTTTCAATCATTATAATCGTATTTAAATGAATTAAATACCACATAATTCTTTTGTCATTAATATTTATTTATTATCAAATATTAATGAAATACTCAACATAATATTATAATATATTTATAATATATCAAAGTATTTTAATACTTTAAAATCACCTTTATATGATTTTTAAACCATTAAATCCATTATCCAATAATTGTTTTTAATATTAAAATATTAACATTTTCATGACAAAATATCAAAAGTTATATGTTATAACTTAAAATATTTTTATAACACTTAAATCATTTTTATATGATTTTTAAATTATTTATTCTATTTTTCCATAATTTATTTAATATAGTTATTAAATAAACTAATTATCATTAATATTAATTAATTAATGAATTCATCACAAAATATTACAAGTCACTAAAAATAACTTTAAATATTTTCTTATACCATAATATTATTTTTCATGATTTTTCATGTATTAAAATCATTTTAAATAATTTATTTAATATTATAATTAAATAAAGTAAATACCATTTATATTCAAAAAATATTAAATATTTATGAAATATACTCAAAATAATTAAAACTATTTTTTAATTTAAAATAATTTTTTAGAATTTATTTAGTATTTTTAATAATTAAAACCATTTATTTCTATTTATTTATTAAAATAAATCATTTTCGGAAATTAATAATTAATTTCTTAATTAAAATGTCGCAAAAAGGGCCCTATAGCGACATACCCGTCGCTGTAGGTGTTCTTGGTGTGTTCTTGAGTTGCCCAGAAACGCATGTCAGAAAGCAAGGTGCCTTGTTTTTGAGATTAATCGATCCACGGTTCTTGTCGATTTCAGGGCTTGTGATTTAGTTAGGATTGTAGTACTAGTGTTATACTTCAATCACCAATGGGTTTCATAGCAATTACATCATCGGATCGAGGAGATCAAAGCCTCCAAAAAAACTCGATAACGCAATATGTTCTTCATTTATGAGTTTTCGAGAAAATGAAGAAACGATCAGAAATCTTATATTTATCTCCTTAGATCGTATGCGATCTAAATCTATTTTGGGGATCTAAGAGTTCGGATTTGTAGTTCAGATGTCAAGGTACAAGAACATGTTATCATTTCAGTCTAACATCATAACACATGCAAGATCCATGCTAGTCAAATCATGTCAGAAATTTCGGCTGATGAAGATCTGGGTTTTCCAGAAAACCTTCATGAGCCATTTTGGTCAACCTAGTTTGACCAATATTATCTATGATTCCAGGTAAGATATAAGTGTTCTAGAGGTATGATAGTGTAGTATACATGTTAGTCTACAAATCTATAACAACAACAAGACCAAATCACATAACATAAGCAAGATCCATGGCCTGAAAAATGCATGTCAGATTTTCTAGGTTTCTGGGTTTTCCCAGATTTCCAGAAATCGTGCTCGGTCAACGCCTTTTGATCACATACATCTTTCACTATACACATGTTCTGGACTTGCTACAAGTTCCAAATTAAAGACCCTACAACATACTACAAGTATAAACTCTTAAAACACAAAAATAATATACAAAAAATGATCTAGAGGCCCTGACATTAGGCAGTCAGGCCTGATTTTTTAATTTTTCCAGATTTGCTTAAAACTTGATTTCGTGCATCTAAAGGTTATAGATCCATGATCTATCAACCCAGATCACTAAAGGACACCCTATTACACATCCTTAACCAATCATTAACAACATGTAACATCAAATCGTAAGATTTTAAAAATTAGGGTTCTTACCTTCTTATGCTTTGATTTTTGATTTTTGATCTTTGATTTGTTATTGGAAAGCTATAAACTGAACTTGGTTTTGTTTATCACCCTCTTCTCACTCTTAAACCCGAAATATAGAGAGAGTGGCTTGGTGAAAAATGAAAATGTAAGTAACCCTTTCTCTCTCTTAATCTATTTAAATAACTTGTATGCAATGTTATGGTACTCACGATTTTAATTTGGGATTGCTAGATATAAGTCACATGTATAGGCTAGGGTTGCTCAACCACTCACCTTAGGTCTAGATCTACAAGCAACATCCAATAATGCACAAAGGGGCAAAATAGTCATTTAGCAATTAATTTTAATGGTATTTTAGACAAATGGCCAAACCCTTAGGGTTTAGAGTTTGGTTAGGGTTTAGGGTTTGGAAAAATTTAGGGTTTAGGGTTTGAAACCCTTAGGGTTTGCAATTTAATTTCTAAAATTTCCAATTTAGGTTTTCAAAAATAGAAAATCAATATTTCTAAATTATAATTAGAATTTTCTAATTATATTAAAATTTCTTAATCCTAATTTAAATCTTGCTAATTAGGATTAGCATTTCCTAATTACAATCGCTAATTAAGCAATTAGGTTCAAAATGGTCATTAGGGTTTATAAACCACTAATTAGGGTTTCTAATAGAAAATAAATTTTCTAATTTAGAAATGAAATTTTCGTAACTAGATTAGGGTTTTCTAATTACTTAACTTGAAATTAGGATTAGGGTTTCCTAATTAACATTAAAATTATTAAATTAAAACTTAGGTTTTCCCTAATTATAAAATTAGGGTTTTAAATCCAGAAATTATGGTTTTCTAAATTTGAAATTAGGGTTTGCTAATTAATTAAGCTTTACCCTAATTAATATTATAATAATAACACTTAAGCAATTTAATAATCATTTATGTGACGCCCCCAAAATAGGTCCAATCCAACCAACTTATTCTGAGAAGCCAAATACATGGTACAGAAATAACTACAACTTCATTAATACAATTGTCGTGTAAAATACGACAACACATAAACTGTGAGTTTAAATACAAATATTGTCTTCTAGACAATATCCACACTCAAATAAGTCCTCATTAAAATTATTGATACACTATTTTACTAAATAGTGAGGACTAATAAAACAACTGTCTTGAACCATTACTCCACACCCCGACTAGTTCCTGTTATATTCTCGTCTCCTGAGAAGAAAAATGGAACAAAAAGGAAAAGGGTGAGCTCAACTAGCCCAGTAAAGAATATTATGACTAAGATAATGTACAACAAATTATCCTTAGTCTTCAACAGGGAAAAATCTGATAGAATACAATAGACAACAAGTTTTAGATCAATAACTGCAGCGGAAACAACAATTCATTAGAAGAGTTAAGTAGAGAATGAAATCTACTATCATCTATGAATTTAAAAGTTCATCATCGATATTTTATCCATGTAACATCAATCAATATACATCATAAATCAAATAGTCATCTTTACTACTGTGGCCAAAGATATTCATCATTAGTTATATGTTCATCTCAACACTGTTCATCTTTGCACGACGGGCCAAAAGATATTTATCGATTAAGTCATGTTCATCTAAACACCTGTTTATCTTTTCACTACGGGCCAAAGATATTCATCAGAAAATCATTATTCTTTGCACTACAGGCCAAAGATTTTCAGTATTATCATCATTTAGGACTGAGGATGATGAAAAATATTTTAAAGGAAAGGAATCCAGTGAAACAAAAGAACAAATATTAAGGATTCGTACTTTAAACAATCCAAGTTCAAAAATACTTCATAAATAACCAGAGTGGAGTAAAATTAAAGAATGAAGACCAAAACATAGATCCAATCAAAGATAGGAATCATAACAGACAATCTTGGACACAGAAAAGAAAATTTAATTTTTCTGTGAATAGTGTAAATTCGTGAATAGTCAGTATACATGAATAGTCTTGAGTATCGTGAATAGTAACTCTGACACTAAAAGATAGAAATTTCACAAAAAATATCATCATGCTTCGTGAATAGTACTCGTGAATAGTAACTCGTGAATAGTAACTCATGAATAGTAACTCATGAATAGTAATCCCGACATAAAAAAGTTCTAAATTTGATAAAAAGTTCCAACCAATATGTCGGCATAATAATATTGAAGAAATAATATCATTTTAAAAAAAATAATATCCCTTACCTCAAAAAAAGATTTACATTTGGAATACTAGATATAGTCTTTGAAGGAACTTGCACCGTATAGCAATACTCAAAGTACTAAAATACTCACAAAATACGCTCGATGTTATAGAGAGAGAAAGAGAGAGAAATCTTTAATTTCTGGTGTGATTTTCAATTCTAACCTAAGCACCCTATTTATAGGAAATTGCTTAGAACACCAAAGCAGAAAATTTAATAAAATAATTTTATTTATTAACATTCAAGAAAACCACCCAAGAATGAATTCAAATTTCATTTACCACACATGTGGGATTGCAAAAAACGTTTTTCTAATTAAAAATAATTAAAACTTTCAAAAACCAATTATTTCGGAACTTCGAAACTTCAATAATTCATAATAAATAGCCCTTTTATCAAATAATAAATAGCCCTTTTATAGGAAATTCAATTCTATACAACTTTACAGAAGAATGTTTTTCCAAATTCCAAACAGAAATTGACCGAAATCAATAAACGGGCGATTTTATAGGCTATAATCAAATTTCAGTCAAGAAATGGGGTCCACCGACACACAAAACATGTGTTAAACAACTTTTGCAACAAAAATACTTTTCCTCCTCATATACTCATATATCCCACGTTCATTGTAAAAATATCATCATTATTATATTATAATAATATAATAAAATATTATTTTATAAGAAAAGATAAAATATCGATTTTCAACAATTGTCATTTTAAAAAATTTCTCCATCTATATCCACATAAAATCAATATTTTCCTCATCATATAAATCAATAATTAATTATTCACAAATAATATTACAGAATCACGAGATCTTGGCAACCGGTAGTTTCCTAAGAAGAAAGAGGTGGCTTTCAATAAGAATTTCTCCCTTCTTCGGCGCGCATGATTAGATGACCAAACCTCTCCTTAGACAGAACTTTCTAGACATTGCCAATAATGTTTTCTAATAATATTATTTAGATAATATGAATTATTGCTTCGATAATGGAAAATACTGTGTAGTGACAATTATTGAAACAACAGTAATATAAAATATCATCGCAGCAATTATTGAATCAATAAAATAAAATTTGACGGTAACTCTCGTAACAATTATTGAGTAGTGCCTTCTTACGTAAGAATCAATAATTGGTGCAATACTGGTAATGTCTTCTTGTGCAACAACAGCGTATTCATCGTGTTTTAACCACCTAGTATTCAACGGTGTTAGCAATAACTACTTCTAGTTATTTATAAACAACTTATACTTGTCGTTTTCTTTCCTCCAATCATTTTTCGTTATGGGCCCCACAAGATCGCTGCATCAGTAAATGCGAATATTCCCGACAAAGAAGAATATTCCACGACCAAACGAATATTCTCTGAAAACAATGAGTATTTTATAACCACTTGCTTATTTAAAATATTTGCGCATTTTACCCTCAACTAACCACATTAATCAAATTAACCCTTACTATTTCAAAATAATAAATAGAGGAATTAAATTTTATTTATTAATAATTTGGGGTCTTACAATTTAAGTTCCCAGATTAGGGTTTTAAATTTCCAAATTAGGGTTTCGGATTCCCGGAACTGAAATTTGGGTTTCCAAAACCGGTTTCTAGGGTTTCTTATAATTCGTTAGGGTTTTCTAACCGAACGTTGACGTTCTTAAAATAAACTTAGGGTTTTTTATAGATATCGTTTATCTGGTCAACCCTTGACCCTTAACCACATCATGCACATATACACAGAACATATTCACATATTCCCTTAATCATGAATAATTAACATAAATCTTTCACAGAATTTTGAAATCCTCAAAATTCCATCTTAAAAATATCAAACGCATACACTAATTTTCTATCTAGGTTCTAATATCGAACCATAAATTAATTAATTAAAATTTTTAAAATATTCAAAATTCTCGGGTTGTCAAAACTTTCTTATTAAATATCAATATTTTCACCGGGGTACTATTCACCGGTTACTATTCACCCAGTTACTATTCACTCGGGTATTCGGGGACTTTTCATGTCGGGGTTACTATTCACGGGGTACTATTCCCGAAGTACTATTCACCCAAAAAATTTATTTCTTTTATGTCCAAATTATTTTGATACATGGATATTATTCTTGAATTTTACTCCACAAAGCAGCATCATGTTGACAATTTGGATATTTTTAAACTCTGGATAAATTTAAAGTCTTTAATATTTATCATTGATCTCATTTGATTGAATCTTTATATCATTGTCATCATTCTCATATTTATATTGTGTTGAAAGTCATATTTGGCTTACGTGCAAAGATGGACTGTTGATTATTGGTTTTATAGTTGTATATCTTTGGCTTACGTGCAAAGATGGATACATTGATTATTAGTTTTTTACGATTTGTATATCTTTGGCTTCTGAGCAAAGATGGATCATTGATTATTGGTTTTGGTTGTATATCTTTGGCTTATGTGCATAGATGGCTGTTGATTGGTATGATTATGACCGAGGATCATTCGGTATAATCATGACCGTAATGTTACAAATGATGTGGTAAAAGTCCTCATTGGTAGAAGTGCATTAATGGACAGTTGTTGGTATGATTATAACCAAGGATTATTCGGTATAATCATGACCATTGTTGAAAATACGAATATCCTTGACCGTAGTGCAGGAATGATTCGATGATGCGAATTATTTATTAAGCAGAGTCTCAGCGATAAAATATTGATTATACACTTTTAATTCGTAGAAGATAGTAGAAATCATGCTTTACTTGACTCTTCTAAAATACAGTTGTATGTCTTTGGCCTGTAGTGCAAAGATGAATTGCTAATGAATATCTTTGGCCGTAGTGCAAAGATGAATTTATTAGTATGATTATGAACAAGAATTATGATTGGGTATAACCATGATTTTTGATGTTTTAGGTAAAGACAGGTGATGAAAATTATCTTCGTCCTAGGTGGGAAGAGGAATTTAGAATCACAATTATGATTATGAGTTATTCACATGATTGTGGACATGAATTGTTGATTGATGTTACAGGGATAAAACACTGTTGATGGACTTTTAACATGGAGAAGATAATAAACCTTATGGTTTATTTGACTCTTCTAATGGATTGCTTGTTCCGCTGCAACTATGGTTGAAAAGTTTTATCATCTACCATATGTTCTAAATCTCTGATTTATTACTAATGAAGGCTAATGATAATTTAATTATCTTTAGTCATGATATTTTTTACTGGGTTAGTTATGCTCACCCTTTTTGCCTCACAATTCCTTTCAGGTAACAAGAGTGTAGCTGGGTCGAGCGGGGATAACAGGGGAATAGAACGGTGGTCTCTAGTTGTGGAGGTTCTCCCTAAACAGTATGGAAATAATTTTATTGAGAACTTTAGAATAGTGTGTTGTACTTTATTCATCATTTAGTAGTTATATTTGGTGAATCAAATAGGGTGAGGCGAACCCAACGTTAGAAGGGTGTTTTTCCACTATCATACAAGAGATCTAATGACATGCGACTTCGGGTTATCATAAGATAGGGTTGTGCACATCCAGTTGCTGAGTATATCTACGAGCACTACCTATATAATCTTGGTGTTTGATTGAAGTATAATTCTCGATTAGAGACAGTGGAGTTAATGATATGTCAAGAGAAGACTCACCATTGGAAAGAATATAATTGTAATCTTCTCATTTTTCATTGGGGTCTATTGGGTCAACCAAGGATAATTCTGTGGCCATATGGTATCTATCATAACCTAAACACATGACCTCACATGTACGAAGGTTTCCTTGGGCACTTTCCAAATATTTTAATTTCTAAAATAGTTACTGACTGCACTTTTATGTAAGGTAACATTATAAGGTGTTGTGGTCGAGGCACCATGAGAGTTGCATATATTTGTATTAAAACTCACAGCTTATGCGTTGTCGTACTCTGCACGACAGTTCAATAGTTGTATAAATGAAGTTGTATTTGATTTTTATAGTATGATATCTGGCGACTCAGAATGGGTCGTGTGCACCTATTTTGGGGGCGTCACATCTAGGCCTCAGAAAATCAGTAGTAGGGTCGTTCTTCATTTCGGGTTTTCGAAATGAAGAATGTAACGAGGGTGCTACTTTGGATCCTTATATCTCGCGTTCTGAGTTTGCTCTATGTGATCTATTGGTTCCAGGTTTTAGCCAACATGTAATACTACAGATCTATTATATAAAACAAATATAACAACAACATGTTAAGTAGATCTAAGCCGATCAAAGGCTGTCATAGATCATGGTCATAGGTTTTCTGGAATTTCCAGAAACAGAATTCGTGAACGAGTAGGCTAGTTTGACCTTCCACTATGTTTAATATATTGATGATTTAAGGGATATAAAAACATGTATCCATAGTACACATAACAAGCTACAACTTTGTTACAATAACAGAATCAAAACAACAACAAACTGGCAGATCTAGTCGTTTGAAAACGTTTTTAGTCCCTTTCTGGCACTATCTGAGTTTTCCAAATTTTAGAAAGTTATGGTCGGTTAACGACCTTTGACCATGATTATCTGACATTCTAAGCATGATCTGGTCCTGCTACAAGTTTTAGATTACAGACCTCATAGCACACTACATGATCAAACCTTTAAACAACAAATTACATAAACAAGATGAGATCTAGATGGTCTAACATTCATTGTCAGACATCAAAAACAAAATTTTCCAGTTTTTGTAGAACATCAAATCCGAGCCTCTAGATGTTATGGATCTAACATCTAGCAACCCAGATCATCTATGTACACTATAAACAACATGTTTTAACATAAAACTCTAACATCTAACATGGCCTTCAAGATCAGATTTCATTTAGGGCCGGTTCATACCTCTTTCGAAAAAAATTCTTGAATCTAGGGTCCTCTTCTGTTCATGGAAGTAGTGAGGCTTGATCTTGGGACTGATCTAGTAATAGAATTCGTGGTTTTTAGAGAGAGAGTCTTGGATGAGTATAAGTGCACAAATAAGGTAAATTGTGAACTTTCTCTCTCTTGATCTATATGTACAACATGTATGCGATGTATGTGGATGTATAATGGCTGATAGCTGGTGTCCCTTAGCCCCTAGCTTAGACTAGGTTGATGACTTGCCAAGATTTGGCAAGATTTCCTAACAATAATTTCAAGAATGGGACAAAAAGGGTACTTTGGTCATTTGGTTAGCAATTTTAATGGTATTCTTGTCCATGGTACTTGAATCTAGGGTTTAATCACTAGATTTTAAATCTTAAGGTTTCCCAAATAATTTTTAGGGTGTAAAAAATTAAAATTCAAGTGTAATAAATTTTTTATTAAAACACACTAATAAAAATTAGGGTTTTTAATGGAAATTAGGGTATAAAATAATTAGGGTTCTTTAATATTATTAGGGTTCCCAATTTAGCAATTCAATTTACTAAAAAATAATTAGGGTTTCTAATTTTAGAAATTAGGGTTTGCAAATATTAATTAGGGGTTTTCCTAATTAACAGGAATTCTATAATATGCTATATAATTTATATAACACCATTTCTGACCGACCTTAAACTCTAGTTTTGAGTTTCCAATTATGGTTTATGACAGTAATACTAGGGTTTGTCGTGATACACCATAATTGACTAACCAATATCAGTCTACACATATATAGTATATATTTATAACACTAAAAAATAATATTATAATTAATATAATATTATTATTCTCATTCATTGCTCAAAATAAAAAATTATGGTTTGGATTCCATATCTGATTTATCTTTCTTATATAACATTATTAATTAAGTTAAAATGCTTTAGTACTTAATAATTTGAACTAAAATTCACATAAACACATAACACATAACACATAACCCTATCCGTCTACAATACACATAGGACTCATTATCAAGTCAAACTATTGTAGTCTGAGTTGAACCCGACACAAAACTAACATCCCGACGGTCTAGTCGGAATAAATCTCGAGTTTAAGTTCAATTAAACTCTGTCTAAACACTTAACCATTATCTCAGTTAATTTATTAACAGTCAAAATATTTTTCATCAGTTTGTAATAATTTTCATATAATTATTATCATTTATCATGAATTTTCAATCATTATAATCGTATTTAAATGAATTAAATACCACATAATTCTTTTGTCATTAATATTTATTTATTATCAAATATTAATGAAATACTCAACATAATATTATAATATATTTATAATATATCAAAGTATTTTTAATACTTTAAAATCACCTTTATATGATTTTTAAACCATTAAATCCATTATCCAATAATTATTTTTAATATTAAAATATTAACATTTTCATGACAAAATATCAAAAGTTATATGTTATAACTTAAAATATTTTTATAACACTTAAATCATTTTTATATGATTTTTAAATTATTTATTCTATTTTTCCATAATTTATTTAATATAGTTATTAAATAAACTAATTATCATTAATATTAATTAATTAATGAATTCATCACAAAATATTACAAGTCACTAAAAATAACTTTAAATATTTTCTTATACCATAATATTATTTTTCATGATTTTTCATGTATTAAAATCATTTTAAAATAATTTATTTAATATTATAATTAAATAAAGTAAATCCCATTTATATTCAAAAAATATTAAATATTTATGAAATATACTCAAAATAATTAAAAACTATTTTTCAGAATTTAAAATAATTTTTCAGAATTTATTTAGTATTTTTAATAATTAAAAACTATTTATTTCTATTTATTTATTAAAATAAATGATTTTTGAAAATTAATAATTAATTTCTTAATTAAAATGTTCCAAAAAGGGCCCTATAGCGACATACCCGTCGCTGTAGGTGTTCTTGGTGTCTTCTTGAGCTGCCCAGAAACGCATGTCAGAAAGCAAGGTGCCTTGTTTGACCATTAATCGATCCTGGTTCTCTGTCGATTTCAGGGCTTGTGATTTAGTTAGGATTGTAGTACTAGTGTTATACTTCAATCACCAACAGGTTTCATAGCAATTACATCATCAGATCAGGGAGATCAAAGCCTCCAAAAACTCTGACAACGCTGTTCTTCATTTATGAGTTTTCCAGAAAATGAAGAACAGTCGTAGGTGCTATATTTATCTCCTTAGATCGTGCGATCTAAATCTGTTTTAGGGGATCTAAGAGTTCAGGATTGTAGTTCAGATGTCAAGGTACAAGAACATGTTATCATTTCAGTCTAACATCATAACACATGCAAGATCCATGCTAGTCAAATCATGTCAGAAATTTCGGCTGATGAAGATCTGGGTTTTCCAGAAAACCTTCATGAGCCATTTTGGTCAACCTAGTTTGACCAATATTATCTATGATTCCAGGTAAGATATAAGTGTTCTAGAGGTATGATAGTGTAGTATACATGTTAGTCTACAAATCTAAAACAACAACAAGACCAAATCACATAACATAAGCAAGATCCATGGCCTAAAAAATGCATGTCAGATTTTCTGGGTTTCTGGGTTTGCCCAGATTTCCAGAAATCGTGCTCGATCAACGCCTTTTGACCACATACATCTTTCACTATACACATGTTCTGGACTTGCTACAAGTTCCAGATTAAAGACCATACAACATACTACAAGTATAAACTCTTAAAACACAAAAACAATAAACAAAAAATGATCTAGAGGCCCTGACATTAGGCTGTCAGGCCTGATTTTTCAATTTTTCCAGATTTGGTTAAAACTTGATTTCGTGCATCTAAAGGTTATAGATCCATGATCTATCAACCCAGATCACTAAAGGACACCCTATTACACATCCTTAACCAATCATTAACAACATGTAACATCAAATCGTAAGATTTTAAAAATTAGGGTTCTTACCTTCTTATGATTTGATTTTTGATTTTTGATCTTTGATCTGTTATTGGAAAGCTATATACTGAACTTGGTTTTGTTTATCACCCTCTTCTCACTCTTAAACCCGAAATATAGAGAGAGTGGCTTGGTGAAAAATGAAAATGTAAATAACCCTTTTCTCTCTCTTAATCTATTTAAATAACTTGTATGCAATGTTATGGCTGCTGATTTCGGCTGGGATTGCTAGATATAAGTCACATGTATAGGCTAGGGTTGCTCAACCACTCACCTTAGGTCTAGATCTACAAGCAACATCCAATAATGCACAAAGGGGCAAAATAGTCATTTAGCAATTAATTTTAATGGTATTTTAGACAATTGGCCAAACCCTTAGGGTTTAGAGTTTGGTTAGGGTTTAAGGTTTGGAAAAATTTAGGGTTTAGGGTTTGAAACCCTTAGGGTTTGCAATTTAATTTCTAAAATTTCCAATTTAGGTTTTCAAAAATAGAAAATCAATATTTCTAAATTATAATTAGAATTTTCTAATTATATTAAAATTTCTTAATCCTAATTTAAATCTTGCTAATTAGGATTAGCATTTCCTAATTACAATCGCTAATTAAGCAATTAGGGTCAAAATGGTCATTACGGTTTATAAACCACTAATTAGGGTTTCTAATAGAAAATAAATTTTCTAATTTAGAAATGAAATTTTCGTAACTAGATTAGGGTTTTCTAATTACTTAACTTGAAATTAGGATTATGGTTTCCTAATTAACATTAAAATTATTAAATTAAAACTTAGGTTTTCCCTAATTATAAAATTAGGGTTTTAAATCCAGAAATTAGGGTTTTCTAAATTTGAAATTAGGGTTTAATAATTAATTAAGCTTTACCCTAATTAATATTATAATAATAACACTTAAGCAATTTAATAATCATTTATGTGACGCCCCCAAAATAGGTCCAATCCAACCAACCTATTTTGAGTCGCCAAATACATGGTACAAAAATAACTACAACTTCATTAATACAATTGTCGTGTAAAATACGACAACACATAAACTGTGAGTTTAATTACAAATATTGTCTTCTAGACAATATCCACACTCAAATAAGTCCTCATTAAAATTATTGATACACTATTTTACTAAATAGTGAGGACTAATAAAACAACTGTCTTGAACCATTACTCCACACCCATTAGTTCTGTTATATTCTCTCGTCTCACGAGAAGAAAAATGGAACAAAAAGAAAAAGGTGAGCTCAACTAGCCCGATAAAGAATATTATGACTAAGATAATGTACAACAAATTATCCTTAGTCTTCAATGAGGAAAAATCGATAGAATACAATAGACAACAAGTTTTAGATCAACAATTGCAGTGAAACAACAATTCATTAGAAGAGTTAAGTAGAGAATGAAATCTACTATCATCTATGAATTTAAAAGTTCATCATAGATATTTTTTCCATGTAACATCAATCAATATATATCATAAATCAAATAGTCATCTTTGCACTACAGGCCAAAGATATTCACCTGTTGGTCATGTTCATCTCAACATCTGTTCATCTTTGCACTACGGGCCAAAGATATTTATCAGTTGGTCATGTTCATCTAAACACCTGTTTATCTTTACACTACGGGCCAAAGATATTCATCAGAAAATCATTGATCTTTGCACTGCAGGCCAATGATTTTCAGTAATATCATCATTTAGGACTGAGGATGATGAAAAATATTTTAAAGGAAACGAATCCAGTGAAACAAAAGAACAAATATTAAGGATTCGTACTTTAAACAATCCAAGTTCAAAAATACTTCATAAATAACCAGAGTGGAGTAAAATTAAAGAATGAAGACCAAAACATAGATCCAATCAAAGATAGGAATCATAATGAGACAATCTTGGACACGAAAAGAAAATTTAATTTTTACGTGAATAGTGTCGATTCGTGAATAGTCTTGAGTATACATGATAGTGCCTGAGTATCGTGAATAGTAACTCGACACTAAAAGATAGAAATTTCACAAAAAATATCATCATGCTTCGTGAATAGTACTCGTGAATAGTAACTCATGAATAGTAACCCCGACATGAAAAAGTTCTAAATTTGATAAAAAGTTCCAAACAATATGTCGGCATAATGATATTGAAAAAATAATATCATTTTAAAAAAAATAATATCCCTTACCTCGCGAAAACAGTACTTCTGACTAGAATACTGGATATAGTGCTGAAGGAACTTGCACCGTATAGCAATACTCAAAGTACTAAAATACTCACAAAATACGCTCGATGTTATAGAGAGAGAAAGAGAGAGAAATCTTTAGTTTCGGTGTGATTTTTAATTAACCTAAGCACCTATTTATAGAAATTGCTTAGAACACCAAAGCAGAAAATTTAATAAAATAATTTTATTTATTAACATTCAAGAACACCACCCAAGAATCTGAATTCAGCTCATTTACCACACATGTGGGATTGCAAAAAACGTTTTTCTAATTAAAAATAATTAAAACTTTCAAAAACCAATTATTTCGAAACTTCGGAACTTCAATAATTCATAATAAATAGCCCTTTTATCAGATAATTCGAATCTCGCGACTTTTTATAGGAAATTCAATTCTCTACAACTTTGCAGAAGAAAGTTTTTCCAAATTCCAAACAAAAATTGACCGAAATCCATAAACGGGCGATTGTATAGGCTATAATCAAATTTAAGTCAAGAAATGGGGTCCACCGACACACAAAACATGTGTTAAACAACTTTTGCAACAAAAATACTCTTCCTCCTCATATACTCATATATCCCACATTCATTATAAAAATATCATCATTATTATATTATAATAATATAATAAAATATTATTTTATTAGAAAAGATAAAATATCGATTTTCAACAATTGTCATTTTAAAAAATTTCTCCATCTATATCCACATAAAATCAATATTTTCCTCATCATATAAATCAATAATTAATTATTCACAAATAATATTACAGAATCACAAGATCTTGGCAACGGTAGTTCCTCAGAAAGAGGGGCTTTCAATAAGAATTTCTCCTTCTTGGCCATGATTAGGTGACCAAACCTCTCCTTAGATGAGAACTTTCTAGACATTGCCAATAATGTTTTCTAATAATATTATTTAGATAATATGAATTATTGCTTCGATAATGGAAAATACGTAGTAGTGACAATTATTGAAACAACGATAATATAAAATATCATCGCAACAATTATTGAATCAATAAAATAAAAAATCTTTGACGAAGAACTCACCGTAACAATTATTGAGTAGTGCCTTCTTACGTAAGAATCAATAATTGGTGCAATCTGAGTATGCTCTTTGTGCAACAACGCCAGACATCGTGTGTTTTAACCAACGGGTATTCCAACGAGTGTTAAGCAGTAATAACTACGTAGTTATTTATAAACAACTTATACTTGTCGTTTTCTTCCTCCAATTGTTTTTCGTTATGGGCCCACACAAGACTGCGCCGTCGTACGAATATTCCCCGATAGTAAGAATATTCCACGACCAAACGAATATTCTTCGAAAACAATGAGTATTTTATAACCATTTGCTTATTTAAAATATTTGCGCATTTTACCCACAACTAACCACATTAATCAAATCAACCCTTACTATTTCAAAATAATAAATAGAGGAATTAAATTTTATTTATTAATAATTTGGGGTCATACAATTTAAGTTCCCATATTAGGGTTTTAAATTTCCAAATTAGGGTTTCGGATTCCCGGAACTGAAATTAAGGTTTCCAGAACCGGTTTCTAGGGTTTCTTATAATTCATTAGGGTTTTCTAACCAAACGTTGACGTTCTTAAAATAAACTTAGGGTTTTTTATAGATATCGTTTATCTGGTCAACCCTTGACCCTTAACCACATCATGCACATATACACATATTCCCTTAATCATGAATAATTCACATAAATCCTTCACAGAATTTTGAAATCCTCAAAATTCCATCTTAAAAATATCAAATGCATACACTTATTTTCTGTCTAGGTTATAATATCGAACCATAAATTAATTAATTAAAATTTTTAAAATATTCAAAATTCTCGGGTTGTCAAAACTTTCTTATTAAATATCAATATTTTCACCGGGGTACTATTCACGGGTTACTATTCACCCAGTTACTATTCACTCGGGTATTCGGGGCACTTTTCATGTCGGGGTTACTATTCATGGGGTACTATTCCCGAAGTACTATTCACCCAAAAAATTTATTTCTTTTATGTCCAAATTATTTTGATACATGGATATTATTCTTGAATTTTACTCCACAAAGCAGCATCATGTTGACAATTTGGATATTTTTAAACTCTGGATAAATTTAAAGTCTTTAATATTTATCATTGATCTCATTTGATTGAATCTTTATATCATTGTCATCATTCTCATATTTATATTGTGTTGAAAGTCATATTTGGCTTACGTGCAAAGATGGACTGTTGATTATTGGTTTTATAGTTGTATATCTTTGGCTTACGTGCAAAGATGGACTGTTGATTATTAGTTTTACAGTTGTATATCTTTGGCTTACAGGCAAAGATGGACTGTTGATTATTGGTTTTACAGTTGTATATCTTTGGCTTATGTGCATAGATGAACTGTTGATTGGTATGATTATGACCATGGATCACTCGGTATAATCATGACCCGTAATGTTACAAATGATGTGGTAAAAGTCCTCATTGGGCCGTAGTGCATTGATGGACAGTTGTTGGTATGATTATAACCAAGGTTTATTTGGTATAATCATGACCATTGTTGAAAATACGAATATCCTTGACCGTAGTGCAGGAATGATTCGATGATGCGAATTATTTATTAAGCAGAGTCTCAGCGATAAAATATTGATTATACACTTTTAATTCGTAGAAGATAGTAGAAATCATGCTTTACTTGACTCTTCTAAATCTGGGTTGTATGTCTTTTCAGTAGTGCAAAGATGAATTTCTAATGAATATCTTTGGTCAGTAGTAGTGCAAAGATGAATTTATTAGTATGATTATGAACAAGAATTGTGATTGGGTATAACCATGATTTTTGATGTTTTAGGTAAAGACAGGTGATGAAAATTATCTTCGTCCTGGGTGGGAAGAGGAATTTAGAATCACAATTATGATTATGAGTTATTCACATGATTGCGGACATGAATTGTTGATTGATGTTACAGGGATAAAACACTGTTGATGGACTTTTAACATGGAGAAGATAATAAACCTTATGGTTTATTTGACTCTTCTAATGGATTGCTTGTTCCGCTGCAACTATGGTTGAAAAGTTTTATCATCTACCATATGTTCTAAATCTCTGATTTATTACTAATGAAGGCTATTGATAATTTAATTATCTTTAGTCATGATATTCTTTACTGAGCTAGTTATACTCACCCTTTTTGCTTCACAATTCCTTTCAGGTAACTAGAGTGTAGCTGGGTCGAGCGGGGATAACAGGGGAATAGAACGGTGGTCTCTAGTTGTGGAGGTTCTCCCTAAACAGTATGGAAATAATTTTATTGAGAACTTTAGAATAGTGTGTTGTACTTTATTCATCATTTAGTAGTTATATTTGGTGAATCAAATAGGGTGAGGCGAACCTAACGTTGGAAGGGTGTTTTTCCACTATCATACAAGATGTCTAATGACATGCGACTTCGGGTTATCATAAGATAGGGTTGTGCACATCCAGTTGCTGAGTATATCTACGAGCACTACCTATATAATCTTGGTGTTTGATTGAAGTATAATTCTCGATTAGAGACAATGGAAATAATGATATGTCAAGAGAAGACTCACCATTGGAAAGAATATAATAGTAATCTTTTCATTTTTCATTGGGGTCTATTGGGTCAACCAAGGATAATTCTGTGGCCATATGGTATCTATCATAACCTAGACACATGGCCTCACATGTACGAAGGTTTCCTTGAGCACTTTCAAAATATTTTAATTTCTAAAATAGTTACTGACTGCACTTTTATGTAAGGTAACATTGTAAGGTGTTGTGGTCGAGGCACCATGAGAGTTGCATATATTTGTATTAAAACTCACAGCTTATGCGTTGTCGTACTACTGACGAGTTCAATAGTTGTATAAATGAAGTTGTATTTGATTTTTATAGTATGATATCTGGCGACTCAGAATGGGTCGTGTGCACCTATTTTGGGGGCGTCACATCTAGGCCTCAGAAAATCGTGTCAGAGGCTGTTCTTCATTTCTGGGTTTTCCAGAAATGAAGAACAGAACGAGGGTGCTACTTTGGATCCTTATATCTCGCGTTCTTAGTTTGCTCTATGTGATCTATTGGTTCCAGGTTTTAGCCAACATGTAATACTACAGATCAATTATATAAAACACATATAACATCTGTAAGACCCCGAATTTTATGAAATAAAAGTATTCAATTTTTTTTAATTACTATTCACGAGTTACTATTCATGAGTTACTATTCACGAGTTACTATTCATGAGTTACTATTCACGAGTTACTATTCACAAGTACTATTCATGAAGCATGATAATTTTTTTTCGTAAGAAGGCAGTACTCAATAATTGTTACAGTAATTACTGTTCAATATTTTATTTTATTGATTCAATAATTGATGCGTTGATATTTTATATTACTGTTGTTTTAATAATTGTCACTACACAAGTATTTTCCATTATCGAAGCAATAATTCATATTATCTCGAATAATATTATTAGAAAATATTATTGGCAATGTCTAGAAAGTTACGCTCTAAGGAGAGGTTTGGTCACCTAATTGCTTGCGCCATGAAGGAGAAATCTTTATTGGAAAGCCCCTCTTTCCAGGAAAGCTGCTGGTTGTCATTATTGTGATTACGTAATATTATTTGTGAATAATTAATTATTGATTAATATGATAAGGAAAATATTCATTTTATGTGGATATAGATGGAGAAAATTTTTAAAGTGACAATTGTTGAAAATTAATATTTTATCTTTTTCTGATAAAATAATTCATTTAAATATATTATTTTAATAATATATTAATAGTGATATTTTTATAATGAATGTGCGATATGTGAGTATATGAGGAGAAAAAGTATTTTTGTGGCATTAAATGATTAACACATGTTTTGTATGTCGGTGGACCCCATTTCTTAACTGAAATTTGATTATAGATTGTAAAATCGTCCGTTTGTGGATTTCAGTCAATTTCTGTTTGGAATTTGGAAAAACTTTCTTCTGCAAAGTTGTAGAGAATTGAATTTCCTATAAAAACTCGCGAGATTCAAATTTTCTAACAAAAGGGATATTTATTATGAATTATTGAAGTTTTGGGGTTCCAAAATAATTGATTTTTGGAAGTTTTAAATATTTATATTAACAAAAACGTTTTTTCAATGTGTGGGCCTCATTTTGCATGTGTGCAATTGCTGAATTTTGGATTCAAAAGTGTGCGTAGAGAATTTATAATATATATTAATATTTTATTAAATTTTCTGCTTTGGTGTTCTAAGTATTTTCCTATAAATAGGGTGCTTAGGTTAGAATTGAAAATCATACCAGAAACTGAAGTTTTCTCTCTCTATATTATCGAGCGTATTCTTGTGAGTATTTTGAGTATACTTTGAGTATTGCTATACGGTGCAAGTTCGTTCAGCGTTATTCCAGTCAGAAGTACTGCTCTTTTGAGGTAAGGGATAGTAAGGGATTTTAAGGGTTATTATGTTTTTTAGTTTTGAAATTTTTTTGAACCTTCAAAAATTCTGGAAAATTTTGAAATGATATTTTGATGAGTTTTGTAGATTGTGTCCAAAAATGGCGATTTTTGGATGTATAGATTAGGAGTTATGAATTTTATGAGAAAAGACTATTTTAAAAGTAACCGCTTATAACTCCTTATGATTAACTCCAAAATTGATGAAATTTTTATTGGGAGTACATCTATATAATATCAGTATACCGTGTAAATTTCAGAATTTTTGGATAAAAGTATAATTTATGATAAATGTTTAAATATTCGGTGGTTTTGGCCATATGGAAAATAGTAAATGAATTTTTAAAATTTAGAAAAAAATATATGTTCAATATGGGACTATGTTATGCTAAATCCCAGAAAATAAATATTTTTGGAACTGATTTGGTATTTTTCATGAAAATATTCTTGTTATGAGTAAATGAATTAAATATGTTATGTGAAGTAAGAAAATTGGAAAATATGATTTATTGGCTTGAGAATCATATATATGAGGTATATCTGATTTTTATGAGGGTTTTGGTTAATGATGATGAAATCTTATGAGTTTGGCATTTTAGATGATTAAATGCATTAATTATTAAAGTGTAAATAATTGGATTAAATTATTTATAAGTTTAAGAAATGATTAAAATATTATTATAATATTAATAATATTAGATTATGAGATTTCTAAGTGATTTATAACATTTGGATTAAGGTGTTATAAATATGGATATGAATTTTATTATGAAACTTTATCTTTTTTCGTGTCGAGGTTACTTTATGCGTATACGGTACTATGTATGAATACGAAGTACTATTCACGACAAATTGGTTTCTTCTCGACCAAATTATCGTTGATTTATGAATCTTACTCTTGAAATTAAAACCATGTTTTGATTATATTGTTTTATATAACATTCTTATAACCCTAATGATGATATTTCTCTTTGACTTGAGTGTAAAGATGAGTAGATTATTGGTATGATCGTGACTATAGGTTCTCTTTGGCGAGAGTGCAAAAGTTGAATTGTTGATCGGTATGATCATGACCATTGAATTTACAATTGAATATTTTAGCTTAAGTGCAAAGGTGAATTGATCAACATGGTTATAATTATTGTTATATAACTTCTGAAATGATTATGTATTTTTTTGATATATGAATATCTTTAGCCTGTAGTGTAAAGATGAACTGTTGATGAATATCTTTGGCCATGGTGCAAAGATGAATTTATTAGTATGATTATGAACAGGAACTGTGATTTGGTATAACCATGATCTTTGATGTTTCAGGTAAAGACAGGTGATGAAATTATCTTCGTCCTGGATAAGAAGAGGAATTTAGAACTACAATTATGATTATGAGTTATACATGTGATTGTGGACAGGAATTGTTGATTGATGTTACAGGGATAAAACATTGTTGGTGGACTTTTAACATGGAGAAGATAATAGATTTTATGGTCTATTTGACTCTTCTAATGGATTGCTCATTCGCTGCAACTATGGTTGAAAAGTTTTATCATCTACCATATGTTCTAAATCTACGATTTATTCTCGATGAAGACTATTGATAATTTATTTATCTTTAGTCATAATATTCTTCTTGAGCTAGTTGTGCTCACCCTTTTGTTTCACAATTCCTTTCGTGTAATAAAAAAGTGTAGGCATTTGGGTCGGCGGGGGATAGCGAGGAATAGAATGGTGGTCTATAAATGTTGAGGGTGAGGTGAATTTAACTTGGAAGGGTGTTTTGCCATTATCATACAAGATGTCTAATGACATACAACCTCGTGTCATCATAAGACATGTTTGTGCTCATCCACTTGCTGAGTATATTTACAAGCACTACCTTTATAATCTTGGTGTTTGTTTGGAGTATAATACCCAATTAGAGACAGTGGAGATAATGATATGTCAAGAGAAGACTCACCATTGGGAAGAATATGATAGTAATCTTCTCGTTTTTCTTTGGGGTCTATTGGGTCAACCAAGGATAATTCTGTGGCCATATGATATCTACCATAACCTAAAAGCATGGCCTCCCATGTATGAAGGTTTCCTTGAGCACTTCCCAAAGATTCTAATTTCTAAAACAGTTTTTGACTATACCTTTATGTAAGGTGTCATTGTGACGTGCTACAGTTAGTATATATTTGTATCCAAATTCATAGCATATGTGTTGTTGTATTTTGCACGACAATTGTTGTAATAAAGTTGTAGTTGTTTTCCGTACCATATATTTGGCGACTCAGAATGGGTTGGATGGAATGGGCCTATTTTGGGGTCGTTACAACAACAACATGTTAAGTAGATCTAAGCCGATCAAAGGCTGTCAGAGATCATGGTCATAGGTTTTTTGGAATTTCCAGAAACAGAATTCGTGAACGAGTAGGCTAGTTTGACCTTCCACTATGTTTAATATATTGATGATTTAAGGGATCTAAAAACATGTATCCAATAGTACACATAACAAGCTACAACTTTGTTACAATAACAGAATCAAAACAACAACAAACTGGCAGATCTAGTCGTTTGAAAACGTTGTCAGTCCCTTTCTGGCACTATCTGAGTTTTCCAGATTTTAGAAAGTTATGGTCGGTTAACGACCTTTGACCATGATTATCTGACATTCTAAGCATGATCTGGTCCTGCTACAAGTTCTAGATTACAGACCTCATAGCACACTACATGATCAAACCTTTAAACAACAAATTACATAAACAAGATGAGATCTAGATGGTCTAACATTCATTGTCAGACATCAAAAACAAAATTTTCTAGTTTTTGTAGAACATCAAATCCGAGCCTCTAGATGTTATGGATCTAACATCTAGCAACCCAGATCATCTATGTACACTATAAACAACATGTTTTAACATAAAACTCTAACATCTAACATGGCCTTCAAGATCAGATTTCATTTAGGGCCGGTTCATACCTCTTTCGAAAAAAATTCTTGAATCTAGGGTCCTCTTCTGTTCATGGAAGTAGTGAGGCTTGATCTTGAACCGATCTAGTAATAGAATTCGTGGTTTTAGAGAGAGAGTCTTGGATGAGTATAAGTGCACAAATAAGGTAAATTGTGAACTTTCTCTCTCTTGATCTATATGTACAACATGTATGCGATGTATGTGGATGTATAATGGCTGATAGCTGGTGTCCCTTAGCCCCTAGCTTAGACTAGGTTGATGACTTGCCAAGATTTGGCAAGATTTCCTAACAATAATTTCAAGAATGGGACAAAAAGGGTACTTTGGTAATTTGGTTAGCAATTTTAATGGTATTCTTGTCCATGGTACTTGAATCTAGGGTTTAATCACTAGATTTTAAACCTTAAGGTTTCCCAAATAATTTCTAGGGTTTGAAAAATTAAAATTCAAGTGTAATAAAATTTTAATTAAAACACACTAATTAAAATTAGGGTTTTTAATAGAAATTAGGGTTTTAAATAATTAGGGTTGCTTAATATTATTAGGGTTCCCAATTTAGCAATTTAATTTACTAAAAAAAATAATTAGGGTTTTTAATTTTAATTAGGGTTTGCAAATATTAATTAGGGTTTTTCCTAATTAACAAGAATTCTATAATATGCTATATAATTTATATAACACCATTTCTGACCGACCTTAAACTCCAGTTTTGAGTTTCCAATTATGGTTTATGACAGTAATATTAGGGTTTGTCGTGATACACCATAATTGACTAACCAATATCAGTTTACACATATATAGTATATATTTATAACACTGAAAAATAAAATTATAATTAATATAATATTATTATTCTCATTCATTGCTCAAAATAAAAATTATGGTTTGGATTCCATATCGATTTATCTTTCTTATATAACATTATTAATTAAGTTAAAATACTTTAGTACTTAATAATTTGAACTAAAATTCACATAATAAAATAGTAATTATAATAATTCCAATAATAATTTAATATATTATTTAAATAATATAAAATCATATTTTCATAGAAAATATATAATAAAGACATTTCTACTATAAAATTAATTATTATAAGTATATACTTTATAATGATCAATAATTCTAAAATAAAATTATTTGAAATTATTCATGTAATAAATAAATTTTATTTATCACATATTTACATACACATTACTTGACACATATTCCCATCTTTAAAATAAAAAAAATATTTATATGCAAAATTTCTTATTTATTTATATAGAAAATATCGGGTTATTTGATTTCTTGACTTGATTCTGCGAGTGCTCTGTCTGTAAAGTGTCACCATTCTTTGAACTGGTTTAGCTTCAGCATTTTTATTGTTGGTAGATCCCTCAGGGGTTTGTTGTCGTCTTCTTGGAGGAATTTTCTGATTAAAATACACTTATTAGATTATTACTTAATTTATTTTAGGTATTTTCTACTTAACTTGCACACCATAAAAGATCATCAGATAACACCTTGAGTAAGATAATAACTTTTATTCATTCATAATCTTTTAGAAAACATAAGAAAAATAACATCATTTCCATTTACATTATTTTCCTAAACTACTAAAGTTTTAGGATAACATCATCATCATCATATCTCTTTGGTTACATAACACTTGGGATTTACATCTTATTTATCATTTTACTAATCTCTTATTAAGTACATTCCTTACGATGTCCTACTAAGTTGTTGTGTAGCCTTACGACGCTCTTCTTCCATAATTCGAAACATTGTTCTGCGATCTAACATGTACGGCGGCAGCGTCTCGAATTGAATAGGATACTACATAACTCGATCTTGAGCTCGATTAATCACGGTGTTGAATACGTTATTCATCTCCTCCATCTTGATCTTCTTTAGTTGTACATCTCTCTCTGCTACCCCAGCTAGTTTAGAAGCTTCCTCCTACGCGTCTTCGGCTCTTGCCCTCTTAGTATACTCTTCTTTCAGCTTGTTCTTCAGTTCCGTGATCTCCTCTGTCATTTGCTTGTTCTCTCCTTTAGTGTGAATCATCTTCCATTCGGCATTACTCAGATGTCCATCTAAATCCTGGATCTCGTCGTCCTTCATTGCCATCGAGGTCTTTTATTCAGCTATTATCTCTTCTAACTCCTCGACTTTATCCTGAAGTTCCACATTGCGATCGTATACTTTGTCGTACATACGCGCTGCAATCGAGTTTGGTGGAAACTCTTCTTCCTCGTCATCCTCATCCCCATCCGACTGTGGCAGCTCAACGGGGTCCTTCTCATCCGTCTCTACCTCATCATCCTCATCAGGTAAACCCTCCTGCTCAACCACTATAACCAACTGAGATGACTCCCGTGGCAGTAGTTGTTCCCAAACCACCTGAATGTCACGAGGCTCCTCCTTTCTAGGCATCTGGGGTCCTTCCTACCTAGCCTGACTGGATTCTCCTACATAAGCCAATCTGACAACAAAATTTTAAATTTTAATTGCTAATCATTACTATTCGACACTCACGAGCACATACGTTGCAATCACATAAGCACATAAGTGTTTTATTACTTCTTCCTTAAAACTCTATAAGAGTTTATCACCACTATCTTTTCAAAGGTTACTTCCTAAGACTTTTCCTCACCTAAGGTTCATAACCTAAAGCTTTGATACCAACTTTTGACACCCCCAAATCTGGGTACTTCATTCCCACAAGAGTTGGTGTTCACTGTCTAAACATTCATTTTTAACTACCCAAATATAATAAAGTTTAACAATAAACCTTCCCATTAAAGGATTACATCATTAAGTTCAATAAAATCTTCTAAGTTATCTAAGCTTTAAATACAAACATCAAATGCGGAAAATTAAATAATTACATCTCAACAATTAAAACAAAGTCTGACAATATAGAAATCAATAGAATTACAAGTCTTCAACACTTGTTCATTTTTCCTTTTCCTTTAGTGGTGGTAGGTTCATCGACCTTCTCAACTTTAGTTGTAATAATATATAAACAAGAGTGAGCAAATAAATGCTCACTTGAAGTGAAAATGAATAAAAATATCATAACAACTACCAAATGAATAGGCTCAATAGAACTAAATAATATTCTCTATCAATGATAATTAGGAACAAAATTTGAAATATAAGTATCTGAGGGTCACAAGATCACGAACTATGTCCAAAGTTATAAGTATTCTTTCAACTTAAACCTAAATAGTCGTAAGACTGTAGGGACTTCTCGTACTTAGGGGGATCAACCCTTCATACAATGTATTGTTCACAAACATCTAAATACTTACACGTAAGTAATACCCTATAATAGAGTTGTTCATCTCAATTTTAATATACGAGTCCGCACCAAAGGAAGTTTTGTTTGGATAAGCTTCAAGGTAATTTAGAGTTCAACGAACATCAACTAAAGTTTAGTTGAATCAATATAGTTTAATATCACTTCAAGTTTTCGATAACAATATGATATGAAATAGTCATGAATTATAAGTGAATCAACATTATACATCAAAAACATGATTTAGAAATGAACTAGAAATCATATACATTGAATATTATACCAAACATTGCTTGAACAATAATAAGCTAAGGCTATTATTCTTACTCAATAAAAGAAGTGAGTTAATGAACGTGCATGATTAATAACAAGTTGAGGAATAAAACTTGCTCAACATAAGAATAACATAATTTAGGAACTTACGTAATTAGAACAACATTAAAGATAGGAACCCTTCTCAAAGTAAGAGTTAGGTTGAAGAGTTTGCATGAACATAATCAAGTTAGAATAGATATATAAGTAGGTTTAGGAACTTGCTCAATTCATCAATAAGTTTTAAGCACTTTCACAATCGTAAAAGTAGAGTTAGAGAATTTGCCTCGTGCGTAGGTTAAACAATCACTACTCACGTTCACCACAAGTCCTACACATACCATATGTATTGACAATACTCATTAGTTACACTAATATTAGCTTCATGAGTTTCTTTCCCACTTTTAGTATGGCTCACTAACTAAGTTTAAATTTAAATAATATCACATCTTTTCGTGAGTATCACATTTTAGCTCTATTACAACTACTTAAATTATCATGTCATTGCACCATATACACATTAACAACTGGATACAACATCCTATTACATGTCCTACATGTTATCATTCTCTTTAGATTAGGTTATACTAACACACAAAGGACTTCATTTGCATTCGTGTTATAGGCCTCCAAATGCACAACATGTATAAAGATGGCCATTGTGACCCCTAATAACGACATCACATTGAAACACTTAAAGAATTAAAGTTATAGGTCTAATCGTCCTTGTTCCGGATCATCTTGAATCGCATCAATCAGAGTTTGTATGAAAACGTCATGCTCATTTTAGTAAAACATATCCGGTTAGTTTGTTTTTCAAAATTTGGCTGGACAGACTACCCCCCGCCGGGGCGGGGGTTTTTTCTATAGGATAGCCCACCGGGGCGGGGGTCCCTTCTGCGATTTCGCAAATTATCATCTCGAACACTACATAAAGCCAAATTAGGCCTACAAGCTCATTTCTAACAACTATACCAACCTACCCAAGGTGTAATATGTTTACGGAAACATAAAATAATATTTCTAACACGTTTCTAACCACATAAACAATATAAACATCAAGGTTATAACATTTAATTTCACTATTTCTCTTATTTCCTCTTCTTTTGCATTCATAGCGAAATTCTTCACTACGAATTCGTTTTACAACCAAGACAGTTAGTTTCAATTACATTGCTTTCGTTTGTTCATATATTTTCACAATCAATAAACAATGTACACTTATTCTATGAATTGAGTAGCAATTGTAATTCTAATTTAAGCCATATTCAACATATGTCAATGTAAACTTACTGTTATATGATTTCCTCCATAATAAAATATATTACATGAATCAATTTACTCTAAATCATCTATAAACCACATGAAAACAATTTATATCAACACTTATCATACAAAATCAGATAATAAACAATTAATCATTCACACTAATTTTACAAAGAACTTTTGAATAGAATAAAACTAAAACTTTGAAAAGTAGAAAGGTAGGGTTATACATTTTCTAGAAGATAATTACAACAACTTCTTCTTCTAAATTCTCAATTCATAGAGAATTTTCTCTTCTCCCTTCTCTCTTTTGTTTCTTTCTTTTCTCTTCTTTTTCTTTTTCGTTGTTCTTTCTCCCTTCTCTAACTTACGTACGTAGAAACATATAACGTATAATATAATAGAAATTAATTATATAATATAAATATATATGTAACTGATATCAGTTACATCTTTTTGAAAATCAAAAGCCATAAGGCTTGTTTGGCTAAATCATTTTAAAACTTAATAACTTAAAATTCTTATGTCTTGTTTTGTAAAACCTATTTAAATTAAAGACTTAACATTCATTAAGCCTTGTTTGACAAAACTGAATTAAACTCCATTAATTTATTTTAATAACTCATTTATAATATAGTTTATGGTCACACTTTATTTAATTAAATTTTAATATTCAATTTAATTAATTCTAATAAAATTTATTAAATCAATTTACCACATAAATCAATACGACAAAATTATATTTTCCTTATAATTATAATTTTATTAAATAAATTAACAAATCATTTTAATTACAAAACCAAATTAGAATAACATTATAATAATTCATTTAATCCCTATCAACTCTTTAATTTAATTGTCAAATATTTATTCAACAATAAACACATCAATTAAAATATTTATATAATTCAAAAAATATTTGGAATTATAATTTAAAATTCTGGACTGTATATATGAAAGTTAGTATAATGTGTATGACGAAAGATTATATGAACTAATATATGTACGGGATACGAGGATTTTACGTTAAACGCTTAAATCCTATTTCAATGGACTTGTAGGATTTGTGTAAGAAATGCAAGCCCAACGTGAGGCCAAGGTAATTAAACCTAAAGCCCAAATTAAGAACCGGATCCGTGGATCGAATTATTGGGTAAACAGGTAAGAAAACCCATGGGGCAACCCATGTGGGCTCCATAGGTGAGTCATGGTTGACCAAGTGTGGTGAGCAAGCAAGAGATAAGAGTTGTGGGATGCAAGGAATGAATAGTAAGGAGGTGGTGTAGCATCCCCAAATCCGAGTACTTTTTACATAAGATCTGGTACATCATTTATATAACTATTGCGGAAGATATAAACATAAATTGTTTATATATTAAACTTTTACAACATAAACCCCAAGGTCTACAACCTTAACTTATTACATACCTTCATATCTTAAAGATTTACAATACTATTTTTGCTAGAAAATTTAATATATATAACCGCATCATAATTTAATCTTGCACTTTATCTTTGCTTCTGTCTGTACCTGAGCTTTCCTCTTAATCTGAATTTTTTTTATCATGATATAGCAAGGGTGAGCAACAAATTTGCCATTAAGTTAAATTTATTTGAGGATATATCATGATTGAAAGAATATGAATAAAAGGCTAGCTACGATCATCAATATAATTGTGAACTAGCAGGAATCAAATTTCATAACTGAACGACCAGGACGACATGAATAATTGTCAATAATGAATATGAATAATTCAATTGGAGCAGATGGTAATGAATGTGATCAACCTTTCATACCTGATGAACATATGTAACATGCACTAAGTGTGAATCAATAATAGTATAGATGTGAATAATCAAC
This sequence comes from Panax quinquefolius, assembly GCA_020205615.1. Classification (NCBI taxonomy): domain Eukaryota; kingdom Viridiplantae; phylum Streptophyta; class Magnoliopsida; order Apiales; family Araliaceae; genus Panax; species Panax quinquefolius. The sequence continues at coordinate 99,100,618 of CM035162.1, forward strand.
AATAATTATTCACTAACATACTTTGAAAATACAACTCAAGGTTGAGTTAGGAAACTTGCCTGATTCGTTGACTACTGCTACGCAATTTAAGTTAACTTCTATTGTAAGACCTATCATTAATAAGATTGGTCTTTTAATCAGCATATTCTACTTTGTATCATAATACAATTACTTTATCAATAGATTATCTAACACTTAATCAAATATTATATAACATCTTAACACATCAGTATTATTATCATTCTTTGATAATTCTTTAATCACTATATCATATATATTATGATTTAACACTCGCTTTTTCATTTCATAAGTTATTCTTTAACATCTAATAAGTTAAATACTAATCTAGCAACCTAGATTCTAAATCTAGCAACCTAAACTGCAATCCAACTAATTGGATTCCAAATCTAGCAACTAGATTGTAATCCAGCAAGCCTGGATTCATCACTGCATCAATCCAGCAAGCTGGATTCTAAATCCTTCTATTCAGTATGCTTCTTTTCAATCCAACAAGTTGGATTCATCAAATTTTTCAATCCAGCAAGCTGGATTCCATATCCTTTTCATGAAAATAAAAAAATAACTTATTTTTTCTATCTTTTGTCCAAACATATATACATATATTTCATATACAAAAAGTAATTTTCCATAATTTTCCAACTTCCTTTAGTATTTTCCAAAAATCATTTTTAGTGTGTGGCTTAAGAATTTAGCCCCATCATGCTCAACTCCAGAAATTCCCATCTCTTGACACAACTTTATACGTGTTAACGTGACACTCCAGTTTAAATTTCGTGGCCATCGGAGTTATAGAAATCCGGTTATAGCGATTTTCGTCCGAAAAGCCCAAATATTGAAATGGTCATAACTTGATCATTTTAAGTCGGAATGAGCTCAGTTTTGGACATGATGTACTTTATATCATATATTTTTATGTCCCAAAAGGCCGGAATTTTTCTCACAAATTAAGTTGCTGAAACAGCCCCTAGAAAGTCCTTGGCAGTAGCAAAATTAGAAAAATAAGTTTTTCGTACTTTGTTAAAAATATTTCATACGGAAATCTACAACTCATTTTTCAGTGATTCCACTTGGAGATGTTAGAAAACTTATCATATTATCCTGCCAAATATTTCCAGAATTTTTGAATGTCAGAAAATAGTCCATTTTTCTTTAAAAGACACAAAATGATTTTTGCTAAATCAGTCTCTACGGACTGTGTACTCAACATTTTAGAGTGCTACCACTTGGGTTTAGTAGTTAACTTACATATCTAGAACCTCTCTTTGACGGATCGAAAAAAGAAGGTGTAGATAAAAAATGGTGGAAATCCAAAGTACATAGAAATTTAGGGCTTATAAACTAGAAAATCACTTTTTCTTTACTTTTGATTTCCAACTAAAACAACACCCAATATGGGTATATCTAAACATGAAACACTCATAAACACATAGATCTACGGTTTTAAACCTCAAGATCATAACTTCATATTGTCAACAAAAAAAAATCAAATCAAACCAAAAAGAAATAATACTATATTAAGGTTAAAAATGTTAAAATTTTATACATTTGCTTACTATTCTCTTTTCTTTTTCTTGCTAACTTTGATTAAGAAACTTTGAAGCTTTCAAAAATTCTCCCTCTCTCCTCTCTCTCTATAGCCGAATTCCCTAGGCTTTCTCTCTCTCTTAGTTTCTTTTGCTCTTTCTTTCTTTGTAGCTAGCTTAGGAAATAAAATGAAAAGAAAAAGATAACACTTAAATTTTGGTTTGTTGGAAAAGTAAGTATAGATATATTTGGTATATCTAAATATAATCTACCAACATATCTAGCTCTTCTCTCTCCCACTCAATTAACATGTGGTTGTTTGCAAACTTAGTTAAAGTGTTGGTGAAATAAAGTAATGACACATGGAATGAGTTGGTCACCAACTAAAGTAAACAATCATCACATTCATCTCCCTTTCTCTCCTTCTCTCATAACCGGCCATGTGGCCTTAGATTGCCCAAAAATTTAGTTTTCTTTTATGCTTTATTTGATTTACTAAATGTCCAACAAGTCATCTCCCACTTGGGCTAAAAATTGGGCCATCCAATATTTCATTTGGGCTTCCCAATTAAAAATGTTTGGGCTATAACAAATAACATATTCCAATATTCTTAATATTACCATTCCCAAATTATGTAATTAAGATTTTCATTTCCTCAATCATAACATAAATCCTTACTCATGCACATATATTTCCTTAACCCAATTAGACTTGCTATAATTAGGTTATAAAATTAATTAATTGAGATGTGTAAATTAAATCTCTTGGAATTAGTATAAATTTTAAATACCAATATTCTCTCATACCATAACCCTTAAGTTAAATAAAATTTTCATTCCTAATATATAATTAGGATCACCCTAGTTTCTTTTTATTTGTTTATATAATAAACAAGTATAAATCATCACATAATATTCATATTCACGTAACATATACACATATACTTAATCCTGAATAATCCACCAAAAGATTTTGAAATACTAAAAATTATTTATCAAAAATGTCAAATCCTATCACTTATTTTCTGTCTAGGTTTATTATTTAACCTTTAATTCATCCTTTAAGATTTAAATAATTATCTAAATTTTCGGGTTGTCACAGGTGGGATGGCCTTTTTACTATAATGCCCTCACCTAGGAAATTCTATAAATTGAGAAGCTTTGTTGGTCATTTGCTTGTTCATTTTCCACCAACAAACTTAGAGCTTATATATTGAGAGAGAAAAATGAGAGCTAGATTTGTTAATTCAAATAAAGAAGAAGAAGAACCAAGCTTGATCATCAAGGGTAAGAAACTCTAGATTATTAATCTTCCTCTCTTCAATAGTAGTTTGATAGAGACGTGTTGATTGGTGTAGCATGTATGATAAGAACTGATAAGGAGGGCTAATCAATGGACTTAAGTCTTAATAAGCCATGTACACGTGAATCATACTTATATAAGTATTGGATTAAGGAAGAACATGTAAGAATTTGTCATGTATAGAATTAAATGAAATATGTTTGGTTAGGATGTTAGAATGATGGAATGAATCCATTTTGAACGATGTAAAAATCTCAACTAACGAAGTTATGGTGAAATTTACGAGATAAGACGATAATCGTCGAAATCGTTAAATTCTTGGAATGAAAGTCAAAAGTCATCATTTAACTCAGAAACGTTGGTTTTCAATGGAGATTAGTCTAAATTTGCATTCTAGAGCTGCAGACTCGAAAATGACCAAATTCTGATTTAGAAAGAAGAAACGAGCTTTGAACGTTCACGAACGTTTAACATTTTTGTAGTAATGAACTAATCGGTGAATTTCTAGTTGAAAGATTCAAAAATGAAATAATTTCTAATGAAATCATAGAACATGTGATTTGTGAGCTAATGGCTTTTGGACGAGCCAATTCGGACTTATAACGAATGAGTTATGAGCCCAGAAAATTCACAAAGAAAATCAAACTGTCAAATTATCTGAGGCTCAGTCGGCAAGGCCTTGATCTTGCCTAAAGCATTGTCCTTGGCGCCGCATCACCGGATTGGGCCATCGCCCATCGCAAGTGGCTCAGTAGGCCGTTCAGTTAGTGAAGGGACTCGCCCGCAAAGATCGAGTCCAGGTAAAGAAGATCAGAACTTGCTACGCTAAAGACGAAGTCAGATAAAGAAAGTTAGGCACAAATGGCGCTAACACTAGGAAGAGCACAGAGAAGAATGCTTATCATCATAAATAATAAGGAAGTAAATGAATGGTGAATTGTATACTTAATGAACCTAAGGTAACATCCTTAGGGATGATAATAACTTTAAGGATTACAACTAAAGGTTGATGAATAATTACGTAAACATAAATACAATGTAATACGATAAACCGTAACGAATGGTAAACAGTCTAAATCATGATTAGATTGAGAAGAAGGGTAAGTTATAGTAGTAATTATACTTGATTATATATGACTTAATGTCGTATGTTATGTGATCATGTATTGTAGAATCCTTAAAGACTCAAAGAAAAAGTATAATTACTATAGAAGACGCTAAAGGCAAGTGTTCTAGCCTTTGTCTATGGTCATTCTGGATAAGTTTTGTAATTCATGTACCTTACACATGAATTGATGTATGATGAAGTCGAAGCCAATTCCTTCGGCTAGACTTAATGTGTTTGTGGATTTCTTATAATCTATCAAACTATTGTCAATGTTGTTAAGTTTTGCCAAACTATTTTTGGTATTGATTTCAAAGAAAGACTGAGTATGATAAACAAATGTTTTGTCGTCAAACTACAGGCACGTGAGGTCGCCAAAACTTAAACGTACATATGTTTAAAGAAAGTAGTGTTGTACATCATAGAGTACTATAGGCTGATCACCTAGACGTGCTCGTATGATATGCCGGACTTACAGACTTGGTGCCGGGTTATCCTTTTCTAAGATAGAATGAAATGCTCAAGGTCTTGGACCAAAATTGATGTTTTACTGAATGTTGTTCATTGTGAAACTTTTTAAGAAAAGAGAAGTGCTATTTTGAATTATCGATAGTACTTCATAACTATTGATTCAGTTATTAAAGATATACGATTCTTATGATTCAAGCCTATTTTTTAAATGAAATTGTCATACTTGCTGAGCTAGTTATGCTCACTCTTGCTTGAACCATATGAATGCAACTAAGACTGAAAAAACCGACGGACCTAGTAAAGCTAAAGGGAAGGCTAAAGTGAACCAGTAGATTGCCTTTGTAATAGTATAGTAAGAAAGTTGTAATTATTTGATATTATGACAAGAACACATATAATGGTTATACAGAACCTGGGAATGATAATATTGTTTTGGAATATATAGAAGACATTTTTACTCTTTTGAGGTATGTCCGGTTGGAAGATACCTAAATTTGGGGGCGTCACAGATTGGTATCAGAGCTGTAAGTTATAAAACTTAAGGGGGGGGGGGAAAGAACCTTAAGTCATAACCTTAAGAAAAGTTAAAGAAGTAAAAGATGAAGTTAACCCTAAAAAATGCATTAAATGTGATATGTGTTTTTATTATTCTGCTGAAATGTACTAATCAAACTAAATTGTTTTGTTGTAGATGTCAGGAAATAATGAGATGTATAGGGATATATATTTTGTTAGCAAGGAGTCCGTTAATCAAGTAGAGATCTTACCGACCCCTATAGCAAAAGAGCCAGAAGTGGTTATAGTCGAGTCTGGAGACTCGGAAAACTTAGACCTCGTGTCTTTGTTTGATGACATGTCGGAGGATGAGGTGTCATTTAACACCGTAACACCTGAGGAAGAGACGACTCATGGGGAGTCGATGAATGCATAATTCATAGCATTGTTGGATAGAAATATCCAGTTGGGAAGGGAGGTAAAGGAGCTGAAGGATGAGGTCCAGGAAATCCTGGAGGACAAGAAAAGTATGGAAAAAATGTGGTAGGAGGAGCATGATGAACGTGTTTTGGTGAAGGACAAGGTCCATGAGCTGAAACAAGAGACTTTTGAGCTCAGGTAGGAACTAAAGGTTAAGAAGCAGCAGATTGGTAGAATGTCATATATACATAGGAGTTTTCATGCGGATTTTCAGCAGCAAGTAGTTGGGTATCTAATAGAGGTAGGACAGACTCGACATACTATCAACCGATATATTATTTCCGGTCTTGCCAATGTAGATTATGAGAATGCCATAAGGCAGACGTAACCTAGTAGTAGCTAGAGTAGAGTTAGATATGTAAATATGATGTATCTAGTAGTGACGTAAAACCCTCTTTTGTATATCAAAGGGTAGTCTTTTGTAAATCCAAATTTTTAGAAAGCAATTACGGGATAGTAATGTAATCAGCTAAGGTTGTGTAATGACGAATGATATAGTATTATACTACAAGAAGAAATTAATATAAGCCTTTTTATGGAACATATTGTGCAATGAGTTGAAGTTATTACTTAATAATGAATAATAACTAACTAACAAGAAGGAAGTAATAATGGCGTCACAAGTAAGATTGCCTTTGTAATAGTATAGTAAGAATGTTGTAATTATTTGGTATTATGACAACAACACGTGTAATGGTTATACAGAACCTGGGAATAGTAAATTTTTTTTGGTATATATAGAAGACATTTTTACTCTTTTGAGGTATTTTAATTGAATGAATATGTAAACTGTAGCACCGTGTAGCACTATATGTCGGGTAGAAATATACCCGAATTTGGGGGCGTCACAAAAGAATTTAAAGAAGTAGTCGATTTCAATTGATTTGACTAGACGAATGTTTCAAGTTAATGTCCAATTTATTGGTATGGTCTAAGCTATTTGATTTGGCTAAGATAAATGGTATGTCATGTTTAAAAGAAAATTGAGCTTTCTTTGAAGAGGTTATGCCAAGCAAAATTGTTTTGGTGCAGAATGTAATGATTAAGTCTGAGGTGCACATACCCCAAAATGGGGTTATACGATGGGTTTATCACCTACGTATGGAAGAGGTAGTTACTTTCTTGGTGATTGTAAACTGACCGTGGTAGAAGGGTTTAGGTGAAATGTTGTTAAACCTAATAAGAGTTCATGGTCGATTTGACCCCTCAGTAAAAGTATGAAATGTTTTAAAGGAATCTTTATATTCCTCATTTTTCCTTCTACTTCATGATTCTTGATAAGTTATGAAGATTAGGGAATGTTTGAAAGATAAGAACTTCTTTGAAGAGAAGTTGAGAAGAAGAGTAAGCTAAAATTTTGAGGACAAAATTATGTGAAGAATGGGAGAATGTGAGCACCCAAATATGGGTGTGGTTTTAAGAAATTCTGAGGATGGAATATTTTTAAGGGGGGAAGTGTGACAACCAGAGTAAAATCGGATTGTCCAGAATTTAAGTTTAAAGAATTAGTTGTTAATAAAATGAACTTTTATTAATACTATTTTGTGCTATGTGTTTATTAATCATTCTAGAACCTAGGATGATTATAAATCGGGAGGATTCTGGCTATGAGCTAGACTGAACGAGTAAGAATTTTCAAGACGAAAATAAAATATTTCTGGGGAAAAAGACGAAATAGGCACTATTCACCTGACAAAACCTAAGGGTTAGGGTTTGAGTAATCTAAGCCTTTTCGAGAGTTCGGTATGTAGAAATGACATTCCATTGAAAGATTTGATGATAATATATCGTGAAAAGTTAAGTAAGCTGAGAAAAGTTTTTCTCAAAAAACGTGCAGAAATCGAACGAAATAAAAACGATGAAAAGTACTGTGATGTACTTTTCATTCGTTTAACTACGTTAGGGGAAAACGTGAAGGAAAAACGCTTAACGTCAAAAGTGTTTTTTAGTTTTTTGGAGTTCCGAAGAATACGTAAAAGTTAGACTATAGAGCAAAGACGAAATATCCAAAAAATATTTGGATTCTGAGAATCGCAGTTTTTCAAACTGTAGGACGAATTTCGTAAGACTGAAGTACGAAGCTTCCAAGGGAAGCTTAGTGAATAGTAAGGAGGTGGAGTAAGGAGGTGTGAATAGTAAGGAGGTTTGGGGTGAAATGACTATTTTGCCCCTAGCCTTGAAAATCTATAAAAAGAGAGCTTAAGCTCATTTGTTGGTTAATGAAAAATTCTCCAACACTGAGAGAGAGAGAGAGAGAGAGTTCAGATGAGATGAGGAAAGAAGAGGAAAAGTTAGCCCGAGTGCACGCTTTGTCCAACGGAGGAAGACTAAAGAAGAAAGGTAATCCGAAACCTAACTTCTAAATAATTTTCTTTAAGTTTTCTATGATTAAAACATAGCTTAATGAGAATAAGAAGTAACAGATGTTAAGAATGATTTCATATGGTTGAAATCATCTAGAAATGAAGAAATAAGAATTAAAAATTTAGTTTATAAATTTCTTAAGGAAGTATAGGATTCGTAATGAATTTGAACGATCTGAATGAATCATATGAACGATTCGGTGAAATTAGTTGAGAAGGGTGTTTTATAACACCAAATTCCAAGAAAAAGTGAAATGGTAATCAAAATATCGATTAAAAATGAAGAACGAACGAAGAACGCGAAGAACACATGAAGAACACAAAGAATGTTGTTGTTGGACAAATTTAAAACCATCGTAGTATAATTTATTGTTGATGGACAAGTTTAAAACCATCGTGTATAAGTTAGTTGCTTATTGCTTGGTTAGGAACTGTAGAAACGTTCATGGAGAACGGATTAAACTTAGCTATAACGAAGTTATGCAAAGTTATGCCAAAAATTTAGTAAAAAGACGAACAAGAAGTAGAAAGTATGATTATGAACCCGAATGAGTAGGGTTTCATAAGAATGTAGGAGAATATAGAAAACATGAGTCATGAACTCAAGAATGAACGAGTGCCGAGTTCGAATAACCGAATTACGGACAAATGAACGATGAGCGTTAATAACGTAAAATAAACGAAGGATAGAATTTAAGCTAATTGAATGGCATGTTAACAGATTCAGAATAAATTTCTGTCCAAGGGAAGTTGATGTACGTAAGATAAGGAAGAAAATGGTTTTAGAACGACGTCGTTCCGAGCTATAACGAAGAAGTTATGAGATCATAAAGTAACCGTCTGAAACACTTTCCAAGACTTGGAAAATTTTCTAGGTTTGATGCTTGGCGCCGTAGCGCTAGCCTAAGAAGAAAGGAACTGCTGAGTGGTGCTGCAGCGTGAGAGATAGAGAGGGATTTGGCACCGCAGTGCCAGACCGGGGAAAAGAGTACTAGAGACTCGCACCGCAGCGCGAGGAAGAAGGAAGGAGCCAGCGCCGCAGCGCCGGAGCAAGGCAAGACCCAGTGAGGAGAGTTTTATTGCTCAATTCCTGGGGGGGGGGGAGTGTAATGAAAGATATAGAACATAAAGTTCACGTAATGTAACACTTAAACAAGTAATTTAAACTTTTGGTAAAGGTTGAACAGAAAGATTTAACGAGATTAAAAGACAAAGAATGTAAACGCAGATTACATAACCGATATACGGGGACTGTGGTCGTGATAAAATGAACGTGTGGGATTGCTATGATTGTGTTTCCTTAGACGTTGAGTAACGGGGATGATGTATAGCATTTTGATGTTATGATGTCGTAATGATAGTTTAGTGTAAAGCGTAAAGACGCTACGAATGCAACATAGTTGCGATGAAGGATCGATCTTAGCATACAACGAACTGTATGGCTTCAACATTAAGAAAGAATAATGAACATGGGGTTCATGGGATGGATAACGATGGAAAGAAATTAAAACATTGAGTAAAGGTTGAGCGAGAGATTAAGAGTTGAGAAACGTGAACACTGAATACGGAAATGATCCTCGTGAATTGTATTCGCGTCGGATGAACGTTCTAAGTACACATTGGTTGTATGACTTAGACATTGATGAAAGTAGTAAAAAAGATATGAGTTATCGAAAAAGCCGTAACGAACGGTAATAAAATAAGGAATGTCCGAAGGTAATTCGATTAGGAAATGTTAGAATGAAGTAAGTGTTAAATACTTTAGCCGACGTGAGGGTTGAGTGTAAGACCCTAACTTTTTGAATAAAGATTAAATTTTCTCGATATATATTTTTGAATATTATGGTGTGGATTTGATATAATATTATATTTGTGGGTAATATTTATAAATTTTGCAAAGTACACAAGTTGTTATATAATGTTCTATTGGTCGGGGAATATTCGTTTTAACAGGGAATATTCGTACAACGGCATAATCATTGGTGGACCCCCACAACGGAATTATTGTCGGATTGAGAAAACGACAAAAATACTTTATGAAAATAACGACGGAAGTTTTACCGTTAACTGTTGAAACACCCGGTGTTAAAAGTACAGTAATACGCATGGTTGAATAGTAGCACACAGTATTGATTATTGATGCTTACGTGAGAATTCACTCAGTTATACTCAATTATTGCCATAATAATTGCTGCATCATATCTATCATATTATTGATTCAATTATTATCACAGAGATATCTGCATAAAATGTTTTTTATTAAATCAATACTTGAGACGACAAAGTTATTCATATTATAAATCGCAATATTTACAATGTCTAGAAGTTACATCAAGGAGAGGTTTGGTCACCTATTCATGGCGCCCGATAGGGAGAAATCCTTATTAGAAAGCCCCTCTTTCTTGGGAACGACTGGTTGATAAATATTGTGAGTTATAATATTAATAATGAATGTTGTTCGGAGTTGAATTTGGAGACGCAGATGTGATATTTGAGTCAAGAACGTTAAATTAGTAAAATAGTCTATCAACACAAAATTTTCCGGATTCACTATTTGAATTGAAAAGTCAATGATTGACTTTTTTAGGAAAAATCAAACTTTGAAATTTCAAAATTTATATTTTTGATAAAAATAGTTTCATTATGTTGGAATTGTTTGTGTTAGTGAAAATCAACATTTATTCCGATGATAATTGATGTCTAGGGGTTATATTGATAAATCGGGTAATTTATCGGATAAATGAGCAATTAATTGCTACTAATTCACATTCTTATATAACTATTTGTTCATATATGTGTACTATTGAATCACATTATTTACTATTAGGGGAGTTGGTGCAAGATTGATAATACTTGCATGACTAAATTAAAAATGGAGGTATAGATGGAGGTACTATACTGAAATTCATATTTTTCACATGATTATACTATTGATTCACATGATTGAACTATTGATTCACATTATTTACTATTAGGGGAGTTGGTGCAAGATTGATAATACTTGCAGGACTAAATTATAAATGAAAGAAAAGTTGGAGGTATTGTACTGTAATTTTTGAGCCCCAAAACGTGCAATTATCAAAACTATATTTTCCTATAAATAGAAGCTCATTATTCCTTCATTTCTCACCAATTCACAAAAGCTTTAGAGCAATTATTATAGAGAGAAATTATAGAGAGAAAGAAGAAGAGAAATTTGCTACCCCACTATTCCAGTATCTAGTTTTTTTCCAAGGTAGGGAGTATTATTTCTTTCTTTCGTCTTCATGAAGAGAACTTCTATTATTCCATTCTTTATTATTCATTGTAATAACTCAGATCACGGGCTACCCTATACTTGGTGAAATTCTTACATTGTTCCATTCTTTATCATTCTGTTGGAACATCCCATGCATAAGTTTTCTACGGACTGGGTTCCGCCTTTTTATTATTCTATTGGAAAATCTCATGCATGCGTTTTACGTTGGGACTGATTAAAATCTTTATTATTCATTGGAATATTCTGTCATGCGTTCTATACTTGGGACCTAATTTCGTCTTTATTATTCATTGGTATATCCTCACATGCATGCGTTTTACGCCGGACCGATTCCGTCTTTTTTATTACATTGAATATCCCGTCTGCATGCGTTTTCTGGGACCGATTCCGATTATTTATTATTCTGTTGGAATAACCTGCCTATGCGGTCTATCGCATGCCTGGTGATTTCTTTTGTTATTCTATTCCTATTATACTCAGTTGGTTAAAGTTTTGACTTCTATACTCCATGAAATTAGTGGAATATCCTTGATATTTGCGCTTCATCTAGTATCTTTTCATTGAAATATTCTTCTGAGCATTCTTGAATTTTACTCTACAAAGCAGTAATCATGTTGACAATTTGGACTTTATTAGTTCTGGATAAATTAATTCTTGAACTTGTTTTATTGAATTCTTATATCATTGTCATCATCCTCAAGTTTATATTTTGTTGAAAGTCATCTGTGGCCTATAGTGCATAGATGGACTAGGTATGATTATGACCAGGGATTATTCGATGTAATCATGACCGTAATGTTACAAATGATGTGGAAAAAGTCTTCATTCGTTTGTAGAGCATTGATGGACAGTTGTTGGCATGATCATGACCATTATTGAATACACAAATATTTTTGGCCCGTAGTGCATGGATAATTGTGGTCGTGATACTAAAGAATATCCTTGGTCAGTAGTGCGAGGGTGATTCGATGATGTGGATTATTTATTAAGTTGAGTCCCAAATGATAAAAGTGATGAAAAACCTTCTAAATCATAAAAGATAGTAGATTTTATTCTCTACTTGACTCTTTTAATGGATTGCTTGTTACCGCAGTTAAACTTGATGGTTGTTATATTGTGTATCGGTTTAACAACTGTTGAAGGCTAACGATAATATATTACGTATTATCTTAGTCATAATATTTCCTCTTGGGCTAGTTGAGCTCACCCTTTTACTTTTATTGTTCTCTTCAGGAAATGAGAACGTAGAAGGGACTAGTCGGGGAACAGAGTGATGGACCAGATGATAGCATTAGTAGTCCTCACTATTTTGTAAAATAGTGTAATAATAATTGTAATAAGGACTCCTTTTGAGTTTGTATAATCTCTAGTAGACAATATTTGTATTCAAACTCATAGTTTATGTTTTGTCGTATTGTACACGACAATTGTATTATTAAGTTGTATTTGAATTTATGTACCATGTAAGTGGCGACCCAAGATGGGTGACGTATACCTAATTTTGGGGGCGTCACAGTTGATATCAAAGCTTAGGGATATGATCCCTGGCTAATATGTGAGACTAGAACTAGGAGGGGAGAGACGGGGAATTCCTTCGCTAGTATGACCTACCTAAGTTTATTTGGTATTTGATTGGTTGGTCAGAGTATAGTGATAATATGTTGCATGTCAATTAACCCTTTTTTTGTGGCAGTATTTGAAAATGGCATCCGAGAATGTTGAGAACATCAATGGAGCACAGGAGACCGTTGAGTCTCCACAGATCAATAATCAGGACAACATGCATCAGGAAGGCGACAATCCTCATGCAATCAACAACACTAACCAAATGATGAATGATGGAATGTTCCGAGGCTTTATGCAATTCATGCAACATCAGGCGAGAGCGGCTCCTGTTCAAAATACAGGTGTAAACACAGGAAACTCTCGGACGGTCACCGCTAAAAGATTCAAGGCTGGGACCACCGGAGTTTATTGGAGACCCAAAACCACTTAAGTGAAGCATGGATAAAGAAAATCACCAAGATATTTGATGTCTTGGGATGCTCGAGAGAGCAAAAGGTTCCCTTCGCCACCTTTATGTTGCGTGAAGAAGCAGACATTGGTGGGAATCAGTAAATGTGTACCAGTGATGCACTCATGATGTCTTGGGAAAAGTTCCAAGAGCTGTTCAATGACAAGTACTTTCCCGAAAGTATTCGTCACATGAAAGAGGTGGAGTTTATCAAGTTGGAACAAAACAATATGACCGTGTCGCAATACGAGGCTAAATTTGCGGAGTTATCCCGGTTTGCATCCCATTTGGTAGATAATGAGGAGCGAATGACACGAATGTTTTTAAGAGGTTTGAAACCGGAGATACGTCAATATCTTATTTCTCATAAACTGTGTTTGTACTTAGATGTTTTAAATAGGGCTCAATTATTGGAGCGCGGTAACTAGTCAACGCAACCAAGAAAAAGCAGCCAGCAACATGAAAATACCAGTGGTATCAGTCATCGAAGCGGTGACAACAAACGTGGAGGGAATCAACATACCAGAAATGGTAACCACTTCGGTGGTAATCATGGCCAAGACAGTAAAAATGGACATTTCAAGAAAAGGAGATTCAACAATGATGGAAAGACGTCAGCACCAGCAACCGTGGTTAAGGAAGGAGAACGACCACCTATCATATGCTTCAAATGCGGAGGGGAGGGACATATCAGTCCAAAATGAGTGATGCCATCCAAAGCGTGTTATAATTGTGGAAGAGAAGGTCACCTAGCCCGATTTTATCATTCACCGAAGACAAGTTCAGCTAAGATGGAGGCACCAAAGGCCGTCCTAAAAGAGTCAAAGCCGGTGGTGCAAGGGAGAGCATTTGTTGTGACATCCCAGAAAGCAAGGAACCCAAACGAGGTCATCACGGGTAAGCTTATCATAAACTCTAGTGAAGTCTATACCTTATTTGATACTGGTTCTACCCATTCTTTTATTTCTCCTACTTGCGCTCAACATTTAAATTTGACTCCGGAGAAATTAGACTCTGACTTATCTGTTAAAACTCCATTAGGAGAAACCTTCATTACATCCACTATTTATAAGTCTTGTTTGATTCAAATCGGTAACCGCGCGTTACCTGTCGATCTTATCTCCTTAAAAATACTTGCATTTGACGTGATTCTAGGGATTGATTGGTTAACTACTCATCATGCTAAAATTGATTGTTTTCGTAAGGTTGTTAACTTTCATATTCCTAATAAACCTATTATGTGAATTCAAGCAACCAAACCATTAAAATCAATCACGGTCATCTCAAGCCACAAAGCTATTCGTTTATTGAAAAACGGATGTCAAGCTTTCTTAGCTCATGTTATGGATTTAAACAAAAATACGTCAGATTTAAAGGATATTTCTATTGTTAATAAATTTCCTGACGTATTCCCTGAAGAACTTCCTGGCCTACCCCCAGAGCGTGAAGTTGAATTTTGTATCGACCTTGAACCCGGTACAAAACCCATTTCCAAAGCCCCATATCGAATGGCTCCTATTGAACTTCAGGAGTTAAACACCCAATTGCAGGAATTGTTAGACATTGGTTTCATTCATCCTAGTACGTCTCCTTGGGGTGCACCTGTTCTATTCGTGAAGAAGAAAGATGGGAGTATGCGACTTTGTATTAATTATCGGGAGATGAATCATGTCACCATCAAAAATAGGTACCCATTGTCACGTATTGATGACCTATTTGATCAGTTACAAGGAACACAATTTTTTTCAAAGATCGATCTTCGTTCTGGATATCATCAGCTGAAGGTTAAAACTGAGGATATTCCAAAGAGGCGCCTTCGAGAACTTCAGATGACGGGCATTATGAATTCTTAGTCATGTCTTTTGGATTGACAAATGCTCCTGCTGCCTTCATGGATATGATGAACCGAGTATTCAAGGAATATTTGGATCACTTTGTGGTCGTCTTTATTGATGACATTCTTATTTATTCCAAAAGCCATGAAGATCATGAGCAACACTTGAGACTGATACTCCAAAAGCTTCGTGAATATAAGCTTTATGCCAAGTTAAAGAAATGCGAGTTCTGGCTTGAGGAAGTAGCATTCCTTGGGCACATAGTATCAAGTCATGGAATATCCATTGACCCGACAAAGATTAAAGCTATTCAAAGCTGGGAGCAACCCAAATCAGTGATGGAAGTACGTAGCTTTCTCGGTTTAGCTGGTTATTATCGGAGATTCGTGGAAGGATTTTCTCGAATCGCTACTCCATTAACTCAGCTGACTCAGAAAGATACAAAGTTCAGTTGGAGCGAGGAATGTGAGAAGAGTTTTCAAAAACTCAAAAGGAGACTCATTTCAGCACCTGTTCTGACAATACCATTTGGTTCGGAGGGATTTGTCATCTACAGTGATGCTTCGGGCAAAGGGTTAGGATGTGTTCTCATGCAACATGGGAAAGTCATAGCCTATGCCTCAAGACAACTCAAAGAATATGAAAGGAATTATCCTACTCATGATCTAGAGTTGGCAGCTTTTGTTTTCGCACTTAAAATTTGGAGGCATTACTTGTATGGAGAGAAAGTGGAGATCTTTACGGATCATAAAAGCCTTAAATATTTCTTCACTCAAAAGGAACTCAACATGCGACAACGACGTTGGCTTGAACTGTTGAAAGATTATGATCATACCATCCAATACCATCCTGGAAAAGCGAACGTGGTGAGTGGTACGACGACTTAGTAGAAGATTATATGCGGGTACGAGTGCAATATTGTCAACGCAAAGGCCCAATTTGTATAACTTGCAAAGGATGGAGTTAGAGATAAAGACTCCAGGGACCCACATGATGATGGCAAACATATGAGTAGAACCGACTTTAATTGATAAAGTTAAAGATGCTCAAGCTACAGACCTGGAGCTAATGCGTATGAAGAAGAAAGTGCAAGAAGGTGCTATGACGGAAGCAAGAATTGATGAGGAAGGAATACTTCGAGTTAACTCCAGACTTTGTGTTCCTAACAACCCTAATTTAAAGTATAAAATCATGATGGAGGCATACAACACACCGTTTGCAATCCATCCTGGGAGTACCAAAATGTATCGTGATCTTCGACATACATTTTGGTGGAGCAATATGAAGAGAGAGATAGCAGAGTTTATCTCAAGGTGTTTAACTTGTCAACGAGTCAAGGCAGAGCATCAAGTACCAAAAGGTCCATTGTAACCACTTGAAATTCCAGAATAGAAGTGGGAACACATTACTATGGATTTCGTTACTGGTCTTCCCAAGGTTTCTCAAGGTATAGATGCAAGTTGGGTCATTGTTGATAGATTGACCAAGTCTGCTCATTTCTTACCTATACGAGAAACTTATACACTTGAACGTCTTGCTCGTATGTACATAAACGAGATTATAAGACTGCATGGTATGCCAGTATCCATAGTTTCTGATCGAGACCCAAGATTCACTTCAAGATTTTGGGTTAGTTTGCAAAAAGCTATGGGCACGGATTTTCGATTTAGCTCGGCATATCATCCTCAGACGGACGGGCAGTCGGAGAGGACCATTCAAACTCTTGAAGATCTATTAAGACTCTGTGTCCTTGACTTCCAGGGAAGTTGGGATAAGTTCCTACCATTGGTGGAGTTTTCCTACTACAACAGTTATCAAGCAAGTATTGGCATGGCTCCATTTGAGGCGTTGTATGGAAGAAAGTGTCGTTCTCCAGTATGCTGGGATGAGGTGGGTGAAGCAACGTTGTTGGGACCGAAGTTGGTACGTATGACTACGAAAAAGATTAAAATGATCCAACAATGTATAAAAACCTCACAAGATCGACAAAAGAGTTATGCTGATCTTCATCGAAAGGACGTGGAATTCGATATAGGAGATCATGTGTTATTACGTGTTGCTCCATGGAAGGGAGTTACGAGATTTGGAAAGAGAGGAAAGTTCAACCCCCGATTCATTGGCCCATTTTTAATCCTCGATCGAGTAGGAACTGTGGCGTATAGACTTGCTTTACCGCCATGTAAGTCTCGTGTTCATAACGTTTTTCACATATCTATGTTACGTAAATATGTGAAAGACCTGAACCACATTATTGAATTGGAACCAGACGAGATAGAGGAAGATTTAATGTATGAAGAGTTACCTGTTAAAATCTTGGATAAAAAGGATCATATTCTACGCTCCAAGGTTATACCTCAAGTCAAAGTTTTGTGGAGAAACCACGATGTGGAAGAAATGACCTGGGACTTAGAATCTGAGATGAAATCAAGATATCCTTACCTCTTCGACATACCAGGTACGCACCCTAATTTTGAGGACGAAATTTCATAAGAAGGGGAGGTTGTAAGACCTCAACTTTTTGAATAAATATTAAATTTTCTCGAAATATATTTTTGAATATTATGGTGTGGATTTGATATAATATTATAGTTATGGGTAATATTTACAAATTTTGCAAAGTACGCAAGTTGTTATATAATATTCGATTGGTCGGGGAATATTCGTTTTAACAAGGAATATTCGTACAACGACACAATCATTGGTGGACCCCTACAACGGAATTATTGTCGGATTGAGAAAACGACAAAAATACTTTATGAAAATAACGGCGGAAGTTTTACCGTTAACTGTTGAAACACCCGGTGTTAAAAGTACAGTAATACGCGTGGTTGCATAGTAGCACACGGTATTGATTATTGATGCTTATGTGAGAAGTCACTCAGTTATACTCAATTATTGCTACAGTAATTGCTGCATCATATCCATCATATTATTAATTTAATTATCGTCACAGTATCATCTGCATAAAATGTTTTTTTATTAAATCAATACTTGAGACGACAAAGTTATTCATATTATAAATTAAAATATTTACAATGTCTAGAAGTTCTGTCAAGGAGAGGTTTGGTCACCTAATTGCGCGCCAATAGGGAGAAAAACTTATTGGAAAGCTCCCTCTTTTCTGGGAACGACCTGGTTGATAAATATTACGAGTGATAATATTTATAATGAATGTTGTTCAGAGTTGAATTTGGAGACGCAGACATGATATTTGAGTCCAGAACGGCGAAATTAGTAAAAATAGTCTATAAATACAAAATTTTCCGGGATTCACTATTTGGTCAAAAAGTTAATAGTTGACTTTTTCGGAAAAAGTCAAACTTCAAAATTTCAAAATTTATTGTTTTGATAAAAATAGTTTCATTATGTTGGAATTGTTTGTGTTAGTGAAAATCGACATTTATTCCGATGATAATTGATGTCTAGGGGTTATATTGATAAATCGGGTAATTTATCGGATAAATGAGCAATTAATTGCTACTAATTCACATACTTATATAACTATTTGTTCACATATGTGTACTATTGAATCACATTATTTACTATTAAGGGAGTTGGTGCAAGATTGATAATACTTGCATGACTAAATTAAAAATGGAGGTATAGATGGATGTACTATATTGAAATTCGTATTTTTCACATGATTATACTATTGATTCACATGATTGAACTATTGATTCACATTATTTACTATTAGGGGAGTTGGTGCAAGATTGATAATACTTGCATGACTAAATTATAAATGAAAGAAAAGTTGGAGGTATTGTACTGTAATTTTCGAGCCCCAAAACGTGCAATTATCGAAACTATATTTTCCTATAAATAGAAGCTCATTCTTCCTTCATTTCTCACCAATTCACAAAAGCTTTAGAGCGATTATTATAGAGAGAAATTATAGAGAGAAAGAAGAAGAGAAATCTGCTACCTCACTATTCAAGTATCTAGTTTTTTTCCAAGGTAGGGATTATTATTTCTTTCTTTCGTCTTCATGAAGAGAACTTCTGTTATTCCATTCTTATTTATTCTATTGGAATAACCTGTATACGCGGGCTACCCTATACTTGGTGAAATTCTTCTATTGTTCCATTATTTATCATTCTGTTGGAACATCCCGATACATGCGTTCTACTGGTAACACTGGTTAAAATCTTTATTATTACATTGGAAAATCTTGTCTGCATGCGTTTTCGCGGACCTGATTTAAATCTTTATTATTTTGTTGGAATATCACATGCATGCGCGTTCTACGTGGGACTGATTCCATCTTTATTATTACATTGGAATATCCCGATCATGCATTTTCTGTAGGACTCGATTCCGTATTTATTATTACATTGGAATATCCCGCATGCATGCATTTCTGTGGGACCGATTTCGTTTTTATTATTATTGTTGGAATAACCTGCCTGTGCGGTCTATCGCATGCCTGGTGATTTCTTTTGTTATTCCATTCCTTATTATACTCAGTTGGTTAAAGTTTTGACTTCTATACTCCATGAAATTAGTGGAATATCCTTGATATTTGCGCTTCATCTAGTATCTTTTCATTGAAATATTCTTCTGAGCATTCTTGAATTTTACTCTACAAAGCAGTATTATGTTGACAATTTGGACGTTATTAGTTCCTGGATAAATTAATTCTTAAACTTGTTTTATTGAATTCTTATATCATTGTCATCATCCTCATGTTTATATTTTGTTGAAAGTCATCTGTGGCCTATAGTGAATAGATGGACTTGGTATGATTATGACCAGGGATTATTCGGTGTAATCATGACCGTAAGGTTACAAATGATGTGGAAAAAGTCCTCATTGTCCGGTAGAGCATTGATGGACAGTTGTTGGCATGATCATGACCATTATTGAATACACAAATATTCTTGGCCCGTAATGCATGGATAATTGTGGTCGTGATACTAAAGAATATCCTTGGTAGAGTAAGCGGGGGTGATTCGATGATGTGGATTATTTATTGTCGCGAGTCGCATGATGATAAAAGTGATGAAAAACCTTCTAAATCATAAAAGATAGTAGATTTTATTTTCTACTTGATTCTTTTAATGGATTGCTTGTTCTGCTGCAGTTAAACTTGATGGTTGTTATATTGTATCAGTTTAACACTGTTGAAGGCTAACGATAATTAATTCTGCATTATCTTAGTCATAATATTTCCTCATTGGGCTAGTTGAGCTCACCCTTTTACTTTTATTGTTCTCTTCGTGAAATGAGAACGTAGCGAGGGACTAGTCGGGGAACGGAGTGACGGACCAGATGATAGCATTAGTAGTCCTCACTATTCTGTGAAATAGTGTAATAATAATTGTAATAAGGACTCCTTTTGAGTTTGTATAATCTCTAGTAGATAATATTTGTATTCAAACTCAAAGTTTATGTTTTGTCGTATTGTACACGACAGTTGTATTATTAAGTTGTATTTGAATTTATATACCATGTAAGTGGCGACCCAAGATGGGTGACGTATACCTAATTTTGGGGGCGTCACATTGAGTGTACACGAATATTAACGGATAGAACCTTCACTCTATGTATGGTTTGACCGTAATGTAATGAAGACTAAGATTAAACCTGTGAACGGTTGTTGCCTCTTTTTCAGTTCTAACAAAAGAGCTCTAATTCATGCAAGCATACATGTGTCAATAAGTAATACAGAGTAAGTAAAGTATCGATCTCACAGAGAAAGTTGTCTAATTTAAATCACTATGAATCAATTAAATCATTATTTTTATATGCTCAAACTAATGAATATGATTGGTGAATTACTCTAATCGAAAATAACGATTAAAACAAGAATAAAAATGTAATAAATCAAATCTGAAAGTAATGGGATCCTAACTTCATTTAATACTTCATCTAATCTCCATTATCATGCAAGACTTGTTCACAAATCAAAGGAAAGTAGCCAAGAGCACTAAAAGAGTCATAGCCATTTTTCAATGTACTATTACCTACTTACACAGCATCCACAAGCGATAGACTCCATGTAATCATCAATATAACCAAAATCACTATATGTCTATGTGAAATTGCAACCATATTGAATTTAAGCACAAGCCCTTATTCTAACTCATACGGTGAAACAATATATGTCTATCTGATTCACGAAATACACAAGCCATACAAAACAGCCCCATATACGTATGCTATCATGATTACAATCCGTACTTGCATGTTCATTGTCAATTCCATATAAGTACTAAAAGCGAATGGTGATCAAGCATTTATACATGTAAAACAACCATGATAGAAATCCCATATGATATATAAAATAGTCCAACATTCAAGCATGCAACCAAACTACATATTAAAATCTGTTAGAATCCCATAATGGAGTTTAGTTCATGACTGAACCAAAAGCCATTATGGGATCAAAACTAAACATGGCTAATAAGCGAACAATTGAAAGATGAAGGATAGAAATGATCAACCCAATTACTGATTATAATCCACTAGTAACATTCAAATCCTCATATAAATCCAGCAAAATACTAATAATTATCCACAGTGGTAGAGAATCCCAAGAAGAATTAGAAAAGTTGGAGTTAAGGCTTCGTTCTACGTTGGAATCTCTCTCAGAGTGTAAACCCTAGTTACCAATATGAAAATACATAAAAAAGTAATGAATGATGCCTCCGACACCAGTCAGAAAATCATTTTTAATTAATTACAACCCTTAAAATTAGAAATTAAAATAAAGCATTTCAACAAAGATCGGTATCGCGCAGCTATCGCAAGACCCTCCTTTGTAATCCTCGTATGGGCGCAAGAACTGCGCAGGTGCAATGTTTTGTCGACCGGTGCTTTCATGGCTGGCACGCGCGTCCTCAAGCTTATTCTGCAGCGTGTCCGCTCGACTTCTGCAACTTTGAATTCTAGTTCTGCTGCTGCACTGATATGCTCTGCTATTCATTCTTTTATCCATCCATGCTTAGCCTCCTACTCCAATTGATCCCCATGCCATGCATCCAACAGCCTCATGCCATTTACATCACCAAATCATGCCATATCCTACACTTTTACACCAAAGGAGTTTTAAGTAAATGCAATGCAAAATAACATGAAATACAACTATAAACACACTAAAATATACTTGAGATGAACCTAGTTTTCTTGAATTAATATCCAATAAGTAGGTGTAAAACCCACTTATCAACAATAAAGAAACTGAATTAATGACGTATAACGTTAAGAAGCCGAGTAATGATTATAACTTGGATAACGTTTTGAGTCGAATGAACTGGACGTTGTAAGATATGAGTAATGTAACGTAAAATGCTTAATGCTATTAATGCGTAGAATTAATATTGAATGATCGTTCTGAGTATACCGAAGACTGTATGACTTAGACGATAAAGAAGGAATCCTGAGATATGGAATTTAGTTGCCAGAAAACCATAAGGGATAAGAAATTTACTTAACGAACATTATAGTTTAAATGGTTCAGAGAAGTTAAGATAAGTTTAGGTTGTAGTACAATCGTAATCTTTGATGGTTGACATATGGGAGCTGAGCTAAACAATTCCTTCAGAGAGCGGAGGTATATACGAAACTGGCGACCGATCTAACTCACTATGAAAGACAGTGTAGACGAGACAGGAACTTGTTTGTTGGTTGTTTGTGGGAAACCACTCAGAGTACCATATGGACTACTAGTAGAGACACGATGTGTGCTGAGTCCTAGAAAGGTTATATTAAGAAGATAAGAATGTAAATCATCAAAGATGATGATCGTATGAGTAAGACATCTTCGTATGTCATGAAGTCGTAAACCGGTAAAGAAAGTTAGTCGCGTAAACTTAGATTATAGGAACGCGAACCTGAAGAAGTAAAGTTAAGAAAACCATTGCGTAAGTCAAGTATATGTGTGAAATCCTAAATTTTATGAAATGAAAGTATTCAATTTTCTTATAATTATTCTATTTAGTAAATGGTTAAATTGATAAAAGGTTAAATTTAAGGTTGATATGTGAAAAATTTTCAAAGTAAACAAGTTGTCATAAAATAATTGGTGATAAACGTATAGTAATACGCGTGGTTACATAGTAGCACACGGTATTGTACATTATCTATGAATATTGATGCTTACGTGAGAAGTCACTCAATTTTATTCAATTATTGTCACAATATTTTATATTATTAAATCAATAATTAAGATGACACAGTTATTCATATTATTATTTACATTATTGATAATGTCTAGAAAGTTCTATCGAGGAAAGGGGTTAGGTAATCTAATTGCGTGCCAATAGGAAGAAATCCTTATTGGAAAGCCCCCTCTTTCCTGGGAATAATCTGGTTGTTAAATATTGTAAGTTATAATATTAATGATGAAAAAGTTCGTGTTGATTAAAGATGAAATTGATATTTCCACTGTGTTGGGATTATTAGTGTTAATGGAAATTGACTTTTATTTCGATAATAATTGACTTCTGGAGGTTATATTGACCAATCGGGTAATTAATCGGATAAATGAGTAATTAATTGTTATTAATTCACATGCTTATAACTATTTGTTCACATGTGTGTACTATTGAGTCACATGCATGTACTATTAGGGGAGGTGGTGCAAGATTGATAATACTTCCATGACTAATTAAAAATAAAGGTATAGATGAAAGTACTATACTGTAATTATTTTTTTCACATGTATAGAACTATTAAGTCACATGATTGTATTATTGATTCACATGATATACTATTAGGGGAGGTGGTGCAAGTTTGATAATACTTGCAGGACTAAATTAAAAATGAAGGAAAAGATGAAGGTATTATACTGTAATATTTTGAGCCCCAAAACGTGCTATTATCGAAACTATATTTTCCTATAAATAGAAGCTCATTCTTCCGTCATTCTCACCAATTCACTAAGACTCACAAGAGAAATTATAGATAGAGAAGCTATAGAGAGAGAAGCTATAGAGAGAAAGAAGAAGAGAAGTCTGCTACTTCATTATTTTAGTATCTAGTCTTCTTCTGAGGTAAGGAGTATTATTTCTTTCGTATTCGTAAAGGATATTATTTTTGTTCAATATTTGTATGAAATATTATTTTCTTCCATACTCTGTAGTATGTAAGTAATATTATTTTATTTTGTATCCCTAATTCTACACTCATTTTGTTGAAGTATTGCTTCTATACTCCATGAAATTAGTAGAATATCCTTGATATTTGCGCTTCATCCAGTATCTTTTCATGGAAATATTATTCTGAGCTTTCTTGATAATTATTGATCTTTTCATGCCGAAATACTATTCACGAGTTACTATTCACCTAGTTACTATTCACTCGAATATTATTCACTCGGGTATTCGGGGCACTTTTTGTGTCAGAGTACTATTCACGAGTTACTATTTACGGGTTACTATTCACTTGAATATTACTCACTCGGGTATTTTGGGCACTTTTTATGCTGGGGTACTATTCACGACGTACTATTCCCGAAGTACTATTCACAGGGTACTATTCACAGAGTACTATTCACCCGAAAAATATATTTTTGTTCTGTCCAATTTATTTTTGGTACATGAAAATTATTCTTGAATTTTACTCCACAAAGCAGTATCATGTTGACAATTTGGATATTTTTAAACTTTGGATAAATTTAAAGTCTTTAATATTTATCCTTGATTTCGTTTGATTAATGTTTATATCATTGTCATCATCCTTATGCTTATATTGTAATGAAAGTCATCTGTGGCTTACGTGCATATATGGACTGTTGATTGGTATGATTATGACTAGGGATAATTCGGTATAATCATGACCGTAATGTTACAAATGATGTGGTAAAAGTCCTCATTGGCCCGTAGTGCAAAGATAGACAGGTGTATGACATGATCATGACCACTGGTGATACTAACGAATATCTTTGGCCGTAGTGCATGGATATTTCGATGATGTGATTGGCAAGATCATGACCATTAGTAAACAGTTGAATGTCTTTCGCCGTAGTGCACTGACAGGCAATTGATTGGCATGATTATGACCATTGGTTTTATAGTTGAATATCTTTGGCCCGTAGTGCAAAGATAGACAACTGATTGGTATGATCATTGTTATTACACTTGAATGTCTTTAGCCTTTGGGGTAATGATATTAAGTGAATGTTCTATTAAGCCTTTATGGCAAGGAAAAACTGTTGATTCACATTATTATAAACATGAATTGTGAATTTAACTAAAATCTTTGGTGGTTCAGGAAAAGACAGGTGATTTAAGTTCTTTTTGTCTTGGGTATAATAAAGAACAGTTAATGGGTATTACATGGATAAAATTGATGATAAAATTTTAAATCATAGAAGATAGTAGATATCATGCTCTACTTAACTCTTCTAATGGATTGCTTGTTCCGCTGCAGTTGTTGATCTAAAACTTATTGTCTATTGTATTCTATCAGTTGTTATACTGTTGAAGGCTAATGATAATTTATTCTACATTATCTTAGTCATAATATTTCTTACTGGGCTAGTTGAGCTCACCCTTTTCTTTCATTGTTCTCTTCAAGAAATGAGAATATAGCTGGGACGAGTCGGGGAATGGAGTGATGGTCCAGGATAAGTGGCTTTAGTAGTCCTCACTATACTATGAAATAGTGTGACAATAAATGTAATGAGGACTCCATTTGAGTTTGGATATTATCTAGAAGACAATATTCATGTAAAAACATAGTTATGTTTTGTCGTATTTTTATTCGACAGTTGTATTAAAGAAGTTTGTATTTGATTTCTGTACCATGTATTTGGCGACTCAAGATGGGTGATGTATACCTATTTTGGGGGCGTCACAGTTGTTATCAAAGCTTAGGGATATGATCCATGGCTGAGGTGTGAGACTAGAACTAGGAGGGGAGAGACGGGTAATTCCTTCGCTAGTATGACCTACCTAAGTTTTTTGGTTATTTAATTGGTCGGTCAAAGTATTGTGTTAATATGTGGCATGTCAATTAACCATTGTTTTGAAACTATATTCTAGAATGATATCTGAAATACAGGAGATGAGCAATATGATACATAGGAAAAAACCGGGACGGTACAATCTGAAAAGTAAGCAAGGTATTCTCATCTCTTCGGCATACCAGGTACGTAAATTTCGAGGGCGAAATTTTATAAGGAGGGGAGATTGTGAGATCCCAAATTTTATGAAATGAAAGTATTCATTTTTCTTATAATTATTCTACTTAGTAAATGGTTAAATTGATAAAAGGTTAAAGTTAAGAGTGATATGTGAAATTTTTTCAAAGTAAGCAAGTTATCATAAAATAATCGGTGATAAAAGTATAGTAATACGCGTGGTTACATAGTAGCACACGGTATTGTACATTATCTATGATTATTGATGCTTACGTGAGAAGTCACTCAATTTTATTCAATTATTGTCACAATATTTTATATTATTAAATCAATAATTGAGATGACACAGTTATTCATATTATTATTTACATTATTGATAATATCTAGAAAGTTCTGTCGAGGAAAGGGGTTAGGTAATCTAATTGCGAGCCAATAGGAAGAAATCCTTATCGGAAAGCCCCCTCTTTCCTGGGAATGATCTAGTTGTTAAATATTGTAAGTTATAATATTAATGATGAAAAAGTTCGTGTTGATTAAGGATGAAATTGATATTTTCATT
Organism: Panax quinquefolius; assembly: GCA_020205615.1. Classification (NCBI taxonomy): domain Eukaryota; kingdom Viridiplantae; phylum Streptophyta; class Magnoliopsida; order Apiales; family Araliaceae; genus Panax; species Panax quinquefolius. The sequence goes on from CM035162.1 coordinate 99,127,133, forward strand.
GTTTTGGGATTATTAGTGTTAATGTCAATCGACTTTTATTTCGATAATAATTGACTTCTGGAGGTTATATTGACCGATCGAGTAATTAATCGGATAGATGAGCAATTAATTGCTATTAATTCACATGCTTATAACTCTTTGTTCACATGTGTGTACTATTGAGTCACATGCATGTACTATTAGGGGAGGTGGTGCAAGATTGATAATACTTGCATGACTAAATTAAAAATGAAGGTATTATACTGTAATATTTTGAGCCCCAAAACGTGCAATTATCGAAACTATATTTTCCTATAAATAGAAGCTCATTCTTCCTTCATTCTCACCAATTCACTAAGACTCACAAGAGCAATTATAGAGAGAGAAGCTATAGAGAGAGAAGCTATAGAGAGAAAGAAGAAGAGAAGTCTGCTACTTCACTATTTTAGTATCCAGTCTTTTTCTGAGGTAAGGGGTATTATTTCTTTCGTATTCGTAAGGGATAGTATTTTTGTTCAATATTTGTATGAAATATTATTTTCTTCCATACTTTGTAGTATGTAAGTAATATTATTTCGTTTTGTATCCCTAATTCTACACTCAATTTGTTGAAGTATTTCTTCTATACTCCATGAAATTAGTAGAATAACCTTGATATTTGCGCTTCATCCAGTATATTTTCATGAAAATATTATTTTGAGCTTTCTTGTTAATTTTATTGATCTTTTCATGCCGGAATACTATTCACGGGTTACTATTCACCAGGTTACTATTCATTTAGGTATTCGGGGCACTTTTTATGCTGGAGTACTTTTCATGGGTTACTATTCATCCAGTTACTATTCACTCAAATATTACTCATTTGGGTATTTTGGGCACTTTTCATGCCGGGGTACTATTCACGAAGTACTATGTTAGTTCCTAGTTGGTACAATAGTTATCTAGAAGGGGGGTTAAATAGATATTAAAATTTTTTTTCGTTTTAAACTTGTTCGTTGATGAGAATTAAAACTTAACGGAATTAATGTTTGTTTTAATCTCCTTTACGAAGTAGTGGAGTTATGATAGTGAGGCAGTTATAGCTGTTATGACAGATATAACAGTTATAATATGAACGTAAAAGACACGGTCATTTTAAGTGGTTCAGAGCACTTAAAGCTCCTAGTCCGCTCTTCTACTCCTCGAGTAGGAAATCCACTAAGGATGTCTTTTACAACTTCTGAATAACATAGATTCCTTCTAGACCAGCAGTCTAGGAACTTCTAAGTTCACTCTTGAAATCTTCAAGTCCAGCAGACTTGGCTCTCTTACAGTTCACTTAGAACTCTTCAAGTCCAGCAGACTTTGTACTCTTCTTCAGTTGATTGGTAGATGTTGAGTTCTTGATGGTTGCTACTCAGTTATTGTTTAAGCACTTGTTTGATAGAACTGAGTAGCTAAGCAAGCTTTGCTATTTCTCCGATCGTAGAGTTGAGCTTTGAGAGTTGTTCACGTTGTTTGTTCAATGCTTGCTTTTTTTCTCTCATCTGCTTGATTTGCATATATGTGATCTTGAAAAACTATCCGTTGGATCCATCCATTGAAGCATTAAATGCATTTGACCTTAATGATCTTTGATGGAGACTTTTCTGCACATCTTCTGAATTGCATTCTGGCCCACTGACATAGCAGACTGCTTTCTCACTTAACACCTGAAAAGGTGTTTTCCCCCTTACCCATGGTACTTTCCTTAGCTTCTTCAATACGCTTCTTTGTTGCATACTAAGGATATTTCTTATGAGTTTGGGACTGGTGAGTACTGCAACGTTTAGAATCCATTCCTCACATGTTGAAGTCTATCTCCACACAAATCATGAGGCTTGACGTTTCTGACATAAGACAGATGATACTCTACGATTCAAATTGTGATACTCTACGATTCAGATCGTGGTACTCTACGATTCAGATCGTGGTGACTTGTCTCCTTGGTGCCTGGTCTGATGCTATTAGCCGAGAGCACTACGATTTCTCTTAAGTCTTTGCACACTACGATCTTCGCTTGCTTGAGTTGTAAACTCTACGTTTCCGAGGGCATTCTACGATCTCTGAGTTGGCTCGGTAAACGTTGGGACCACTCTATGATTTCCTAAGAGGCCCTTCAAGGCAGGCACACTACGATCTTTGAAGCTCTACATTTCTGCCTTGACTTCTGCAATGTTGATCAGATTGATACACTACGATTTCTTCGAAGCCTATCTATTACATCTCAAGATCAACCTAACAACTTTGATCTTTTCTACCTATACATTCAATTACAGAATGATACACATTAAAAGCTTAGATCAACCTAACAAATTTGATCTATCACTAAGTCCTTGTACATATATTACTTGAAGGACTTCACAACTAATCATGAGCATATACATTTAAAACATCAAATCATAATATGCATTCTCCCAACAATCTCCCCCTATTTGATGTTGACATAACCGAGGAGATATGTTGTCATGATTATTAGTGTCTAGATGCATTTGCAGGAAATTTAAACATAACTTAGTATTTTAGTGAGCAACTAAAATTTCTAGAGAATAAGCATGAATTTATTGATGATTGAAGAGTATTAAATTTAGCTTTACATCAATAGGAATTTAAGCTTTTACTTATCTCTATTTCTTTGATCTTTTCCTTGGAGGATTGACATACTCCTCGACCCTTCTTTTCCTGCTAGCTTCTTCCCTTCTAGCTAACTCTTCCAGCTCACTTGGACTTATCAAGGGGTTGTGATCATGCCTATTCATGAATGCAAGATCTCCAATTGGCATTCTTAGGCTTGTAGTGGTCACATTCTGAGAACTAGTGGCTGCCCCTTGACTCCTTAATGGATGAGCCATTAAGACTTCCTACTGATCAGATCGTTGAGTCTGTTGGTGGAATTATCTTGCAGGAGGGCTTCTTCATGCTTGAGCATGAACTTGTCCTCTACCCCTTTCTTGGCTTCCTTGACCTCCTCTTCCTCTGCCCTAGCCTCCCTGGCCTCCTTGAACTCGTTTCCCTTTATTCTCCCCCTTTATGTCATCATTAAGGGTTCAAATGTTTGCAGAAAGTCGATTTACTCCTTGGACAAGCTCGTTGAGTTGGCTTTGTGTTTGAGCAATGTCCTCTCGGCTTTCCTTGATCAGGACTTCAGATCTAGCTTCTTTGTTTCAGAGGGCAGTTAGAACAATGTCAGTTTGTTGTTCCTGATTTACATAAGCTCTCTGAAATTCTGTGACTGAAGCTTTCAGGTTGATGATATTCTCCAACATAATGTTATTTTGGGCTTCTTGAGATTTCTGCATTTCAAGAACAACCTCTCTTTGTTTGGTGGCTATCCGGAAGTGAATCTCATCTCTGTCCTTCATGCTTTGAAGAATTTCTTGGATAATTTCCCTCAGCTACTTTGTAAGCTCAGCATTCATAGTGCCAGGGAGCTTATTTGCAGCAGTGATCATTTGATTCAGTCAGAGATGAATGAGGTCTGAGTGAGTTTTCAGGCTTTCTTCTATGTTCTTGACCATGTTCTTGGATACTTCCTTCAAGTCATCTTTCGTGGGCAGATTTGGGAGTGTATCACTGGGTTGAGGATTGTTGAATGGAGGGAATGTTTTCTGGGATTGATCTTGCAGAGAGTAGAGGGCAAGATCAAGATTAAAAAAATCATTTGAGGAGGAAGATGGAATATCTTATGGAGGGGTCTGGGTCAGGATGTTCGTGTTTGGTGACTCTACGATTTGAGGTGAAGACTCTACAATGGGCTAGAGTCCGTGATCGTAGAGTTGATTGTTTGAGGGAGCAATATGAAGTTGACTGCTTTGGTTCCTCAATTACAGAATTTTGGGATTCTGCAACTGGAAATTGATTTAGTGGATGAAGTATCACTTCCAACCACCGTGGGAATTCATAAAAATGGCTAAATGAGGATGATGGAAAGTGATTAACTCTGAAGAGGGTTGGGATAGACAATACCTCAGGTTTATCCTTTGAGGAAGAGTTGTTGGTAAGTAACTTCTTGGCAAAGGTGAATCTTCCTGGGAATTAATTGGCTAGTATTGAGATGGCTGGATACTCTGTGAAGCTCCAAAACATGTGATCCCAAGAGTTTAGGATTTGGGCTTGATGATATGGCATCATGGGTAGGTAAGAGAACATCTGATTGTAGAGATAACTTCTATACCCATCTTTGCCCACACCAGTGATCTCAAGATCATCATCATCTTCTTCCTCTTCTCTATTCTCGTTGGAGGATTCCATTATCTCAATGGTCTCTTAATGTTCTTGCACTAATTCTTCTTCATTTCTGGCAGGGACCTCTTCTTCTGCCATGGAGATATCCTAAGGCTCCCCCTCAACTTGATCATCTTCTTGTAAGTTCAAAAACTCCCCCTTAGCTGGAGTATTTTCTAGAGCTTTAGGCGTCTCCCCCTCAGCTGGTGTATTCTCTATCATGAGAACTCCAGGGATCTCCCCCTCAGCTGGGGCATTGTCCTCTTGACTTGCTCTGGACAGTTCTTCTTTGGCAACTACACTCTTCGCTTCCTTCTTGAGCACTTTTTCATTCTCAAGGATGAATTTCATGATCAGCTTTCTCCTTGATTTTCTAGGCTGAGCCACAGCCTCAGGACTTTCTTGAACCTCAGTTTTGTCCTGTTGGTCAGCCAATATGCTTGATGCAGCCACTTCCTTGCCTGATATGCTTTGTCTAGTCTCTACGATCAGTAGAGACTCTACGATCGAGGAGATGGAAGGCCTTTTGGGTTTGTGGCTGATTTTTTTTTCTCCAGCATCTGAGATATGGTGGCTCTATCTTCTTTAGCCTTAGCCTGTTGTTGCTTCTTTCTCAGGATCCTTAGAGTCTCAATATCAGAGGACTCTGCTGGTTTATCAGTTGTGGATCCCTAGGGTTCTTTTTCCATCTTAGCCTTAAGCTTCCTCTTGCCCTTGCTTTTTCTGACAAGGACAGAGGGTTCTCCTTTGTTTGCTTCTTCTTTTTCTTTGATTTCCTTGACAACAGACATATTTCCAAGAAGGCCTGAATCCTTCAGATCTCCAGTTCTTCCACTGGACTCGGTCATCATGCGAACATACTCAGCTGGGTTCCTCTTCCATTTTTCAAACAATTTTTGGGTCATTCGTCTGTTTGGGTTGATAGCTTCTCCTTCTTCAACCCCAATTTTGTCACCCTGAGCAGACTGTAGAATGATGCTTATGAATCGCCCGTAGAGCATCTTTTGAGGGATTTTTGACTTCTTTGAGTTGATGATCCACTCGAGCAATAGGGCTCCAAAGTTGAGTTGTATTCCATAACACATGGCAGTCATGAGCTTAAGTTGTACTTCATTCACAGAGTCATGACCTGAGCTCTTGCAGCATATACATTTCCCAACTATATCGGCTAGAAAATCATACCTCTGTGGGAACTCCTTCTTCTTGTACCCTTTCACGAGGGGAGTTTCTTGTGATGCATTCTTTTGAGTCCCTCTTGGAAACCCATTCTGTCTATGAACGAATGCCCTTCATTTTTGAGACCTAGGGCGAGGTTGATGTCTTCAGCCTTCAGACTGATTTCCACATCCTTACTCTCGTAGTGATGGTGTCGTGTTTAAACTCACCATTTCTATAGAAATCTTTCACTAGCTTAGGATAGATCAATGTGTCTGTGCCCAAAGCCTCTTCGAGACCCGCCTTCTTCAGTTGTGCCAGAGTCTTGTGAAATTTAGGTTGAGCTGTTTTAAACTCGTCAAAACAGAGTCTGTAGTCGGAGATTACACTAGAAGTTGCCATTGATTTTCTTGCTGGAAATGAGATTTGACTGAGCTTTCTTCTGATTTAGGGTTTTTTCTTTGGGAGAGGATGAGAGAGATTATCTTTTGAACTTCTGATTTTCAAAAATACGATTTCAAAGAGTACATGTAACTTCCCTCTCTCCATTTTGCTTAGTGGGACAGGTGTCGACTTTTGCTTGGCTCGACGATTTTGACTGATAAGGATTGTACTGATTTTCCCTTGACTCCTGCAGAGCTGATGTGTCCTTAGGGAGGACTACGATCGTTGAGGTAGTCTTGTAATAGTTGAGTCTGCTTTGCATTTGTCGAGTTTGAGCTACGATCGTTGAGTTTGTCCAGCATTCGTCCTGTCTTAGCTATGATCGTCGAGTTTATTCAAAGATTCGAGCTACGATCGTCAGTCGTTCGAGCTACGAGCTACGATCGAGTCTGTCATTCAAGAATCATTGTGTTCGATCTACGATCGCCGATCTAGATCTAAGTTTGATCTCTGATCGCAGAATCCTTGTGATGAGTTTTTGACATTGCATTCTTTTAAGGTATCTCAGGAAGGGCCAACCTCTTTGATTAAGTCAAGGGTTAGGTTTATTCCTGAGGCGCTTATCAGAGGGATTGCTTTGTTTTGAAGCTTATCATCACATGATGCATTCTTACTTTGTTGATGGGGCTTTTGTCATCATTGAGTCTACACTACGATGGTTGAGTCTTTGTTACGATCGTTGAGGTAGTTTTGTCTCTTTAGCTCTATGATTGTGGACTTCCCTTGATCATGTCTACGATTTTGAGTTTAGCCTTTGTATCTGTTATGGTTAGCACAATCTAGAACATATATTTTATGGTTGTAGATTTAGCATGCCTAGCTCACTTATTAACTTATTAAATCTAGATTCATCTAGAGGTTTTGTAAAAACATCAGCAAGTTGATTTTTAGTAGGGATATATTGTAAAGATATAGTTCCATTTTGCACATGATCCCTAATGAAGTGATACCTTATTTCTATATGCTTAGTCCTAGAATGCATAACATGATTATGAGTTATTGCTATGGCATTTGTGTTATCACAGTGAATGGGTATAGATTTGAAATCAAACCCATAGTCAGCTAACTGATTTTTCATCCATAGGATCTGAGCACAACAGTTGCCAGCAGAAATGTATTCAGCTTTTGCAGTTGAAGTAGACACTGAGTTTTTCTTTTTGCTAAACCATGACACAAGTCTATTTCCTAGCAATTGACAGGTGCCATTGGTACTCTTTCTATCTATTTTGCATCATGCAAAATCAGCACCTGTGTATCCTGTTAGTTCAAATGAGGACTCCTTGGGGTACCAAAGCCTCAAGTAAGGTGTACCCTTGAGATACCTTAAGATCCTCTTTACAGCAGATAAATGTGACTCTTTAGGGTTAGCTTGAAATCTAGCACATATGCATGTTGCAAACATTATGTCTGGTCTACTGGCAGTTAGATATAAAAGAGAACCTATCATACCTCTGTATTGAGTTATATCAATACTTTTACCTTTTTCATCTTTGTCAAGCTTGGTTGCAGGAGCAATTAGTGTTTTCATGGGTGAGGCTGATTCCATGCCATACTTCTTGAGTAAGTCTTTGATGTACTTGGCTTGGCTTATGAAAATTCCTTCATCAGTCTGCTTTACTTGTAGTCCAAGGAAGAAATTCAGCTAACCCATCATGCTCATTTCAAACTTGCTCTGCATCAGCTTAGAGAATCTCTTGCATAAATTTTTGTCAGTAGAACCAAAAATAATATCATCAACATATATTTGAACTAATAAGACTTTGTCTTTATGCTTTCTAAGAAACAGTGTGGTATCTACTCTACCTCTAGTGAACCCATTTTCAATTAAAAAGTTAGTTAGTGTTGCATACCATGCTCTAGGTGCTTGTTTAAGTCCATATAAGGCTTTGTCTAATCTATAAACATAATTGGAAAGAGATGGATTGATGAAACCTAGAGGTTGATCTACATAGACTTCTTCTTGGAGTTCTCCATTTAGGAATGCACTTTTGACATCCATCTGAAAGACTTTGAACTTCATGTGAGCAGTAAAGGCAAGAAAGATTCTTATGGCTTCTAGTCTGACAACAGGTGCAAATGTCTCATCGTAGTCAATGCCTTCTTTTTGAGAGTAGCCCTTTGCCACTAATCTTGCCTTATTCCTGGTTATAACTCCATCTTCATCCATTTTGTTTCTGAAGACCCACTTGGTTTAAATGACAGGATGACTCTTTGGTCTTGGTACCAATCTCCATACTTTGCTTCGTTCAAATTGGTTGAGTTCTTCCTGCATGGCTTCTATCCAACTGGAGTCTTCCATAGCATCCTCTATCTTCTTTGGTTCTATTTGTGACAGGAAGCTTAGATAAAAGCATTCATTTTGGGTGGCAGCTATTGTTTTCACTATAGCACTCGAATCTCCAATGATTAGATCCTGAGTGTGATCTTTGGCCCATCTGTTACCGATTGGGACATCTGTCCTGATGCCTTCTCGTCTTAAGTCTTTAAGATCTATTTCTTCTTCTTGGTGTGGAGGTTCGTTGTCTTGCATAGACCTCTCTACGATCTTATTTTCTTGCTCAACGATTTCACTATCTGTCACTACGATCGTAGTGTTGAGCTCGACGATTTCATTCGTAATGTCTGCACTATCGATCGTAGTGTCTTAAAGCACCGTGTTGTCTAAGTCTGTTTCATCAAAGATGATGTGAATCGAGACTTCAACACTCAGTGTCTTCTTGTTGAACACTCTGTAGGCCTTACTGTTTGTGGCATATCCAAGAAAGATTCCTTCGTCTGACTTGGGCCGAAATTTTGCCAGGTACTGCTTTCCATTGTTGAGAATGTAGCATGCACAGCCGAAAATATGAAAGTAGCTGACACTTAGATTTCTTCATTTCCACAGTTCGTAGGGTGTCTTTTTGATCGTAGAGTGTATCAGTGATATGTTCTTAGTGTAGCATGCAGTGTTGTGACTTACCGCCCGAAGTATTGAAAGGATGATGTTCGCTACTAGTAGAGTTCTTCCAGCCTCTATCAAGGTTCTTTTCTTTCTTTCAGCTACTCCATTTTGTTGAGGAGTTCGTGGAACTGAGAAGTTATGACTGATGCCATTGTCTGTGCAGAACTGGTCCATTTCTAAGAAGTCGAATTCTCTTCCATGATCACTCCTTATGGCCTTGATTTTCTCTCCTTTCTCGTTCATCTCTAGTCTGAACATCTTGATTAATTGAGAGCTTGTTTCATCCTTTGAAGTTAGGAAGAATACCAATGTGAATCTGGTGTAGTCGTCGACTATAACTAGATAGTATCTTTTTCCTCTAAGACTAGTTATTGGAATTGGCCCAAATAGATCCATGTGGAACAACTGCAGGGGCTTGTCGATAGAGTTGGCAGTTTTTCTCATAATGAGCTTCTGGTTTGCTTTCCAAGCTAACATGCATTGCATGGCCTTTCTTTTACGAAGTTGAACTTAGGTAGGCCAGCTACGAGATCTTTTGATGCCAGTTTGGACATGCTTTTGAAGTTTAAGTGGGACAACCGTCTATGACATAGCCAGCTTATTTCCTCAGATGCTTTTGCCAAAAAACATATTATCTCGTTTGAGCTCAGTTGACCAAGATTCACTATGTAGACATTTCCTTCTCTTGTCCCGGCTAGCTTTACAGCTGAAGTCTTCAGATATTTGACTTGACACTGGTTGTTGAGGAATGTTACTTGATGACCCTTGTCGCAGAGTTGGCTGATGCTTAGAAGGTTGTGTTGGAGACCTTCCACATATGCTAGTTTGCTGAAAGATACTGCACCATTGCCAGCAGAGCCGTATCCTCTTGTCTTGCCCGAGCCGTTGTCTCCAAAGATGACTAAGGGACCCTACTTTTCTATGTAGTTAGATAGAAGGGCTTTGTTCCCTGTCATGTGTCTTGAGCATCCACTGTCCAGATACCAGGTTGTGATTGTGGAGCTCTTTTCCTGTCAAAACATTGAACCTTCATTTTGGTACCCATATTTGCATGGGTCCAACTTTGTTAGTGCCTTTGGGGACCCAAATCTGTTTAATCTTGGGTCTCACATGCATGGAATTATAATAACACTTGGCATCCTTGTGACCATATTTATTGCATATAAAACATCTAGTATGATGCATGCTTGTGTGTGTATGATGATTCATCCTCCATTTGGACTTGTGTGGTTCTTTAGTTGTCCTTCTATTAAACTGATTCTCATTCTTCCACGTGTCCTTAGGTTTCATAAATAGTTATGAGTGTGCCTTACCTATACTGTACTTTCTCAGTTGATTCGTAGAGTTGATCTTGCTTGACTCTACGATTCTTCGAGGTTGGTGAGTAAAGGTTAGGTTACTCTTCTCTTTTATGAAGCCCAGGCCAGCATGAGATCCTTTACTCCTTTGAGTGTGAATGGAAACAGTAGAACAAGGTTGAACTGGTTCTTCCTTCTGTGAGGATTTCACAAAGGTAATGCTTCTACTAAAACTTGAGGCATTACTAGTGCTAGTTTCCTTTGTCTTTTCCACACATGGCTCTGAGATGGATTCCCCAAAGCCTAAGCCTGTTCTGTCGAATGTACTTCTCATACTAGAGAGCAGGGAGTCCATGGATGATGAGGATTTGTTTCATGTAGAGATAGTCTTTTCTAGTTCCTTAATTTTAGAGGTTAGATTAGACTCTCTTTGTGCATTGAGTTTATTTATCTGTTTTAAGATCTCATTCTCAGCCTCAAGCTTGGAGAGAAGGTTAGTACTTAGAAGGGCTATTTCAAGCTCTTCTTGAACTTTCTTCTTCTCTTCTTGATGAAGTGAATGATCCTTAGACAAAACTCTGAACCACTTCATGTATTGATGTAGATCAGTGATTATGCCATGCAGTGCAGTTCTTAATTCATTTATGTCTACATCAGGTGAGTTGAAGTCAAATACCTCATCGAGACTTACATCATGTATGTTGAAATTTTGTTTGTCCTTTGCATGTTTGGCCATTAGGCATAGATTAGCCATTTTTGGTTCTTCATCATCTATGGAGTTAGGATTTGAGTCATTGTCTAAATCACTCCACGATCCTCCAGCTACCAGGCCTTTGTCTCTCTTCTTAGGCCTTTTGTTACCTTTGTATTCCTTCTTTGTATGTGATTTCTTCTTTAGTTCTTCTCTGAGAGGTTTGTTTCAGTTGGCAATGAAGTGGCCAGGCTTCTTGCAGTTGTAGCATAGATCATTCATTTGCTCCTGGTTGCTGTAATTGCTGACCTTCTTTGGCTTGCTGGTTTTGCCTTGACGCATGAACCTTCTTAGTCTTTTTACCAGCATAGCAAGGTCTTCATCATCGTCCTCATCATAATCAGAGTCAATCTCAGTGTTGACCTTTGATGCACCTTCAGTTGCCTTGAGAGCAACACCCTTATCCTTCCTTCTTCCTTCTGATAGGGTTTCAGCTCGTTGAGTTAGCTCCAGTTCGTATGTCAGGAGATTGCCATATAGTTGTTGAACTGTCAACTCGTGAAGATTCTTTGACTCTCTTATAGCAGTGGTTTTGGTATCCCACTTGCTCGGTAGGGCTCTCATGAACTTTATGATCAGATCTTTGTTAGGATAGATCTTCCCATATGCTTGTAGAGAGTTGAGCAGAATGTTGAATCTCTCATAGGTGGCAGTTACGTGTTCTCCTTGAACATGAGCAAACATCTCATACAGCTGTGTCAGGAGTGATTGTTTGTTTTCTCTAACTTCTTTAGTTCCTTCGTGCATGATTAGCAGTCCTTCCCAAACCTCCTTAGCTGTTTTGACGTTGACAATATTTTCGAACAGATCGTCTTCTAAAGATTGGAACAGGATGTTCTTGGCCTTTTTGTTAAGTTGGACAGCTCTCTTCTCGTTGTCTGTCCACTCTTCTTTAACCTTGATTTTTATTATGTTTGGAACGTCAGTGGTTGGTGCAAGCTTTGTTGGAACATAGGGCCCATTCTAAACGGTCTCAAATAGATCTTCATCTATTGAGTCCATGTATGCTTGCATCCTGGCTTTCCAGTTTGCAAATTTATCCTTGTTCACATTGCTGGCTTGCTGCCTCCTCCAGTCCTAGATTCGCTTGGTACATGTGCCATTGGATCTACTAAAGCTTGTAAGTTGTTTAATAGAACCTGCTTTGATACCAATTGTTAGTTCCTAGTTGGCACAATAGTTATCTAGAAGGGGGGGGGGGGGGGTTGAATAGATATTAAAAAATCTTTTTCGTTTTAAACTTGTTTGTTGATGATGATTAAAACTTAGCGGAATTAATGTTTGTTTTAATCTCCTTTATGAAGTAGTGGAGTTATGATAGTGAGGCAGTTATAACAGTTATGGCAGATATAGCAGTTATAGTATGAACGTAAAAGACACGGTCGTTTTAAGTGGTTCAGAGCACTTAAAGCTCCTAGTCCACTCTTCTACTCCTCGAGTAGGAAATCCACTAAGGATGTCTTTTACAACTTCTGAATCACACAGATTCCCTCTAGACCAGCTGTCTAGGAACTTCTTAGTTCACTCTTGAACTCTTCAAGTCCAGCAGACTTGGCTCTCTTACAGTTCGCTTAGAACTCTTCAAGTCCAGCAGACTTGGTACTCTTTTTCAGTTGATTGATAGATGTTGAGTTCTTGATGGTTGCTACTCAGTTGCTGTTTAAGAACTTGTTCGATAGAACTGAGTAGCTGAGCAAGCTTTGCTATTTCTCAGATCGTAGAGTTGAGCTTTGAGAGTTGTTCACGTTGTTTGTTCAATGCTTGCTTTTTTTTTTCTCATCTGCTTGATTTGCATATATGTGATCTTAATAAACTATCCGTTGGATCCATCCGTTGAAGCATTAAATGAATTTGACCTTTCTGATCTTTGATGGAGACTTTTCTGCACATCTTCTGAATTGCATTCTGGCCCACTGACACAGCAGACTACTTTCTCACCTAACACCTAAAGAGGTGTTTTCCCCCTTACCCATGGTACTTTCCTTAGCTTCTTCAATGCGCTTCTTTGTTGCATACTAAGGATATTTCTTATGACTTTGGGACTGGTGAGTACTGCAACGTTTAGAATCCATTCCTCATATGTTGAAGTCTATATCCACACAAATCATGAGGCTTGACGTTTCTGACACAAGACATATGATGCTCTACGATTCAAATCATGGTACTCTACGATTCAGATCGTGGTACTCTATGATTCAGATCATGGTGACTTGTCGCCTTGGTGCCTGGTCTGATGCTATCAGCCGAGAGCACTACGATTTCTCTTAAGTCTTTGCACACTACGATCTTCGCTTGCTTGAGTTGTAAACTCTATGTTTCCGAGGGCATTCTACGATCTCTGAGTTGGCTCGGCAAACGTTGGGACCACTCTACGATTTTCGAAAAGGCTCTTCAAGGCAGGCACACTATGATGTTTGAAGCTCTATGTTTCTGCTTTAACTTCTGCAATGTTGATCAGATTGATACACTACGATTTCTTCGAAGCCTATCTATTACATCTCAAGATCAACCTAACAGCTTTGATCTTTTCTATCTATACATTCAATTACAAAATGATACACATTAAGAGCTTAGATCAACCTAACAAATTTGATCTATCACTAAGTCCTTGTACATATATTACTTGAAGGACTTCACAACTAATCATGAGCATATACATTTAAAATATCAAATCATAATATGCATTCTCCCAACATACTATTCCCAAAGTATTATTCACAGGGGACTATTCACGGAGTACTATTCACCCGAAAATATATATTTCTGTTTTGTCCAAATTATTTTTGATACATGAAAATTATTTTTGAATTTTACTCCACAAAGCAGTATCATATTGACAATTTGGATATTTTTAAACTTTGGATAAATTTAAAGTCTTTAATATTTATCCTTGATTTCGTTTGATTAATGCTTATATCATTGTCATCATCCTTATGCTTATATTGTAATGAAAGTCATCTGTGGCTTACGTGCATATATGGACTGTTGATTGGTATGATTATGACTAGGGATAATTCGGTATAATCATGACCGTAATGTTACAAATGATGTGGTAAAAGTCCTCATTGGCCCGTACTGCAAAGATAGACAGGTGTATGACATGATCATGACCACTAGTGATACTAACGTATATCTTTGGCCGTAGTGCATGGATAATTCGATGATGTGATTGGCAGGATCATGACCATTAGTTAACAGTTGAATGTCTTTCGCCATATTGTACTAACATGCAATTGAATGGTATGATCATAACCATTGGTTTTATGGTTGAATATCTTTGGCCTGTAGTGAAAAGATAGACAACTAATTAGTATGATCATTGTTATTACACTTGAATATCTTTAGCCTTTGGGGTAATGATATTGAGTGAACGTTCTATTAAGCCTTTGTGGGAAGGAAAAACTGTTGATTCACATTATTATAAACATGAATTGTGAATTTAACTAAAATCTTTGGTGGTTCAGATGATGACATGTGATGAAAGTTCTCTTTGTCTTGGGTATAATAAAGAACCGTTAATGGGTATTACAGGGATAAAATTGATGACAAACTTTGAAATCATAGAAGATAGTAGATATCATGCTCTACTTGACTCTTCTAATGGATTGCTTGTTCCACTGCAGTTGTTGATCTAAAACTTGTTGTCTATTATATTCTATCAGTTGTTATATTGTTGAAGGCTAACGATAATTTATTCTGCATTATCTTAGTCATAATATTTCTTACTGGGCTAGTTGAGCTCACCCTTTTCTTTCATTGTTCTCTTCGGGAAATGAGAATATAGCTGGGACGAGTCGGGGAATGGAGTGATGGTCCAAGATAAGTGACTTTAGTAGTCCTCACTATTCTATGAAATAGTGTGACAATAAATGTAATGAGGACTCCATTTGAGTTTGGATATTGTCTAGAAGACAATATTCATGTAAAAACTCAGTTATGTTTTGTCGTATTTTTACACGATAGTTGTATTAAAGAAGTTTGTATTTGATTTCTGTACCATGTATTTGGCGACTCAAGATGGGTGATGTTTATCTATTTTGGGGGTGTCACAATATGACTAATTGGTGTATGTGATATTTTCCTTATGTGAGATATAGGGATTGGAATGAACAGTTCAGCGTAAGCTGTAGCTGTGCCTAAGGCGAGTTTCCTAACTTCATTTATATTACATGAATGCTAGTTTCTTAAACTTTCTCAAATGTTGAACATGAGAAGTTTTGTCTATGTGCATATGTATGATATATGTACAAGGTGGTAGAACGTATGAGGCCTTATGCCACAATTTGAACACTTCAGCGTTTCTATGAGATGAATTGTTCTGTGATTGAACTGTTCAATATGAGAATATTCTGTTTATACATGAACCATTATTGTTAAGTATGTACTAATGATTCTAGCCAGACATGATGTGTATGGAAAAGGTAGAAGAATGAAAGTATTTCAAAGTGTATATGACTAATGTTTTAAAATGATAGGAATAAAGATTATTCCTATTGTTCAAGCTGCTTCATAACCTTTGTTCAGTTATTAAAGTCTTAAAAGAATGTTTTAATTCTTAAAGTTGTTTTTTCAACTGCTATGACTTGCTGGGTAATTGAATGCTCATAAATGCTTTAAATAAAAACATTTTCAGTGAACGATGTTAGAAAGTGAAATAACCCGAGTCAAATCTTGAGTCCGGAACAAATCTTAGGTCAAATCCCAAGTCTGAATCTATAAGACCCCAAATTTTACGAATAAAGATTTAATTTTCTCGAAATATTTTTTTTGAATGTTATGGTGTGGATTTGATATAATATTATAGTTGTGGGTAATATTTATAAATTTTGCTAAGTATGCAAGTTGTTATATTATATTCGATTGGTCGGGGAATATTCATTTTAACAGGGAATATTTATACGACGACACAATCATTGGTGGACCCCACAACGGATTTATTGTCGGAATGAGAAAATGACAGAAATATCTTTTTATGAAATAATGGCAAAAGTTTTACCGTTAACTGTTGAATCACCCGGTGATAAAAGTACAATAATAAAAGTGGTTGCATAGTAGCACACGATATTGATTATTGATGCTTACGTGAGAAGTCACTCAGTTTTGTTCAATTATTACTACAGTAATTGTTGCATAGTATCTCATGTTATTTTATTCAATTATTGTCACAATATCATCTGCATAATATTTTATATTATTAAATCAGTAATTGAGACAACAAAGTTATTCATATTATTATTTACAATATTGACAATGTCTAGAAAGTTCTGTCGATGAGAGGTTTAGTCACCTAATTGCGCGCCAATAGGGAGAAATCCTTATCAGAAAGCTCCCTCTTTCCTGGGAATGAACTGGTTGTTAAATATTATGAGTTATAATATTAATGATGAATAAGTTCGTGTTGATTAAATATGAAATTGATATTTCCATTGTGTTGGGATTATTAGTGTTAGTGGAAATCGACATCTATTCCGATAATAATTGATGTCTGGAGGTTATATTGACCAATCGGGAAATTAATCGGATAAATGAGCAATTAATTGCTATTAATTCACATGCTTATAACTATTGGTTCACATGTGTGTACTATTGATTCATATGCATATACTTTTAGGGGAGGTGCTGAATGATTGATAATACTTGCATGACTAAATTAAAAATGGAGGTATAGATGAAGGTACTATACTGTAATTATTATTTTTACATGATTGTACTATTGAGTCACATGATTGTACTATTGATTCACATGATATACTATTAGGGGATGTGGTGCAAGTTTGATAATACTTGCAGGACTAAATTAAAAATGAAGGAAAAGATGAAGGTATTATACTATAATATTTTGAGCCCCAAAACGTGCAATTATCGAAACTATATTTTCCTATAAATAAAAGCTCATTCTTCTTTCCTATATCGAAACTGAATTGCTTTAGAATTTCGGAGGTCAAGGAGAGAGAGAGTTGTTGAGAGTAAGATAACAAAATGACTAAGTTTTGTGACTTTCTCTCTCTTTATCTCTTATAAAATGATACATTGTATCTACACATGGCTAGGTGGCGATTTTGATAAGTTGTTGGCTAAGATATAACTCAATTGGTTGGTCAAGAGTTGGTGAACAACTACAATATGGCAAGATTGACAAGTTACCTTAATAAAAATCCAAAAAGGGCATTTTGGTCATTGTTCTTATAATTTTAATGGCATGATGGTCAATTGTCCAAATTATTAGGGTTTAACCATTAGGGTTTAACCCAAAGGTTCTAACCCTTAGGTTTTACAAACTCCAATTCTAGAATTTTCTAATTAGGGTTTTTAAATAGAAAATTAAGATTTCTAAAATAAAATTAGGGTTTTAAATAGAAATTAATATTTCTAAAGTATAATTAGGGTTTCCTAATTATATTAATGTTTACTAATCACATTAGGCTTGCTAATTAGGTTTAGGGTTTCTTAATTAGGGTTTAGGATTCTCGAATTTAAAATTAGGGTTTCTTGGCTTTTGATTTGGGTTTCTAATGGTGCGTTAGGGTTTCTAATCCTGAGATTAGAGTTTTTAATCTCTTATTAGAGTTTATAAATTTTAAACCTTATCCGATCAATCATTGATCAATAAATATCTTTGGTACAAACACATACTCATTAATATAATTCTATTAATTATATTTTCTATCGAATCCCTTTCCAGAAATTAAGGTTAGGATTTCTAAAGCTGTTAAGCACAATTCTACTCTATTTTTATTAGTCAATACACAAATTGACCTTCTCGAGACTCGTATCACAGATACTTGTTGCAAAATTGATAATTTATATTAATATTAAAAATATATATATTCGAAATCCTTGGTTGTCACATTCACCCCTCCTTAAAAGGATTCCGTCTTCGGAATCACCGCTTTCTTATTCTCTACAATCTTTTAAAGTTGTATCATCAATTCATTTTTATAAACACAATATTAATTTTGTGTCTCATATTCAAACTTGTGACTTGAATTTATAAAAGAAAATAATTCACAGTAATTATCTAACTCAATTTCCTTCAAATATTAATAATCCCTCATTATCAAGACTAAATTTAATATCTTTTTCAGTGGTTAACCGCTCCTTCATCTGGTCACACTCATCAGTTTTGAGCTGCACCTCCTTGACTCTTTCTATGATGGTAGATTGTATCTCCATCGCAAAAAGTCTCTGCTCTGCCTCACTTGGAAACTTCACCTCCAACTCCATCCTAGCCATCTCTGTTATTAACTCAGTTTGAGTTGTTAAAATAGACAACTTCTCCCGACCTTTTCTACTTAAGGAGTCAGCCACAAACATTGGCTTTTCTAGTGTGATACAAGATTTCACAATCGTAATCCTTTATCAACTCCAACCATCTCCTCTGTCTCATATTCAACTCCTTCTGTGTGAAGATATATTTTAGACTCTTATGGTCCGTGTATATCTCACACTTTTCCCCATAAAGATAATGTCGCCATATCTTTAAGGCAAACAGAACCGCGGCCAGTTCCAGATCATGAGTAGGGTAAAATTTCTCATAATCCTTTAACTACCTAGATGCATATGCAATGACCTTGCCATGCTGCATTAGCACGCAACCCAGTCCTTTATGCGAAGCATCACTATAAACTACAAAATTTCATGTGTCATTAAGTAATGACAAAACAGGCGCTTCACTCAACCTTTTCTTCAGTTCTTGAAAACTGTCTTCGCATTTCTTAGTCCATACATACTTCACCGTCTTCCTCGTCAAGTTAGTCAACGGAGTTGCTATCTTTGAAAAGTCCTGAATGAATCTTCAATAGTAACCCGCTAACCCTAGGAAACTCCGCACCTCGGTTGGCATTTTCGGTTGTTTCCAATTCATCACGGCTTCCACCTTCGCTGGATCTACTGAAATTCCCTCATGGTCAATGACATAACCTAAAAACTGTACCCTCTCTAACCAGAATTCACATTTAGTGAACTTCACATATAACTTTTCCTTTCTTAGTGTCTCCAACACTATTCTCAGGTGTTCAACATGATCTTCTGGCGTCTTAGAATAGACTAGAATATCATCGATAAACACCACGATGAACTTGTCCAAATATTGTAAGAACACTCTGTTCATCATATCCATAAATGCAGCAGGTGCATTAGTCAACCCAAATGACATTACCAGAAACTCGTAATGACCATAACGAGTCTTGAATGCTGTCTTTGACACGTCTTCATTTCTAACCTTTAGCTGATGATACCCCGTCCTTAAATCTATTTTGGAAAAATATTTTTCCCCTTTAAACTGATCAAAAAGATCATCGATCCTGGGCAATGGATACTTATTCTTTATCGTTAACTTGTTCAACTCTCGATAGTCGATACAAAGTCTTAACGATCCATCCTTCTTCTTGACAAACAGTACCGGTGCTCCCCACGAAGAAACACTCGGTTGAATGTACTTCCTGTCTAACAGTTCTTGTAATTGCACCATCAACTCCTTCATCTCCACTGGCGCCATACGATACGGTGCCCTAGAAACTGGTGCCACTCCTGGCACAATGTCTATTACGGACTCGGTCTCCCTTTCCGGCGGAAGACTCGACAACTCACTCAAAAATACATCCATGAACTCACTCACTATAGGTATTTGTTCCATGGTCGCTCCCACTCTCTGGGTATCAACCACATGACACAAATAACCTACACACCCCTTCCTTAATAATTTCCTAGTTTGTGTCATGGTAAGACAACACGAACGTCCCGACGATTTATTCCCATAAAATATTACATGTGATTAAATTGATGTTTTAATATTTACGCATTTCTTTTGACAATCTATAATTGCCCCATGATTAATCAACCAATCCATTCCGAGAATTACGTCGAATTCTCCTAACTTTATCGGTATCAGATCTACCGATAATTTACAACCTCGAATGTCTAGGCAACAACTCCTATGAATATTTTCAACATGAATTATCTCTTCATTTGCTACCTTAATGTTTAAAGGTATAGGCAACTTTTCGGGAGGTAATCCTAATCGTCTAGCAAAATCACAATCGATAAACAAATAAGTATCACCCGAGTCAAACAGCATGTATGCATTTAAATCGTTGATCGGAATAATACCTGCGACTACATCCCCCGAAGCCATCGCGTCTTGGATGGTCATATTAAAGGTACGGGCCATCGGCCTACCCGGCTGTGCTGGACCCCAAATAGTTAACTTACCACTATTGGTGCCCCTATTCCCGTCTATCCCCTTCTTTGGGCAGTTCTTTGCCATGTGGTCAGTTGACCCACATACAAAGCATCCATGGCTCTTCTTCGGGGTTGGACAGTTTGGTGTAATATGCCCCTCTTGTCCGCAGTTATAACACACGGCCTTACCTTTGAGATAGACTCCTAAATGAGTCTTCCCACAGGTTTTGCAGGCCTCCATCCTCCTCTTCGGGTCTCCTTGTTTCACTCCGGTATTCCCAGAGATAACTACATCCTTCTTATAACCTTCGCCACTCCCGCTGGCACCCTCGTTCTTTACTCCCCCGTCCATCTTCCCCTTGATTTTCTTATCCTTGTGGTATTGGCTCAACGCCTCGCTACCACCTTCGGCAATTATTGTCTTCTCTAAAATGATTCCAAAGGAAGTACTTTAGAATACTAAAATACGGTTATAGAGCCAGGGTTTCAAGCCTTGCTCGAACCGTCGAGCCTTCCTCACCTCAATATCCACTTGATGTGGAGCGAACCTTTCCAGTTCATTAAATTTGGCGGCGTACTGGGGAACCGTAATGTCCCCTTATTTCAAATCTAAAAACCGCGTCTCCATCCTTCTATGTATGCTCGTGGGAAAGTAGTTCTCATAAAATATTTCCTTGAACCTCACCCACGTTATAACATCTATTCCGGCACTAGCCTGATTGGCCTCCTACCAAAAGTTGGCCTCTCCCTTCATCATGTAGGTTGCAAAGGCAACCTTCTGAGCCTTGTCGACATTTGCTATCACAAATGCCTTCTCGATTTCGTTCACCCACGTTTGGGCTTTGATAGGGTCCATAGTTCCTTTGAACTCTAGCGGACCCATACTCTTAAAGTCCTTAAATGTAGTAGCTCGTACTACACCAGGATTTACGGGGATGTCAGCCCCTGTTCTATTAAATGCTGCGTTTAATAAATTTACGAACTCCAACTGGGGTTAACCGTACCTCCCTCCGGTTGGTTTGTGTTCGCACCTTGATTACGTGGTACTCTTCTTGGCGGCATTTTGCTATTACAATAAACACATATTTCGTTATTATTCATTTCCTGTCATTTAGTTATTATTCAATGTTAAACAAAAACTTAAACATTCATTACTCAACATTTTTCGAAAAAGACTTATATTGATTCATTGTAGTATAATACTACATCGGTTACATAACACAACCTAAGCTGAATACATTACTTTCCCGCAATTACTTTCCAAAAATTAGGATTTACAAAAGACTACCCTTGATTATACAAAAGAAGGTTTTACGTCGCTACTAGATACAAAAATATGTACATATCTAACTACTCTAGCCACTACTAGATTACATTTGCCTTAAGGCATTCTCAAAATCCGCCTTGGCAAGACTGACGATAATATCACGGCTGATAGTATGTCGCGTCTGCCCTACTTCGACGGGATAATCGGCTACCTGCAGCTGGAAATCCTCATGAGAACTCCTATTGATATAGGACATTCTCCCTATCTCTTGCTTCTTGGTCTTTAGCTCCCCCTGAGCTCAAAGACCTCCTGTTTCAGCTCATGGACCTTGTCCTTAGCCAACACATTTTCATCATGCTCTTGCTCCCATATGGACTCCACCTCTGTCTTATCCTCTATAACAGCATGGAGCTACGCCTTCAACTCCTTAACCTCCTGACAGTAGTGGATATTTCTATCCAGCACTGATGTGATGCCCCTAAAATTAGGTATACATCACCCATTCTGAGTCGCCAGATACATGGTACAAAATTCAAATACAACTTCATTTATACAACAGTTGAACTATCGTATAGAATACGACCACAGTTAACTGTGAGTTTTAATACAAATGTATGTAACTCTCATGGTGCCTCGACCACGACCTTACAATGGTACTTTACATAAAAGTATAGTCAAAAACTGTTTTAGAAAATAAAATCTTTGGGAAGTGCTCAAGGAAACCTTCGTACATGGGAGGCCATGTGTCTAGGTTATAATAGATATCATATGTTCAAACAATCATCCTTGGTTGACCTAATAGACCCCAAAGAAAAACGAGAAGATTACTATCATCTTCTTTCTAATGGTGAGTCTTCTCTTGACATATAACTATCTCCACTGTCTCCAAGTGAATATTATATTTCAAATAAACTTTAAGATCATATATTTAGTGCCCGTAGATATACTCAGCAAGTGGATGCGCACAACCCTGTTTTATGATAACACGAGGTTGTATGTCTTGAGACATCTTGTATGATAGTGGCAAAACACCCTTCCAAAGTTGGGTTCACCTCACCCTATTCAGTTCACCAAAATTAAATATCAAATGACGTATACAATACGACACACTTATCTAAAGTTCCCAATAAAATTATTTCCATACTATTTAGGGAGAACCTCAAAAGCTATAGACCACCGTTCTAATCCTCTTAATACCCAGCTTCGACCCAAATTTACACTTTTATTACCTGAAAGGAATTGTGAAGCAAAAGGGTGAGCACAACTAGCCCAGTAAAGAATATCATGACTAAAGATAATTAAATTATCAATAGCTTTCATCAATAATAAAACAGAGATTTAGAACATATGGTAGATAATAAAACTTTTCAACCATAGTTTAAATGAACGAAGCAATCCATTAGAAGAGTCAAATAGACCATAAGGTCTATTATCTTCTCTATGTTAAAAGTTCACCAATAATGTTTTATCCATGTAAAATAAATCAACAGTTCCTGTCCACAATCATATGAATAACTCATAATCATAATTGTGCTTCTAAATTCCTATTCACAACCAGGACGAAGATAATTTTCATCACCTATCTTCACCTGAAACATCAAAAATCATGGTTATACCAAATCAGAATTCCTGCTCATAGTCATACTAATAAATTCATCTTTTCACTACGGCCAAAGATATTCATTAACAATTCATCTTTTCACTACAAGTCAAAGACATGCAACTGTATTTTAGAAGAGTCAAGTAGAGCATGATATCTACTATCTTCTACAAATTAAAAGTGTATAACCAATATTTTATTGCTGGAACTCAGCTTAATAAATAATCCACATCATCGAATTATCCATGCACTACGGCCAAGGATATTCGTTAGTATCACATCCATGAATTTTCCATGCACTACGGGCCAAAGATAATCATATTTTTATCAACGGTCCTGATCATGCTATAAAACAATTCATCTTTGCACCCTTGGCCGAAGAATCCATAGCCATAATCATACCAAAAATTATCCATCAATGCACTACGGGCCAATGAGGATTTTTTCCACATCATTTGCAACATTACGGTCATGATTATACCAAATAATCCCGGGTCATAATCATACCAAGTCCATCCATGCACTACAGGCCACAGATGACTTTCAACATAATATAAATATGAGGATGATGATAATATTATAAGCATTAATCAAACTAAATCAAGGATAAATATTAAAGACTTTAAATTTATCCAGACATTATCAATCACTTAATAAAATCATAATCTAATACTGTTAATACTATAACAATATTTTAATCACTTCTTAAACTTATAAACAATTATATTTAATTGTTTTACACTTTTCTAAATAATGCATTTAATCATTCAAAAATGTCATACTCATAAGATTTCATCACCAATAATAAAATTACTCATCAAAAATCTGCATATACCTTATATAGGATTTCCAAGCCATAAAATCCTATTTACCAATTCTTCAACTCCAAATAACATATTTAACTCATATGTTCGTAGCTAAACTATTTTCATGAAAAATACCAAATCAGTCCCAAAATTTATTCTTTCCTGGGATTTAGCATAATATAGTCCAATATTGAACATATATTTTTCTTGACATTTTTAAAATTCATTTACTATTTTTCAAAAATCAATTTCTAATTAATTCCTTAAGAAATTAGCTACCTCAAGGTTAACTCCAGAAATTTCCAAATCTTGGCAGGATCTTACACATGTTAACGTGAGCTTCCAGTTTAAATTTCATGGTCACCGGAGTTATAGAACTACGGTTATAGCATTTTTCGTCGAAAAAATCTAAATATTGAAAAGATCATAACTTGCTTATTTTAAGTCGGAATGAGCTCATTTTTGGAAAGGAGATACTTTATACCATATACTTTCATGTCCCAAAAAGGCCAGAATTTTTCTCACAAATTGAGTGGTCAAATGACCCTTTAAAAAATCGTGGCGTGACACTTTTTTCATATTTTGCGCATTTTTCAGTACTTTGCAAAAATCAGTCCACACAAAAATCTACAACACCTTTTCTAGTGATTCCACTAGGATAAGTTACAAAACTCATAGACCTAACTCTAGAACTTGACTACACTCAAAAATTCAAAATATAATAGGAGATATGGTCAATTGAATTTCATGTTCCATTTTTCACCAAAATTTGATTTTTCAACCCTTTGTGATTTCTAAGAAACTTTCATGTTTTCACATAATAACCAACATAACTCATCATAACACTTACTAATACCACATATACCCATGATTTTCATTATTCCAATGCTTTTATTATGACTTTCATCTTAATCCACGTAAACAGATTATTTCCACAATTTAACAAGGAATGAAATACAAAGGATCGTTCACTATGCATGTGGTAATCCACATAGACATGTTATTCCAACAGAATAATAAAGAATGGAATAACAGAAGGATTCACCATGCATGTGATAGAGACCGCACAGACAGGTTATTCCCAGCGTAATAATAAATATGAGAACCGGTCCCGCCAGAAAGCGCATGCATATGATATTCCGTGAGAATAGTAAAGACGGAACCAGATCTGGCGTAAAATGCACAGAAAAGACATTCTAGCAGAATAGTAATAAAGGAACTAGGTCCGGCGTAAAATGCACAGACAAGATATTCCAGCAGAATTGTAAAGATGGAACCAGGTCCGGCGTAAAACGCATAGACAAGATGTTCCAACAGAGTAATAAAAAATGAAATAACAGAAGAATTTCACCAAGTATAGGGTAGCCTGCGTATATAGGTTATTCCAACAGAATAATAAAGAATGGAATAACAGAAGTTCTCTTCATGAACACAAAAGAAATAATACCCCTTACGAGTATAACAAATAATATCCCCAACCTTTGAAAGAAGAGTATTCTGACTGGTAGAGCGAGGATATACTTGAAGAAAACTTGTACTACGCTCAAAGCTTTCTTAAACTCTAAAGAAATACACTCAAGATTATAGAAGAAGAATTCTCTCTATAATTTCTCTCTCTAGAGTTTCAGTGAATTCGTAAGAAATAATGAATGAATGAGCTTCTATTTATAGAGAAATGGACTGCATAGTAACTAACTCATCAACGGTCCAAATTGATTTACTTTAATCTGACGGTCCATATTTAAAACAAAATCTTTTAAATAAAATATAATATATTCTATTTATAATATAATAAAATGAATAATTTTATAAAAGATTTTAATATGCAAAACATCTGTCTTGTGAACCTTTATGCAAACACTATGCATAATAAAATATAATATATTCTAATTATTGTCTAATAAAAGCAGATAACTTTATAAAAGTATTCTATTTTATATAAAAAGATTTTACTATTAGCCTAATAAAATGAATAACTTTATAAAAGTATTACATTTTTATATAAAAAGCTTTTCTATTTTATTACATTAATAATACTAATAAAACAAAAGCTGAGTGACTTATTACGTAAGCATCAATAATCAATGGTGTGCTACTATAAAACCACGCGTAGACATCGTATTACTTTTAACACTGTGTGTTTCAACAATTAACGGTAAAACTTCCGTAGTTATTTTCATAAAAATATTTTTGTCGTTTTCTCAATTCGACAATAATTCCGTTATGGGGTCAACCAATGATTGTACCGTCATATGGATATTCCCCGATAAAAAGAATATTCCCCGACTAATCGAATATTCCCCAACACAACGAATATTTTATATCAACTTGCTTACTTTGCAAAAACAAATTTTCACATATTACCTTTAACTTTAAACTTTTATCAATTTAACTATTTACCAAAATAGAAAAATTGAATACTTTTATTTCATAAAATTCGGGGTCTCACAATCACCCCTCCTTATGAAATTTCACCCTCGAAATTTACGTACGTACCCGATATTCGAAGAGATGAGAATACCTTGCTTTCTTTTCAGATATTACCTTCACGGTTATATCCTCTGTATCATGATTTTTCCATTGCTCATCTCCTGTATTTCAGATATCATTCTAGAATATATCTTCAAAAGAAATGTTAATTGACATAACACAATTTGTCAACGTATCAACTAAACAA
This sequence comes from Panax quinquefolius, assembly GCA_020205615.1. Taxonomy (NCBI): domain Eukaryota; kingdom Viridiplantae; phylum Streptophyta; class Magnoliopsida; order Apiales; family Araliaceae; genus Panax; species Panax quinquefolius. Next base: position 99,153,473 of record CM035162.1, read on the forward strand.
TTTTAGCTTAGGTAAGTCACACACTAGCAAAGTATATAACTCGTCTCTCCCCTCCTAGGTCTAGACTCTTATCTACGCTAGCGACCATATCCCTAAGCTTTGATACAAAATGTGACGCCCCAAAAATTACGTATACATCACCCAATTTGAGTCGCCAGATACATGGTACAAAATTCAAATACAACTTCATTTATTCAACAGTTGAACTGTCGTATAGAATACGACCACAGTTAACTGTGAGTTTTAATACAAATGTATGTAACTCTCATGGTGCCTCGACCACAACCTTACAATGGTACTTTACATAAAAGTATAGTCAAAAACTGTTTTAGAAATTAAAATCTTTGGAAAGTGCTCAAGAAAACCTTCGTACAAGGGAGGCCATGCGTATAGGTTATCCTTGGTTGACCCAATAGACCCCAAAGAAAAATGAGAAGATTACTATCATCTTCTTTCTAATGGTGAGTCTTCTCTTGACATATAACTATCTCCACTGTCTCCAAGTGAATATTATATTTCAAATAAACTTCAAGATCATATAGGTATTGCCCGTAGATATACTCAGCAAGTGGATGCGCACAACCCTATTTTATGATAACACGAGTTTGAATGTCCTTAGACATCTTGTATGATAGTGGCAAAACACCCTTCTAAAGTTGGGTTAACCTCACCCTATTCAGTTCACCAAAATTAAATATCAAATGACATATAAAATACGACACACTTATCTAAAGTTCTCAATAAAATTATTTCCATACTATTTAGGGAGAACCTCAACAGCTATAGACCACCGTTCTAATCCTCTTAATACCCCGCTCGACCCACCTACACTTTTATTACCTGAAAGGAATTGTGAAGCAAAAGGGTGAGCACAACTAGCCTAGTAAAGAATATCATGACTAAAGATAATTAAATTATCAATAGCTTTCATCAATAAAAAATAAAAGATTTAGAACATATAGTAGATAATAAAACTTTTCAACCATAGTTGCAGCAGAACGAGCAATCTATTCGAAGAGTCAAATAGACCATAAGGTCTATTATCTTCTCTCTGTTAAAAGTCCACCAATAATGTTTTATCCATGTAAAATAAATCAACAGTTCCTGTCCACAATCATATGAATAACTCATAATCATAATTGTGGTTCTAAATTCCTCTTCGCAACCAGGATGAAGATAATTTTCATCACCTATCTTCACCTGAAACATCAAAAATTATGGTTATACCAAATGAGAATTCCTACTCATAATCATACTAATAAATTCATCTTTGCACTACGTCCAAAGATATTCATTAACAATTCATCTTTGCACTACAAGTCAAAGACATACAACTGTATTTTAGAAGAGTCAAGTAGAGCATGATATCTACTATTTTCTACAAATTAAAAGTGTATAGCCAATATTTTATAGCTGAGACTCAGCTTAATAAATAATCTACATCATCGAATTATCCATGCACTACGGCCTAGGATATTCGTTAGTATCACATCCATGAATTATCCATGCTGTGACGCCCCCAAAATAGGTATACATCACCTATTCTGAGTTGTCAATACATGGTATAGAAACAACTACAACTTTATTATTACAACAAGAAAGCTGTGAGTTTGAATACAAATATTATCTTACAGACAATATCTATACTCAAATAAATCCTCATCACATTTATTGATACATTATTTTACAAAATGGTGAGGACTACTAAACAATCCTTTCTAAAACCTTCATTCCATACCCAGGCTAAGTATTTCGCTTATATTCTCGCCTCACGAGAAAAATGGAACAAAAAGGAAAAGGGTGAGCTCAACTAGCTCGATAAAGAATATTATGACTAAGATAATATACAACAAATTATCGTTAGTCTTCAACGAGGGAAAAATATAATAGAATCTGATAGACAACAAATTTTAAATCAATATTCGCAGGGAAATAATAATTCATTAGAAGAGTTAAGTAGAGAATGCAAACTACTATCTTCTATGTATGAATTTAAAAGTTCATCGTCTATCTTTTATCCTGTAACATCAATCAATATACATACGGAATCAAATATTCATCTTTTTTGCACTCTGAGCCAAAGATATTCATCGATTAGTCATGTTCATTTAAACACTGTTCATCTTTGCACTCACGGCCAAAGATATTCTTCAGAAATCATTCATCTTTGCACTACAGGCCAAAGATATTCCATAATATCATCATTTAAAATCGAGGATGATGAAAATATTTTTTTTTAAAGAAAGCGAATCCGGTGAAACAAAATGACAAGGATTAAGGATTAAGGATTAGTACTTTGGTTTTATCCACGTCAAAAATACCTCAAAAATAATCATAGTGGTGTAAAATTCAAGAATGATCAAAACATGGATACAATCGAGTTAGTATCCGAATAGATGTTTTAGACGAAAAGAAGAAATTTTATTTTAAATTGAATAATCAAGATATCGTGAATAGTGCCAGATATCGTGAATAGTGCCGATATCGTGAATAGTAACTCGACACCAAAAGATAGAAATTTCACAAAAACATCTTCACGCTTCATGAATAGTACTCGTGAATAGTAACTCGTGAATAGTAACTCATGAATAGTAACCCATGAATAGTAACAATAGACATGAAAAAGTTCCAAATTTGATAAAACTTGAGATCAACATTTCAAAGTATAATGATATTGAAGAAATAATATCATTACTGAAAAAAAAATAATATCCCTTACCTCGAAAGATCGGTACTTCTAGCTAGAATCTAGGGTATAGTCTTTGAAGGGAACTTGCCAAATCTAGCAATACTCAAAGTATACTCAAAATACTCACAAGAATACGCTCGATAATATAGAGAGAAAACTTGATTTTGGTGTGATTTTCAATTCTAACCTAAGCACCTATTTATAGGAAATTGCTTAGAACACCAAAGCGAGAAAATTTAATATATTAATAATATTATTTTTCCACATCTTCCCTCGCACACCATCATTTGAAATCAACCACTAACACATGTCCCATAAGTGACAAAAACGTTTTTCATGCAAAAGTTACTTAAAACTCCAAAAAATGATAATCAATTAATCAGGAACTTCAATAATTCATAATAAATATCTCTTTCATCAGAAAATTCGAATCTCGCGTGTTTTTATAGGAAATTCAATTCTCTACAACTTTGCGAGAAGAAAGTTTTTCAAATTCCAAATAGAAATTGGAAAGAAATCCACAAGCGGGCAATTTCTGTTTATAATCAAATTTCAATCAATAAATGGGGTCCACCAGAGCATGTTTAACATGTTTTAAACATTTATTGCAACAAAAAATACTCTTCCTCCTCTTATACTCATATATCCCCCATTCGTTGTAAAAATATCACCGTTAATATATTATTAAAATAATATATTTAAATGAATTATTTTATCAGAAAAAGATAAAATATTAATTTTCAACAATTGTCATTTTAAAAATTTTCTCCATCTATATCCACATAAAATCAATATTTTCCTCATCATATAAATCAATAATTAATTATTCACAAATAATATTACAGAATCCTGATATTGACAATCGAGCGGGTTCAGGAAGAGGGGCTTTCAATAAGAATTTCTTCTTCTTGGGCTTGATTAGGTGACCAAACCTCTCCTTAGACAGAACTTTCTAGACATTGCCAATAATGTTATCTAATAATATTATTCAGATAATATGAATTATTGCTTCGATAATGAAAAATACTGTGTAATGACAATTATTGAACAACAACAATATAAAATATCAACGCAGCAATTATTAACTCAATAAAATACTGAACAGTAATTACTGTAACCATTATTGAGTAGTGCCCTCTTACGTAAGAATCAATAATTGGTGCAATCTGGTATACTCTTGTTCAACAACGGCGTATTAGTGTCTTTAACCACCGGGTATTCAACAAAGATATACTTGGTAATAACTACTGTAATTATTTAAAAACAACTTATATTTGTCGTTTTCTTCATCCAATCGCTTTTCAGTTATGGGGCCCTACACATGGTCGCTACCGTCGCATACGAATATTCACAAGCGATGCGAATATTCCACGACCAAACGAATATTCCCCGACAATAATGAATATTTTATAACCACTTGCTTATTTTGAAATATTTGCGTATTTAACCCTTAACTATCCACATTAATCAAATCAACCCTTACTATTTCAAAATAATAAATAAAGGAAATTCCTTTTATTTAAAATTTTTGGTCTTACAACCTCCCTCCTTATGAAATTTCGTCCTCGAAATTGACGTGACGTACTGGTGTTTGAAAAGGTGAGGATACCTCGCTTTCATTTCCGTTTCAATTCCCGGTCATTTCCTCTATAGCATGATTCCTCTACAAAACTTTAACTTGTGGTATGACCTTTCTTGCGCGTAGGGACATGCTCCTTCCTATCCAAGATCTTGACGGTACCTCCTCATACGTTAAGTCTTGGCTATCTCGTCGGTTCTAACTCAATAACGTGGTTCGGGTCTTTCACATATTTACGGAAATCTGAGATATGTGAAACACATTATGAACACGAGACATACTTGAAGGTAACGCAAGTCTATAGGCTACATTTCCTACTCGGTCAAGAATTTGAAATGGACCAATAAATCGTGGATTGAGCTTTCCTCTCTTCCCAAATCTTGTAACTCCCTTCCATGGAGCAACTCGCAACAATACATGATCCCCTACATTAAATTCCACGTCCTTTCGATGAAGATCCGCATAACTCTTTTGTCGATCTTGTCTTGGTTTTGTATCGTTGTCGAATCATTTGGATCTTTTCGGTAGTCATACGTACTAACTTTCGGGTCCCAACAATGTTGCTTCACCCACCTCATCCCAACATATTGGAGAAGCGACATTTTCGTCCATATAATGCTTCAAATGGAGCCACACCTATACTTGCACGATAAGCTTGTTGTTGTAGGAGAATTCCACCAATGGTAAATAATTATACCAACTACCCTTGAAGTTCAGGACACGAGTCTTAATAGATCTTCAAGAGTTTGAATAGTCCTCTCGATTGTCCGTCTGGTTTGGGGATGGTATGCGAACTAAATCGCAAATCCGTGCCCATAGCTTTTTGCAAGCTAACCCAAAATCTTGAAGTGAATCTTGGGTCACGATCCGAAACTATGGATCTGGGCATGCCATGCAACCTCACAATCTCATTCACGTCACATACTAGCAAGGCGTTCAAGGAATAAGTCTCCGTGTCGGCAAGAAATGAAGCAGACTTGGTTAATCTATCAACAATAACCCAAATAGCATTGATGCCTTGAGAAACCGTAGGAAGACCCGTAACGTGAAATCCATAGTAATGTGTTCCCACTTCCATTCCGGAATCTCAAGTGGTTTGCAACGGACCCTTAGGTACAAGATGCTCCGCCTTTACACGTTGACAAGTTAAACACATCGAGATAAAATTTGCAATCTCTCTCTTCATATTGTTCCACCAAAATGTATGTCGAAGATCACGATACATTTTAGTACTTCCAGGATGGATTGCAAATGGCGTATTGTGTGCCTCCATCATAATCTTGTACTTCAAATCGAGTCGTTAGGAACACAAAGTCTAGAGTGGACTCAAGTATTCCTTCTTCATCAATTCTCGCTTAGGAATAGCTCCTTCTTGTACTTTCTTCTTCATACGCATCGACTCAAGGGCCGGTGGCTTGAGCAACCTTAACTTTTTCTATTAAAGTTGGCTCTATCGTATACTTGACATCATCGCTTTTCGTTCGCATATGATCTTCTACTCGATGCGTCTACTACCACGTTCGCTTTACCGGGATGGTATTGAATAGTGTGGTCGTAGTCTTTCAATAGCTCGAGCCAGCGTCGCTTAGCATGTTGAGTTCTTTTTGAGTGAAGAAATATTTAAGGCTTTTATAGTGCGAATATATCTCCACTTTCTCCCCATATAGATAGTGCCTCCATATTTTTAGCTGAAAACGATCATTGCGCTTGACTCTAGATCATGAGTAGGATAATTCCTCTCATACTCTTTAAGTTGTCGCGAGGCATAGGCTATGACTTTCCCACGTTGCATGAGAACACATCCTAACCCTTTGCACGAAGCATCATTGTAGATAACAAATCCATCCGAACAGATGGTATTGTTAGAAACAGTCTTAGAAATAAGTCTCCTCTTAAGCTCTTGGAAACTTTTCTCGCATTCTTCGCTCCAAATGAATTTTGTATCCTTCCGAGTTAAATTTGAGTTAATGGAGTAGCGATTCGAGAAAACCCTTCCACGAATCTCGATAATAACCGGCTAAGCCCAAAAAGCTACGTACTTGATCCTGCAGACTTTGGTTGCTCCCAACTTTGTATTGCTTCAATCTTCACGGATCAACGGATACTCCATGTTTCGACACCACGTGCCCAAGGAATGCTACTTCCTCAAGCCGAACTCGCATTTCTTCAATTTGGCATATAGTTTGTTTTCACGAAGCCTTTGGAGTACCGACTTCAAATGGTGCTCATGATCTTCACGACTTTTGGAATATATAAGGATGTCATCAATAAAGACAACAACAAACCGATCCAAATATTCCTTGAATACTCGGTTCATCATATCCATGAAAGCAGCAGGAGCATTAGTTAGTCCGAAAGACATGACTAAGAATTCATAATGCCCATCTGGGAGTTACGAAGGCGGTCTTTGGAATATCCTCGGTTCTAATCTTGGTGATGATATCCGAACAAAGATCGATTTTTGAAAAGAATTGTGCCCCTTGCAATTTGGTCAAATAAGTCATCAATACGAGGTAGAGGATACCTATTCTTGATGGTGACATGGTTCAATTCAGATAGTCAATACAAAAGTCGCATATACTCCGTCTTTCTTCTTTACAAAAAAAGCAGGAGCACCCCGAGGAGATGTCTTGGGACGAATGAAACCGATGTCCAAAAATTCGTAGTTGGACCTTTAACTCTTGAAGTTCAATAGGAGCCATTCGATATGGGGTTTTAGAAATGGGCTTTGTACCGAGTTCAAGATCAATAAAGAATTCAACTTCACGTTACGGGGTAGGCAAGGGAAGTTCTTGAGGAAATACATCGGAAAGTCGATAACAACGGGAATATTATTCAAATTTGGCGTGTCTTTATTCAAATCCATAACATGGGCTAAGAAAGCTTGACATCCGTTTTTCAATAAGCGAATAGCTTTATGATTAGATATGATAGTGATTGATTTTAATGGTTTAGTTGCTTGAATTGCATACAACGGGTTGGTTAGGAATATGAAAACTAACAACCTTACGAAAACAATCAATTTTGGCATGATGAGTAGTTAACCAATCAATCCTAAAATCACATCAAAAGCAAGTTTCTTTAAAGAGATAAGGTCAGCGGGTAAGGTAATGGTGCCAACTTGAATCAAACAAGATTTATAAGCGAGTGGATGTGATGAAAGTTTCTCTAACGGAGTTTCCACGAGATAGGTCAAAGTCTAATTTCTCGAGTCAAGTTTAAGCGTTGAGCACATACGGAGAGAGATAAATGAATGGGTATACCGGTATCAAGTAAGGTATAAACTTCGCAAGAATTTATAAATAGCTTACCCGTGATAACCTCGTTTGGGTTCTCGCATTATGACCGATCACAACAAACGCTCTTCCGGGAATCGTTGACTTTGACTTTTACGGGACGATCTTTTGAGTCACCGTCCCCCATTGAACTAGGTTTCGCTCATTGTACAATCTCGGCGATATGTCCTTCCTTTCCACAATTATAGCATACCTTGAGGCTGTTGTGGGCGGTTTGGTGATATGTCCCTCTTTTCGCATTTGTAGCATATAATGGGTGGTCGTTCTCCTCCCTTAGAACCGATTCTGCACTTAAACCTTGTCGTCTTCACATAGTCGTTGTTAAATCTCCTCTTTTAAATTCTCCTCGACTCGCTTCTTACATTTTCATGGCCATGATTACCACGAGTGGTAACCATTTTTGTCCGTCTGTTTCTTTCTCCATTGGTTATCATTATTACATTGATCGCTATCTCTACAGTACGATCCACGGTTATGGTCCCTCGGTTGGTAGTACTTTCGTTATCTCGCTCTAACAATTGAGCCACATTTACAACATCTGAATAAAGAGAAAATTTATGAGAAATGAGATCTTGGCGTATCCGAAGTTTCAAACCTCTAAGAAACATCCGCGTCATCGTTCCTCATTCTCCACCAAATGAGGTGCAAACACGGATAACTCTGCAAACTTTGCCTAAATCTTTGACACCGTCGTATGTTATTTTGTTCAATCGATGAACTCCACTTCCTTCCGTATAGCGAACACTTTCGGGAAAGTATTTGTCATTAAATAGCTTGAAACGTCTCCCAAGACATGCCGAGTGCAATTTGGATGGAGTGCGCTTCACTGAGACTCCCACCAGTGATCCGCCTCGCCCCACGGAACATAAAGGTGGCGAATGGAACCTTCTGTTCCTCCGTGCATCCCAAGACATCGAATATCTTGGTAATTTGTTTGACCCATGTTTCGCCATGATCGGATCTCGCTTTCCCTTAAATACGGTGGTCCCAACTCTTTGAAGCGCTTGTTTGTGACAACCCGTGAATTGCTATCATTTCCTCTGTATTTTGAACACGAGTCTCCTAAATGCGATTTTGCATGACTGCAAAAACTTCTAAACATCCCTCGTTCATCATCCTTTCAATGGTGTTGTTCACGGGAGGAACATTGCCGACTTGTTGTTGCGTTCTCCTCGTTGGTGAGTACAGGCATCTCCACGGTCTCATTTCCATTGTTAATATTCTCGATCGACATTCTCAAACATTTCGCCATAAAACAAGGGTTAATTAAGGAAATCAATATATCACATAATATCCCTATATCTTGACCAACTAACAAATAAGCTTAGGTAGGACACACTAGCGAAGGATTTACTCGTCTCTCCCTCCTAGTTCTATTCCCGATCTCGCCGGAGAGATCATATCCTAAGCTCGATACCAAGCTGTGGCGCCCCAAAATAGGTATACATCACATTACGAGTTGTCAATACGTGGTATAGAAACAACTACAACTTTATTATTACAACAAGTAAAGCTGTGAGTTTGAATACAAATATTATCTTCTAGACAATATCTATACTCAAATAAATCCTCATCACATTTATTGATACATTATTTTACAAAAATGGTGAGGACTACTAAACAATCCTTTCTAAAACCTTCATTCCATACCCCAGGCTTCGTACTTGCTATATTCTCGCCTCACGAGAAAAATGGAACAAAAGGAAAAGGGTGAGCTCAACTAGCTCGATAAAGAATATTATGACTAAGATAATATACAACAAATTATCGTTAGTCTTCAACAGGAAAAATATAATAGAATACTGATAGACAACAAATTTTAAATCAATATTCATAGGGAAATAATAATTCATTAGAAGAGTTAAGTAGAGAATGCAAACTACTATCTTCTATGTATGAATTTAAAAGTTCATCGTCTATCTTTTTATCCCTGTAACATCAATCAATATACATCTCCTGAATCAAATATTCATCTTTGCACTCTGAGCCAAAGATATTCATCGATTGGTCATGTTCATTTAAACACATTCATCTTTGCACTACGGGCCAAAGATATTCTTCAGAAATCATTCATCTTTGCACTACTGGCCAAAGATATTCCATAATATCATCATTTAAGGCGAGGATGATGAAAAATATTTTTTTTAAAAAGCGAATCCGATGAAACAAAATGACAAGGATTAAGGATTAAGGATTCGTACTTGGTTTTATCCGTCAAAAATACCTCAAAAATAATCATAGTGGTGTAAAATTCAAGAATGATCAAAACATGGATACAATCGAGTTAGTATCCGAATAGATGTTTTAGACGAAAAGAAGAAATTTTATTTTTCGATTGAATAGTGCAGTATCGTGAATAGTGCCAGTATCGTGAATAGTGCCGTATATCGTGAATAGTAACTCGACACCAAAAGATAGAAATTCCACAAAAACATCTTCACGCTTCATGAATAGTACTCGTGAATAGTAACTCGTGAATAGTAACTCATGAATAGTAACTCGTGAATAGTAACTCATGAATAGTAACCCATGAATAGTAACCCAGAGCATGAAAAAGTTCCAAATTTGATAAAAACTTCAGATCGACATTTCAATTATAATGATATTGAAGAAATAATATCATTACTGAAAAAAATAATATCCCTTACCTCGAAAGATCGAGTACTTCTAGCTAGAATCACAAGGGTATAGTCTTGAAGGGAACTTGCAAATCTAGCAATACTCAAAGTATACTCAAAATACTCACAAGAATACGCTCGATAATATAGAGAGAAAACTTGAGTTTTGGTGTGATTTTCAATTCTAACCTAAGCACCTATTTATAGGAAATTGCTTAGAACACCAAAGCGAGAAAATTTAATATATTAATAATATTATTTTTCCACATCTTCCTACGCACACCATCAGCTGAAATCAACCACTAACACATGTCCCATAAGTGACAAAAACGTTTTTCATGCAAAAGTTACTTAAAACTCCAAAAAAATGATAATCAATTAATCTGGAACTTCAATAATTCATAATAAATAGCTCTTTCATCAGAAAATTCGAATCTCGCGTGTTTTTATAGGAAATTCAATTCTCTACAACTTTGCAGAAGAAAGGTTTTCAAATTCCAAATAGAAATTGACCAGAAATCCACAAGCAGGCGTTTTTATTTATAATATAATCAAATTTCGGTCGATAAATGGGGTCCATGAGCATGTTTAACATGTTTTAAACATTTATTGCAACAAAAATACTCTTCCTCCTCTTATACTCATATATCCCCATTCGTTGTAAAAATATCACCAATTAATATATTATTAAAATAATATATTTAAATGAATTATTTTATCGAGAAAAGATAAAATATTAATTTTCAACAATTGTCATTTTAAAATTTTCTCCATCTATATCCACATAAAATCAATATTTTCCTCATCACATAAATCAATAATTAATTATTCACAAATAATATTCTGAGAATCACAATATTGACAACGAGGCGGTTCAGGAAGAGGGGCTTTCAATAAGAATTTCTTCTTCTTGGCAGCTTGATTAGGTGACCAAACCTCTCCTTAGAGCAGAACTTTCTAGACATTGCCAATAATGTTATCTAATAATATTATTGGATAATATGAATTATTACTTCGATAATGAAAAATATTGTGTAATGACAATTATTGAACAACAAAGAATATAAAATATCAACGTGACAATTATTAACTCGATAAAATAATTGAGCGATAAATTATCGTAACCATTATTGAGTAGTGCCCTCTTACGTAAGAATCAATAATTGGTGCAATACCGCAAAGTACTTCTTGTTCAACAACAAGCGTATTAGTGTATCTTAACCCATGGGTATTCCAGCGATGATTAACGGTAACAACTTCGCTCGTTATTTAAAAACAACTTATATTTGTCGTTTTCTTCATCCAATCGCTTTCAGTTATGGGGCCCACACATGGTCTGCTTGTGGTCGCATACGAATATTCCCGAAGATTTGAATATTCCACGACCAAACGAATATTCCCCGACAATAATGAATATTTTATAACCACTTGCTTATTTTGAAATATTTGCGTATTTAACCCTTAACTATCCACATTAATCAAATCAACCCTTACTATTTCAAAATAATAAATAAAGGAAATTCCTTTTTATTTAAAAATTTCGGGGTCTTACACATGCACTATGGGCCAAAGATAATTATGTTTATATCAACGGTCCTGATCATGCTATAAAACAATTCATCTTTGCACCCTTGGCTGAAGAGAATCCATAGCCATAATCATACCAAAAGTTGTCCATCAATGCACTACGGGCCAATGAGGATTTTTTCCACATCATTTGCAACATTACGGTTATGATTATACCAAATAATCCCTGGTCATAATCATACCAAGTCCATCTATGTACTACAGGCCACAGATGACTTTCAACATAATATAAATATGAGGATGATGACAATATTATAAGCATTAATCGAACTAAATCAAGGATAAATATTAAAGACTTTAAATTTATCCAGACATTATCAATCACTTAATAAAATCATAATCTAATACTGTTAATACTATAACAATATTTTAATCATTTTTTAAACTTATAAATAATTACATTTAATTGTTTTACACTTTTCCAAATAATGCATTTAATCATTCAAAAATGTCATACTCATAAGATTTCATCACCAATAATCAAATTACTCATCAAAAATCTGCATATACCTTATATAGGATTTTCAAGCCATAAAATCCAATTTACCAATTCTTCAACTCCACATAACATATTTAACTCATATGTTCGTAGCTAAACTATTTTCATGAAAAATACCAAATTAGTCCCAAAAATTATTCTTTTATGGGATTTAGCATAATATAGTCCCATATTGAACAAATATTTTTCTTGATATTTTTAAAATTTATTTACTATTTTTCAAAAATCAATTTCTAATTAATTCCTTAAGAAATTAGCTACCTCACGGTTAACTCCAGAAATTTCCAAATTTTGGCAGGATCTTACACATGTTAATGTGAGCTTCCAGTTTAAATTTCATGGTCACCGGAGTTATAGAACTCCGGTTATAGCGTTTTTCATCGGAAAAACCTAAATATTGAAATGGTCATAACTTGCTCATTTTAAGTCAGAATGAGGTTATTTTTGGACAGGAGATACTTTATACCATATACTTTCATGTCCCAAAAAAGGCCAGAATTTTTCTCAGAAATTAAGTGGCCGAAACAACCCTTTTAAAATCGTGGCAGCAGCCTTTTTCATATTTTGCAGTTTTTCGTACTTTGCTAAAATCAATCCGCACAAAAATCTACAACACCTTTTCTAGTGATTCCACTTGGATAAGTTACAAAACTCATAGACCTAACTGTAGAACTGGACCACACTCAAAAATTCAAAATATAATAGGAGATATGGTCAATTCAATTTCATGTTCCATTTTCACCAAAATCTGATTTTTCAACCCTTTATGATTTCTAAGAAACTTTCATGTTTTCACATAATAACCAACATAACTCATCATAACACTTACTAATACCACATATACCCATGATTTTCATTAGTCCAGTGCTTTTATTATGACTTTCATCATAATCCACGTAAACAGATCTTTTCCACAATTTAATAAGGAATGAAATACAAAGGATCGTTCACCATGTATGTGGTAATCCACATAGACAGGTTATTCCAACAGAATAATAAAAAATGGAATAATAGAAGGATTCACCATGCATGCGATAGAGACCGCATGCATGAGTTATTCCCAACGAGAATAATAAATACGGAACCGTCCTGCCAGAAAACGCATAGACTTGATATTCCAATGAGAATAGTAAAGAGCGGAACCAGTCGGCATAAAACGCATGCATGGGATATTCGGTAGAATAGTAAAAGCGGAACCAGTCCAAAGATAAACGCATTGATGGATAGGATATTCCATCGAATATAGTAAAGGCGGAACCAGGTCAGAAAACGCGCGCATGTGAGGATGTTCCAACAGAGAAATAAAAAATGAAATAACAGAAGAATTTCACCAAGTATAGGGTAGCCCGCGTATACATGTTATTCCAACAGAATAATAAAGAATGGAATAACAAAAGTTCTCTTCCTGAACACAAAAGAAATAATACCCCTTACGAGTATAACAAATAATATCCCCTACCTTTGAAAGAAGAGTATTTCGACTGGTAGAGCGAGGATATACTCGAAGAAAACTTGTACTACGCTCAAAGCTTTCTTAAACTCTAAAGAAATACGCTCAAGATTATAGAAGAAGAATTCTCTCAATAGTTTCTCTCTCTAGAGTTTCAGTGAATTCGTAAGAAATAATGAATGAATGAGCTTCTATGTAAGACCCCGAAAATTTTTTAAATAAAAAGGAATTTCCTTTATTTATTATTTTGAAATAGTAAGGGTTGATTTGATTAATGTGGATAGTTAAGGGTTAAATACGCAAATATTTCAAAATAAGCAAGTGGTTATAAAATATTCATTATTGTTAGGGAATATTCGTTTGGTGTCGTGGAATATTAAATCTTTGCTTGGGAATATTAAATGCAAATGACAGTAGTGACCATGTGTGGGCCCCATGTGAAAGCGATTGGATGAAGAAAGCGACAAATATAAGTTGTTTTTAAATAAATTGGCAGTAGTTATTCTGAATTATCTTGTTGGAATACCCGGTGGTTAAGACACACTAATCTGGCGTTGTTGAGCGAGTAGCACGGTATTGCACCAATTATTGATTCTTACGTAAGAGGGCACTACTCAATAATGGTTACGATAATTCTTATCAAATATTTTATTGAGTTAATAATTCTTTGCGTTGATATTTTATATTTTGTTGTTTTGATAATTGTGTCATTACGGTATTTTTCATTATCGAAGCAATAATTCATATTATCTGAATAATATTATTAGATAACATTATTGGCAATGTCTAGAAAGTTACATCTAAGGAGAGGTTTGGTCACCTAATTGCCGCCAAGAAGAAGAAATTCTTATTGGAAACCCCTCTTTCACAGGAGGCCGCTGGTTGTTAATATTGTGATTACGTAATATTATTTGTGAATAATTAATTATTGATTTATATGATGAGGAAAATATTGATTTTATGTGGATATAGATGGAGAAAATTTTTATAGTGACAATTGTTGAAAATTGAAATTTTATCTTTTCTCGATAAAATAATTCATTTAAATATATTATTTTAATAATATATTAACGGTGATATTTTTACAACGAATGTGGGATATATGAGTATCTGAGGAGAAAGAGTATTTTTGTTGCAATAAATGTTTAAAACATGTTAAACATGTCGGTGGACCCCATTTATTGATTGAAATTTGATTATAGCTTTGTAAAATCAATTGTTTGTGGATTTCGGTCAATTTCCATTTGGAATTTGGAAAAACTTTCTTCTGCAAAGTTGTAGAGAATTGAATTTCCTATAAAAACTCGCGTGATTCGAATTTTCTGATGAAAGGGCTATTTATTATGAATTATTGAAGTTAGAAGCTCAAAATAATTGATTTTTTGAAAGTTTTAATTATTTATTTTATGAAAACGTTTTTTTTCTTACTTTTCTAGAAGGTGGCATGTGGGAAATGCTAGGTTCTGAATTCTAAGGTTGGCGTATGAATTTGATATATATATATATTAATTTATTAAATTTTACGCTTTGGTGTTCTAAGCGATTTCCTATAAATAGGTGCTTAGGTTAGAATTGAAAATCACAATTTAGAAGCTGAAGTTTTCTCTCTATATAATCGAGCGTATTCTTGTGAGTATTTTGAGTATACTTTGAGTATTGCTAGGCGGTGCAAGTTCCCTTGAGACTATACCCAGTATTCTAGCTAGAAATCACTTCGATCTTTCGAGGTAAAGGGATATTTTTTTTTCGTAATGATATTATTTCTTCAATATCATTATCTTTGAAATGTTGATCTGAAGTTTTTATCAAATTTGGAACTTTTTCATGTCGGGGTTACTATTCATGGGTTACTATTCATGAGTTACTATTCACGAGTTACTTATTCATGAGTTCTTATTCACGAGTTCTTATTCACGTAGTAGTATTATTCATGAAGCGTGAAGATGTTTTTGTGGAATTTCTATCTTTTGGTGTCGGAGTTACTATTCACGTATACGGCACTATTCACGATATCTGGTATTTATTCATAGAAAAATAAAATTTCTTCTTTTCGTCTAAAACATCTATTCGGATACTAACTCGATTGTATCCATGTTTTGATCATTCTTGAATTTTACACCACTATGATTATTTTTGAGGTATTTTTGGGCGTGGATAAAACCAAGTACGAATCCTTAATCCTTAATCCTTGTCATTTTGTTTCCTTTGGATTCGTTTTTTAAAAAAAAAATATTTTCATCATCCTCGGTCTTAAATGATGATATTATGGAATATCTTTGGCACTGTAGTGCAAAGATGAATGATTTCTGAAGAATATCTTTGGCTGTAGTGCAAAGATGAATATTTGATTCGGATGTATATTGATTGATGTTACGAGGATAAAAGATGAGCGATGAACTTTTAAATTCATACATAGAAGATAGTAGTTTGCATTCTCTACTTAACTCTTCTAATGAATTATTATTTCCACTGCGAATATTGATTTGAAATTTGTTGTCTATTGTATTCTATTATATTTTTCCTGTTGAAGACTAACGATAATTTGTTGTATATTATCTTAGTCATAATATTCTTTCTTGAGCTAGTTGAGCTCACCCTTTTCCTTTTGTTCCATTTTTCTCGTGGAGGCGAGAATATAAGCAGATGCGAGTCGAGGTATGGAATGAAGGTTTTAGAAAGGATTGTTTAGTAGTCCTCACCATTTTGTAAAATAATGTATCAATAAATGTGATGAGGATTTATTTGAGTATAGATATTGTCTAGAAGATAATATTTGTATTCAAACTAACAGATTTCTTGTTGTAATAATAATTTTGTAGTTGTTTCTGTACCATGTATTGACAACTCGAGAATAGGTGATGTATACCTATTTTGGGGGCGCCACGGTTGGTATCGAGCTTAGGGATATGATCTCTGGCGGAGATCGGGGAATAGAACTAGGAGGGGAGAGACGAGTAAATCCTTCGCTAGTGTGTCCTACCTAAGCTTATTTGTTAGTTGTATATAGGGATATTATGTGATATATTGATTTCTTTAATTAACCCTTGTTTTATGGCGGTATTTGAGAATGTCGATCGAGAATATTAACAATGGAAATGAGAAGTGGAGATGCTGTACTCACCAACGAGGAGAACGCGTAACAGCAGTGGCAATGTTCCTCCTGTGAACAACACCATTGAAAGCGAGATGATGAGCGAGGGGATGTTTAGAAGTTTTTGCGATTCATGCAAAATCGAACGAGGAGACTCGTGTTCAAAATACGAGGAGGAAATGATAGCAATTCACAGGTTGTCCACAGCCAAGCGATTCAAAGAGTTGGGACCACCGAATTTAAGGGAAAGCGAGATCCGATCATGGCGAAACATGGGTCAAAACAAATTACCAAGATATTCGATGTCTTGGGATGCGGAGAACGAAGGTTCCATTCGCCACCTTTATGTTAGTGGCGAGGCGGACTCATTGGTGGGAGTCTCATGAAGCGTACCCATCCGGTACACTCAAAGATGTCTTGGGAGGCGTTTGAAGCTATTTAATGACAAATACTTTCCCGAAAGTGTTCGTCATATGAAGGAAGTGGAGTTCATCGATTGGAACAAAACAACATGAGCGGTGTCTCGATGACGAGGCAAAGTTTGCAGAGTTATCGAGTTTGCACCTCATTTGGTGGAGAATGAGGAGCGTATGACGCGGATGTTTCTTAGAGGTTTGAAACCCGGCGATACGTCGGTATCTCATTTCTCATAAATTTTCTCTTTATTGAGATGTTGTAATGAGGGCTCAATTGTTAGAAGCGAGATAACGAGTACGGTCAATCGAGGACCATAACCGAGGGATCGTACCGAGAGATAGCGATCAATGCAGAATAATGATAACCGGCGGAGAAAGAAAGCAGACGGACAAAAATGGTTACCACTCTGGTGGTAATCATGGCCATGAAAAACAGAAGAAGCGAGTCGGGAGGAGATTTTAAAAGAGGAGATTTAACAACGACTATGTGAAGGCGATAAAGTCTTGCGAAGAATCGGTTCTAAGGGAGGAGAACGACCACCGGTCATATGCTACAAATGCGGAAAAGAGGGACATATCGGTCAAAGCGCCCCACAACAGTTCAAGGTATGCTATAATTGTGGAAAAGAAGGACATATCGCTCGAGATTATACGATGGCGAAACCTAGTTCAATGGGGGACGGTGACTCAAAAGATCATCCCGAGAAAAGTCAAAGTCAACGATTAGGGAAAAGCGTTTGTTGTGATTTGGTCATAATCGAGGAACCCAAACGAGGTTATCACGGGTAAGCTATTTATAAATTCTTACGAAGTTTATACCTTGCCAATCTGGTGCTACCCATTCATTTATCTCTCTGTATGTGCTCAACGTTTAAACTTGACTCAGGAGAAATTAGACTTTGACCTATCTGTGGAAACTCCGTTAGAGAAACTTTCATCACATCCCATTTGTTTATAAATCTTGTTTGATTCAAGTTGGCACCATTACCTTACACATTGACCTTATCTCTTTAAAGATACTTGCTTTTGATGTGATTTTAGGGATTGATTGGTTAACTACTCATCATGCCAAAATTGATTGTTTTCGTCGGTTGTTAGTTTTCATATTCCTAACCAACCCTGTTGTGCGAATTCAACCAACTAAACCATTAAAATCAATCACTATCATATCTAATCATAAAGCTATTCGTTTATTGAAAAAGCGGATGTCAAGCTTTCTTAGCCCATGTTATGGATTTGAATAAAGACACGTCAAATTTGAATAATATTCTGTTGTTATTGACTTTCACGATGTATTTCAGAAGAACTTCCGGTCTACCCCGTAGCGTGAAGTTGAATTCTTTATTGATCTTGAAACTCGTACAAAGCCCATTTCTAAAACCCCATATCGAATGGCTCCTATTGAACTTCAGGAGTTAAAGGTCCAATTACGAGGAATTGTTGGACATCGGTTTCATTCGTCCTAGTACATCTCCTTGGGGTGCTCTGTTTTTTTTGTAAAGAAGAAAGAGCGGGAGTATGCGACTTTGTATTGACTATCGGGAATTGAACCATGTCACCATCAAGAATAGGTATCCTCTACCTCGTATTGATGACTTGTTTGACCGATTGCAAGGGGCACAATTCTTTTCAAAATCGATCTTCGTTCGGATATCATCAATTTGAAGATTAGGCGAGGATATTCAAAGGCGCCTTGAACTCGGTATGGGCATTATGAATTCTTAGTCATGTCTTTCGGACTAACTAATGCTCCTGCGGCTTTCATGGATATGATGAACCAAGTATTCAAGGAATATTTGGATCGCTTTGTTGTTGTCTTTATTGATGACATCCTTATATATTCCAAAAGTCGTGAAGATCATGAGCACCATTTGAATCTGGTACTCCAAAGGCTTCGTGAAAACAAACTATATGCCAAATTGAAGAAATGCGAGTTCGGCGAGGAAGTAGCATTCCTTGGGCACGTGGTGTCAAAACATGGAGTATCTGTTGATCCGTGAAGATTGAAGCAATACAAAGTTAGGGAGCAACCAAAGTCGGTGATCAAGTCACGTAGCTTTTGGGCTTATTTGGTTATTATCGGAGATTCGTGGAAGGGTTTTCTCGAATCGCTACTCCATTAACTTCGCCTAACTTCGGAAGGATACAAAATTCGTTTGGAGTGAAGAATGCGAGAAAAGTTTCCAAGAGCTTAAGAGGAGACTTATTTGGCACTGTTCTAACAATACCATCTGGTTCGGATGGATTTGTTATTATCTGATGATGCTTGTGCAAAGGGTTAGGATGTGTTCTCATGCAGCGTGGGAAAGTCATAGCCTATGCCTCATGACAACTTAAAGAGTATGAGAGGAATTATCCTACTCATGATCTAGAGTTAGCGGCGATCGTTTTCTGCGCTAAAAATATGGAGGCACTATCTATATGGGGAGAAAGTGGAGATATATTCGGACCATAAAAGCCTTAAATATTTCTTCACTCAAAAAGAACTCAACATGCGGCGGTGACGTTGGCTCGAGCTATTGAAAGACTACGACCACACTATTCAATACCATCACAGTAAAGTTTAACGTGGTGGCGACGCATTGAGTAGAAGATCATATGCGGGACGAAAAGTGCGATGTTGTCAAGTATATGCGATAGAGCCAACTTTAATAGAAAAAGTTAAGGTTGCTCAAGCCACAGGCCGGAGGCGATCGTATGAAGAAGAAAGTACAAGAAGGAGCTATTCCTAAGCGAGAATTGATGAAGAAGGAATACTTCAAGTCCACTCTAGACTTTGTGTTCCTAACGACTACGATTTGAAGTACAAGATTATGATGGAGGCACAATAATCGCCATTTACAATCCATCTGGAAGTACTAAAATGTATCGTGATCTTGACATACATTTGGTGGAACAATATGAAGAGAGAGATTGCAAAGTTTATCTCGATGTGTTTAACTTGTCAGCGTGTAAAGGCGGAGCATCTTGTACCTAAGGGTCCGTTGCAACCACTTGAGATTCCGGAATGGAAGTGGGAACACATTACTATGGATTTCGTTACGGGTCTTCCTACAGTTTCTCAAGGCATCAATGCTATTTGGGTTATTGTTGATAGATTAACCAAGTCTGCTCATTTCTTGCCGATACGGGAGACTTATTCCCTTGAACGTCTTGCTAGTATGTACGTGAATGAGATTGTGAGGTTGCATGGCATGCCTGTATCCATAGTTTTGGATCGTGACCCAAGATTCACTTCAAGATTTTGGGTTAGCTTGCAAAAAGCTATGGGCACGGATTTGCGATTTAGTTCGGCATACCATCCCCAAACGGACGGACAATCAGAGAGGACTATTCAAACTCTTGAAGATCTATTAAGACTCTGTGTCCTAGACTTCAAGGGTAGTTGGGATAAGTATTTACCATTGGTGGAATTCTCCTACAACAACAGTTATCAGGCAAGTATAGGTGTGGCTCCATTTGAAGCATTATATGGGCGAAAATGTCGTTCTCCAATATGTTGGGATGAGGTGGGTGAAGCAACATTGTTGGGACCCGAGTTAGTATGTATGACTACTAGAAAAGATCCAAATGATTGACAAGCGTATACAAGCGGCACAAGATCGACAAAAGAGTTATGCGGATCTTCATCGAAAGGGCGTGGAATTTAATGTAGGGATCATGTATTGTTGCGAGTTGCTCCATGGAAGGAGTTACAAGATTTGGGAAGAGAGGAAAGCTCAATCCACGATTTATTGGTCCATTTCAAATTCTTAACCGAAGTAGGAAATGTAGCCTATAGACTTGCGTTACCTCCAAGTATGTCTCGTGTTCATAATGTGTTTCACATATCTCGTACCCGTAAATATGTGAAAGACCCGAACCACGTTATTGAGTTAGAAGCCGGACGAGATAGTCAAGACTTAACGTATGAGGAGGTACTGTCAAGATCTTGGATAGGAAGGAGCATGTCCCTACTGCATGAAAGGTCATACCACAAGTTAAAGTTTTGTGGAGGAATCATGCTATAGAGGAAATGACACAGGAGTTGGAAGCGGAAATGAAAGCGAGGTATCCTCACCTTTTCAAAACACCAGTCGTACATCAATTTCGAGGACGAAATTTCATAAGGAGGGAGGTTGTAAGACCGAAAATTTTTTAAATAAAAGGAATTTCCTTTATTTATTATTTTGAAATAGTAAGGGTTGATTTGATTAATGTGGATAGTTAAGGGTTAAATCGCAAATATTTCAAAATAAGCAAGTGGTTATAAAATATTCATTATTGTCGGGGAATATTCGTTTGGTCGTGGAATATTAAATCTTTATTGGGAATATTAAATGCGGCAATAGCGACCATGTGTGGGCCCCATAACGGAAAGCGATTGGATGAAGAAAACGACAAATATAAGTTGTTTTTAAATAACGGCGTAGTTATTACAGATTAATCTTGTTGGAATACCCGTTGGTTAAGACACACACTAATCGCGTTGTTGACAAGTAGCTGCGGTATTGCACCAATTATTGATTCTTACGTAAGAGGGCACTACTCAATAATGGTTACGATAATTCTTTATTCGATATTTTATTGAGTTAATAATTCTGCTGCGTTGATATTTTATATTATTGTTGTTTTGATAATTGTCATTACACATGATTTTTTCATTATCGAAGCAATAATTCATATTATCCGAATAATATTATTAGATAACATTATTGGCAATGTCTAGAAAGTTACATCTAAGGAGAGGTTTGGTCACCTAATTATGGCGCTTGATAAGAAGAAATTCTTATTGGAAAGCCCCTCTTTCCAGGAGGCTTTGGTTGTTAATATTGTGATTACGTAATATTATTTGTGAATAATTAATTATTGATTTATATGATGAGGAAAATATTGATTTTATGTGGATATAGATGGAGAAAATTTTTATAGTAACAATTGTTGAAAATTGAAATTTTATCTTTTTACGATAAAATAATTCATTTAAATATATTATTTTAATAATATATTACTTGGTGATATTTTACAACGAATGTGGGATATATGAGTATACGAGGAGAAAGAGTATTTTTGTTGCAATAAATGTTTAAAACATGTTAAACATGTCGGTGGACCCCATTTATTGGTGAAATTTGATTATAGCCTTTGTAAAATCAATTAGTTTGTGGATTTGGTCAATTTCCATTTGGAATTTGGAAAAACTTTCTTTACGCAAAGTTGTAGAGAATTGAATTTCCTATAAAAACACGCGAGATTCGATTTTTCTGATGAAAGGGATATTTATTATGAATTATTGAAGTTCCAAAGCTTCAAATAATTGATTTTTGAAAGTTTTAATTATTTATTTTATGAAAACGTTTTTTTCTTACTTTTCTAGAAGGTGGCATGTGGGAAATGCTAGGATCTGAATTCTAAGGTTGGCGTATGAATTTGATATATATATATATTAATTTATTAAATTTTACGCTTTGGTGTTCTAAGCGATTTCTATAAATAGGGTGCTTTAGGTTAGAATTGAAAATCACACAAGAAAAATGAAGTTTTCTCTCTATATTATCGGCGTATTCTTGTGAGTATTTTGAGTATACTTTGAGTATTGCTAGGCGGTGCAAGTTCCTTGACACTATATACGGTATTCTAGCTAGAAATCTTGATCTTTCGAGGTAAGGGATATTTTTTTTTTCGTAATGATATTATTTCTTCAATATCATTATCTTTGAAATGTTGATCTGAAGTTTTATCAAATTTGGAACTTTTTTCATGTCGGGGTTACTATTCATGGGTTACTATTCATGAGTTACTATTCACGAGTTACTATTCATGATTCTTATTCACGAGTTACTATTCACGAGTACTATTAAGCGAAGCGTGAAGATGTTTTTGTGGAATTTCTATCTTTTGGTGTCGGAGTTACTATTCACGATATCGGCACTATTCACGTATCTGGCACTATTCACGATACACGGTACTATTCATAGAAAAATAAAATTTCTTCTTTTCGTCCAAAACATCTATTACGGATACTAACTCGATTGTATCCATGTTTTGATCATTCTTGAATTTTACACCACTATGATTATTTTTGAGGTATTTTTGGGCGTGGATAAAACCAAGTACGAATCCTTAATCCTTAATCCTTGTCATTTTGTTTCTTTGGATTCGTTTCTTTAAAAAAAAATATTTTCATCATCCTCGGTCTTAAATGATGATATTATTGAATATCTTTGGCCTGTAGTGCAAAGATGAATGATTTCTGAAGAATATCTTTGGCTGTAGTGCAAAGATGAATATTTGATTCCAGATGTATATTGATTGATGTTACAGGGATAAAAGATGAGCGATAAACTTTTAAATTCATACATAGAAGATAGTAGTTTGCATTCTCTACTTAACTCTTCTAATGAATTATTATTTCATTGCGAATATTGATTTAAAATTTGTTGTCTATTGTATTCTATTATATTTTTCCTGTTGAAGACTAACGATAATTTGTTGTATATTATCTTAGTCATAATATTCTTTTCTTGAGCTAGTTGAGCTCACCCTTTTCCTTTTTGTTCTATTTCTCTGGGAGGCGAGAATATAGCGAGAGACTTAGTCGGGGTATGGAATGAAGGTTTTAGAAAGGATTGTTTAGTAGTCCTCACCATTTTGTAAAATAATGTATCGATAAATGTGATGAGGATTTATTTGAGTATAGATATTGTCTAGAAGATAATATTTGTATTCAAACTCACGCTTTTCTTGTTGTAATAATAAAGTTGTAGTTGTTTACGTACCATATATTGACAACTCGAATAGGTGATGTATACTATTTTGGGGGCGTCACATTCTATTTATAGAAAAAATGGTGCATAGTAACTAACTCATGAGCAGTCAGATTGATTTATTTTAATCTGACGGTCCATATTTAAAGCAAAATCTTTTAAATAAAATATAATATATTCTATTTATAATCTAATAAAATGAATAACTTTATAAAAGATTTTACTATGCAAACTTTATCTGAGCACTTTATGCAAACACTATGCATAATAAAATATAATGTATTCTAATTATTGTCTAATAAAGCAGATAACTTTATAAAAGTATTCTATTTTATATTAAAAGATTTTACTATTAGCCTAATAAAAGCGAATAACTTTATAAAAGTATACATTTTATATAAAAACTTTTACATTTTATTACATTGGTAATACTAATAAAACAAAACTGAGTGACTTATTATGTAAGCATCAATAATCAATACCGTGTGCTACTATACAACCACACATATTACTGTACTTTTAACACCGGGTGTTTAAACAGTTAACGGTAAAACTTCCGCCGTTATTTTCATAAAAATATTTTTTTCGTTTACTCAATCCGACAATAATTCTGTTGTGGGGTCAACCAATGATTATACCGTCATACAGATATTCCCCGATAAAAAGAATATTCCCTGACTAATCGAATATTCCCCGACACAACGAATATTTTATATCAACTTGCTTACTTTGCAAAAAAAAATTTTCACATATTACCCTTAACTTTAAACTTTTATCAATTTAACTATTTACCAAAATAGAAAAATTGAATACTTTTATTTCATAAAATTCGGGGTCTCACAACTGACATGAACAGTGACATCATTGACTCCCCTAGATTCGTCTCTGCTGCTATCGCTATGGGGTTGAAAGACACTACCTCCACTTCTTCTTCCAACATGTCGTCAAACACGGACATGAGGTCTAGGCTCTCTGAGTCTCCAGACTCAACCACCAATATCTCGGGATCTGCTGCTATGGGGCTCGGTATAATCTCTACCTGATTAACCAATCCTTCACTGACTACCTGCACATCTCTATTTTCTCCTGACATCTACAACAACACAAAAGTTTGATTAGTACACGTTAGTAGAATAATAAAAACACATAACATACATAATGCATTTTTATATGGTTATCTTCCATCTTTTATTCTTTGACTTTTCTTAAGGTTATGACTTAAGGTTTTATTTCCCCCCTTAAGTTTTATAACCTAATTCTTTGATACCAACTTGTGACTCCCCCAAATCCGAGTATCTTCCAACCCGACAGATGGTGCTACACGGTGCTACAATTCACATAAACATTCAATTGAAATGCCTCAAAAGAACGGATATGTCTTATATATATATAAAAAGAAAATTTATATACCCTAGGTTCTTTACAACCAATACATTTGTCTTTATTATAATATCAGTATTATGCTTACAAAACCTATACTATTACATATGTAATCTACGGGTTCGCCTTCGCCTTCCCTATATCCTTACTTAGGATCCATCGATTAAGATTAGGTCTTAATTGCATTCATATGGTTCAAGTAAGAATGAGCCTAACTAGCTCAACAAGTACAACAATTCTAGGAAAATAGCATGCTTAAAACATAGGAATAGTATATCTTCAATAACTGAACAATAGCTATGAAGTACTATTGATAGTTCAAAATAGCACTTCTTTTCATTCAAAATGTTTTACAACAACAATATTCGGTAAAACATCAATTCCGGTTCAAGACCGTAAGCATATCATAAGTACTTTGAAAAGGATATCTCGTCACTAAGTCCATAAGTTCGGCATAGCTTACGAGCACGTCTAGGTGATCAGCCTATAGTACTTTATGTTGATCAACACTACATTCATTAAACGTGTATACGTTTAAGTTGTGGAAACCTCACGGGCCTGTCGTTTAACGACAAAATAATTTAGCATACTCAGTCTACTTTTGAAAACCACAACAATATTAGTTTGGTAAATCCTTATCAACACTTGATAAAATAACATAGCATATGTCTAGCCAAAAGAATTGGCTTTGACTTCCTCAAACATTAACTCATGCGAAGAATACATGAATCACAAAGACTTGTCCAGATCGAACTGGAACAAGGGTTAGAGTACTTGCCTTTAGCGTCTGCTACAATTTATAACACGTGCACTTAGGTCTATAAGTCTCTACAGTAGATGATAACATCAAATAGTACATTAGGTCATGAATGATCATACATGGTTCCAGAATAATCTTACCCTTCTTCTCAATATAAATACGTATTAGATTTGTTATTATAGGTTCTGGCTTTCCATTACGTCATTCTTACATTTATAAGTAATTGACTTAATCTTAACCCTAAGTGTGCATAATTAAGGTTTAATTATGTCTTAACAATGTTTCATTAAGATTTTTATTTAATAGCTTATAAATTACCCTTCATGCTAAAGATATAAACAATTTTTAGTATCTAGGTCTTGAGGGTGGCGTTGCGGCGCCGGCTATAACACTTGGTTTCGCGTTGCGGCGTCACCCATTATTGCCTAGAAACCGGACTCGGCGCTGCGGCGCGAGTCTCTTCGTTATCTATCGCGTTGCGGCGCGAGTTTGTAGGGGACATAGGCCACTTTGGCGTTGCGGCTCCGGCTAAATGGCTTGGAGTCGTACCGCACCGCAGACTCTGAGCCTCAGAATTTTTTGACAGATTTTTCAAATGTTGAAATTCCCGGACTCGTAACTTCTTCATTATAAGTCTGAATTTGCTCGTTCAAGAGCCTACGGTTCACAAATTATGTACTCTATGCGTTCATGTAAGAATTTTATCTATTCTACTTTGTTTGCTAAAATTTCATCTATTAGTCCATTTTTAACGAAAACGATAAACATTCGTGAACGTTCAACGCTCGTTTCATCATTCTAAGTTAGAATCCGGCCATTTTTGAGTCCGCAACTCTATAATGCCAAATATGACTTGTCTCCATCGAAAACCAACATTTCCGACTTCAAACACAAAATACGACTTTCATTCTGAGAATTTCACGAATTCAATGATTATCGTCCAATCGTGTGAATTCCGGCGACACCTCATTACTAATCATTCTAAATGGATTTTAATCAACATATAAACATTTCAAGTTACTTATTACACCAACTTATCATCAAAGTAGGTTTTAACTTATTCTCATAAGTTAATGACTTATTTAACTTATGAACTCCAATTCTCATGCTTATGACTTATTATGAACTTAAGTCCATCAATCAATGTTCTCATACTATATTGAACATACTAACATCATATGACAAACATATGACAAGTTTTGTACAAGTTTATCAACTTATTTAGGTTCAAGTTGCTTATTCATCTTATTCGGCTTAAGTTCATTCATCAATGTCTTCTTATATGTTCTTAGCATCTAAGTTCATTAGATTACACTTCTCTTATCAACCTACCATGATAGAGATAGAAGAGACAAGATCAATTACCTTTAAAGATTACTTCTCTTGCTTTGGAAATCTACTAATGAAAGGTTAAGCTCAAAGTGCTTATTAGCTCTAACAATTAAGTTACTTAAATTGAGAGGAATTGAGAGGAATTTTAATTAAGCAATCAAATGAATTAAGAGCTCTCTATTTATAAGCAACCCAAAGTTAGGGTAGAATGGTCAATTAGGCATTACACCTCCTCAATTAACCTCCTTAATTCTACCTCTTTACTATTCATTTCTTAACAACCAAGTCTACTTGCTAGCCACTTCTAATACTTGATCATCACAACACTTGTTCATCACTTAACATGTTTGCTCATCAAGACTACCCATATTAACATGGTTTGCTCCATGGATCATGGCTAATTCATTGGGCTTACTAATTAATCTAATCAACCTATCCTTTGGGCTTCATTTAATAAACACTTGGGCTTGATAAATAAATCCCATTTATGTTTACATCTTTAAGCTTATGGACTTGCATAAGATACATACTCCACAATTCATTTCATTAATACTTCTCATTCTCAAATTAAGCCCGCATGCAAAATATTGCGTTTTCCATACTTAGATTATTATTACATAACCCACCTCGCCTTGATATTATAACGTTACGTAATTCTCAGAAGTTCAAAAATAATTCCCGAGCGTTAAACGGTGAATAGTGTTTTTCGTAAACTTTCTCAGAAAACTTTTATTTTTGTCTTGTAAATTCAAACACTTTAATTCATTCAGGTGGTTCAAATACTACGATGCTTCAACGTTTCTAGGTTATAGAATGACATACATCTTATTAACACATAATAATAACAAATAATATTATTATATTCATTATTTAATTCTTTCAAATATTTTACAAAGGATCCGAATTTCTCGGTCGTTACACACATTACCACATAGCCACATTAGTGTTTATAACCTATATAAACAATTATCAAGTCTAACTAGTTCGGTCTGGTCACTCTATCCGATAACTAACACAGTTATTGTCAATTAAACTTGGTCTATAAGCTTCAATATTATTTTAGATAAGTTAAATATTGTTTATAATATTTTTCGGAAGCTTTTAATAATGTATACACAAGTATTATTATTTATAATAATTTTTCAAATACTTAAATCATTTTTAAATGATTAATTATCAAATAATCTTATTATCATTAATATTTAATAATATAAAATTTTTAATGTTATACTTGTCAAAATATTAAAGTTATTGTTAATAACTTAAAATATTTTTAAATCATAAATATTCTACTTAAATGATTTTTAAATTAATTAAAATCATTTTTAAACCATTTCCATTAATATTTAAATATTAATGAAATTATTATCCAAATATTAAAAGTCATTAATTATATCTTAAAATATATTTAAATCATTTTTCATTTTTAAATGATTTTTAAACTAATAAAATCATTTTTAATTCATTTATTTAATATAATAATTACATAAATCTAATATCATTAATATTAGTTTATTAATGAGAATTCTCCAAAATTATTGAAAATTATATTTTATAATTCAAAATATTTTCTAACACTCTATTCTCATTTAAAATGATTTTTAAATCAATAAAATCATTTTAACTTGTTTATTTGATTTAATAATTAAATAAATCTAATATCATTAATATTAAATTATTAATGAAAATTCTCTAAAAATATTAAAAGTTACATTTATAACTCAAAATATTATTAAATAATTTATTCTTATTTAAAATGATTTTCATAATTTTAAATCATTTTTCTCTAATTTATTTAATATACTAATTAAATAAATTAAATATCATTTTATTCAAATAATTATAATTATTAATGAAAATGCCTCAAATAATTAAAAGTTATTTTTGAGAATTTAAAATAATTTTAAAACCATTTTTGTAATTTTTATAATTTATTTTCTATTTTTAAGTATCTTCTGGAAATTTAGAAATTAAAAATATTAAAAATCGTCCCTATAGACCTTTAGCGACACAAAGCGTCGTTGTTGGTGTTCTTGAGCTCAAGAACACTGACAGCCGGCTTGACAAGGCTCATGGTTTGACCAACTTATAATTCTCTATATAATCAAGTTCTGGGCTAACTTAGGGTTCAATCTTGTAGTACACATGTAGTAATACAACTTTCAATCATCACCAGAGTCTTATCGCATTACACTATGAAGATCTGGCTCCTCGAATCAACTGTCGAAAGCGGACTGGGTTTTACGGGTAAACTAGAAACCCCAGGCGACTTAATGGAGTCTTTTCTAGCTCCATTATCTATTTGTTCTGGTCATTTGTTCGTTGTTCTCATGGTCAAAATAGGTAATACACATGACAAGGAACAATTACATATCAACATCGCAGTTCAAAAATATCCAAATCGCCAGATTTAGCAAGGTCAAACAATGTCACACTACAAGAAAATGCTCTAACAGCGATAAAAAATATCAGCGACCACACTTCCGGTCGCGGATATGATTTTTAGCGACCAATAGTAGCGACCGCAAGTGAATATTATCGCTATATTATATTAGCGACCGAACCCGGTCGCTAAGTGGTCGCTGATTCAATTTTACCTCCTAAAAAATTGGCAGGAAAGGTTGTCGCGTTACTTGTTTGCGACCACTCACCATCAGCGACCGAATGTGGTCGCGGATACGTCCACATCATTAAAAATTAGCGACCGCATACGATCAACGATGCGGTCATTTGATCTTTTTAATCTATCGATCTTTCGCTTCGGCGATGTGAGAATCGAAAGAAAAAAAAAGAGGGAGACCGAAAAGGGAGAAGAGGAAGAAGGGGGAAAAGAGGGAGAAGGGTGGTGTGGTTCTTTGCCGCAAATGCGATTGGGTTGGTGCTACTCCTTCAATTGGTGTTAGGTATCAAATTCTATAACAAATATTTGATATATATATATATATATATATATAAATGTGTCTGTGTGTGTGTATTATGTTATGTTTGAATATTTGGGTTTTTCTTCTTCTTTTCGGCTACTGTAGCTTGTGGGTTTCGATTAAATGAGATTTTTTGTTAATTTTTGGTTCAAATGTTTGATTGAATGGATTAGTCTCTAATGTTAGTATAATGGGTTAGTATGAATTTACAGGCTTTTATAGAGGGATACATATATAAGTTTGAACACAAGGCGGAGCCAACCTTTTTTCCATCATTAGAGGTTAGGCTTCTTTGCCTTGAGTTTGTTTGAATTGGTAATTTTGATTTTTTGTAGTCTGCTTTCCCTTTGCATATAATGATTTGATATCCTAGTTATGTATCAGTGGCTTATATTTTTGTTTGAAACTCAACCCTGTAGAATATAAAGTGATGTATGTTTGATCCACACAACTATTTCTTAGCTTATTTCCCTAGCTAAGAGTACCCATGATGTTTACAATTTGTTGATTTGAAATCTCGGTTGGGTTTTTCGATTTTTCATGATTTGGTATTTGTGTTTGGCACTTGGCTTACACGCGTGGGCATTCCATTGCAAGGGGGTGCTTAACTAACGTGTTTCATTTGATGACTGAGATATCTTTGTGGTCCAAATCTTGTTGGGTAGGGTAGGAGGATAATTGGGATTGACAAAATTTATGCTTATGCATGTATTCTGATAATGAATCTTTAATTTGTTGAGCTACTTTTTCGTGAGGGGATGAATTATGTGGCTCACTTTGCCGGTTATTCAATGTGTTTGTTCTTTGATGATTTATTTTTCTTACATTTTTTTGAGAAAGCAAGAAGTAGCAAGCACAACTGGTAGTTCTAAAGAAACATGGGCTTGTTGATTTATAATGTAACTGTATTCGGGTTATTCCTAGGTCACACGCTAGGGGTGAGTTGGTCTATATAATTGTGAGCGCAAGGACCAATGCTATATACTTTTAAAGAAGATGAGATGTTATCGAATTGAATTAGTTGCACTTACATTAATAAATGTCAAACCACTAACATTGGAGTCTAATATCCAATTGGTGCTGTTAAATGATGTAGGGATTTTAAACTAAGTGATCCACTAGAGCCTATTAAGGGACTATTGGAGCTGATGGGCTGGGCTTGGAGCCACGAGGCCACACGAGGCCACACCAAGCTTAGCCAAGCCTCACGGGGCCAAGCCAAGCTTGGGTGTCGGCATGGTCAGCTATTGGGAGGTTGTTAAGCCAAAATAGATAGTGCTAAGGAACTGTTAGTGCAACAGAGAAGGTATCTAGACACACTTGGTCAATAAAGAGACTGTTTTGGCTATAATAGA
Source organism: Panax quinquefolius (assembly GCA_020205615.1). Classification (NCBI taxonomy): domain Eukaryota; kingdom Viridiplantae; phylum Streptophyta; class Magnoliopsida; order Apiales; family Araliaceae; genus Panax; species Panax quinquefolius. Next base: position 99,185,192 of record CM035162.1, read on the forward strand.
AAAACAAGGGTATTTAACACGTATGTATACAAGAATAAAACTACAATATGTTATAGAAGCTATAAATTGCTCAACCAAGTTATGAATATCCCAAAACATAAAAGATTATAGAAAGGGACTGTTTTGGGTATAATCTTAAAACATGTTAGCCGCCTTAGCACACTAGTTGATATGAATGAATCTCCAAGATTCTCAAAAGTTTTATAAATGAGTTAGCAAACTCTGATATAAAGCTAACATGAACGAAATACATTATGCTAATCATATGCTTACAAGTATGCTCAAGTCATATGATTACAAGTATGCTCAACTCATATGCTTACAAGTATGCTTAAATGTTAATCATATGCATGCTTACAAGTATGCTCAAGTCATATGGTTAAAAGTATGCTCAAGTCATATGTTAACATTTATAATGTTGTCGTAGTAGTAGGTCTTAGTGGAATCATGGACCTTTATTGCAGACCGTAGTTGGATGGTACGGCGAAAGTCAAGTGCCCGGATAAGTCTTCTGTTGAATTTAGATTTGGTTGCCAAGTGTTTTTGGATTATCGTATAGTCACGAAATGTATGAATGGTAAGTCGCAGATACGATGTCCATGTTTGAAGTGTAAGAATGTAAATTATATGGACAGAGACATGATAAACTATCATTTACTTGTTTCTGGGTTCATGAAAAATTACGAAGAATGCTGGTGGGCACATGGGCAGATAAGAGATGGTGGCATCATAGAAGTACACAATTCGGGCAGTAGTACTAATCGTATGAATGAAATGGTTCATGATATTGCAGGGCCAGATTTTGATTGGGAACAAGGCAGAGAGCAACCTATGAATTCTGATGCCAAAGACTTCTTTAAGTTGTTAGACGAGGGTAGCGAGCCAATGTGGCATGGTTGCACCAAACACACTACATTGTCTGCAGTGGCTACATTACTTAACATCAAGGCTGATCACAACATGAGCCATGAGTGTTTTGAGTCGCTCTTGAAGGCCATTAAGAGTATGTTATCTGATGGTGAGAAATTGCCTGCTAACTATTACTTTTGTAAGAAAATGGTGAAGAAGTTGGGTCTTGGATACCAAAAGATCGATGCATGTCCCAACGATTGCATGTTGTTTTATAAGGAAAATGAACAGATGACAAGGTGCACGTTTTGCAGTCATGATTTATTTAGGCCTAATAAAGAGGGTGTGACTACAAAAAAATCAAGTATACCGTTTAAGATTCTAAGGTATTTTCCAATAACACATCGGCTAAAAAGATTGTACATGTCTTCTAGAACAGCTGAACATATGAGTTGGCATGCGAAATCTCCAGCTAAAGATTGAGAACTAAATCATCCCGTATATGGGCAGGCTTGGAAAGATTTCAACATAGCACATCCTGGGTTTGCATTGGAACCTAGAAATGTAAGGCTTGGATTGTCCACAGATGGTTTCAATCCGTTTGGCCACTCAGCTGTTCCGTACTCATGTTGGCATGTGATTGTTACTCCGTACAACTTGCGTCCTTGGATGTGTATGAAACAACCATACTTGTTCCTTTCACTCGTGGTTCCTGGTCCTAAGAGTCCTGGAAATAACTTAGATGTTTACTTGAGACCTCTTATAGACGAGTTGAAGGTATTGTGGGAGGATGGAGTACAGACTTGGTATGTTACAACGAAAACAAATTTCAACCTTAGGGCAACGGTTATGTGGACTATAAGTGACTTCTGAGCTTATGCAATGTTAGCAGGATGGAGTACACACGGGAAGTTAGCTTGTCCGTATTGTATGGAGCATACAACGACGTTTAATCTATCAAAAGGTCGAAAGCCTTGTTGGTTTGACTATCATCGCCGGTTCTTACCGGTAGATCACCCGTTTTGAAGAAATAGAGAACACTTTAGGAAAAGGAAAGTAGACAATGATATGCCTGCACCGCGATTGTCGGGAACGGAGAAGCGAGATCGTGTGATGAGATCTCCGGTTATCCCATTTGGTAAGATTGATGCCACAAACATAATCAATGGGTTTGGCGAATCTCATAACTGGGTTTGGAGAAGCATCTTTTGGGAACTACCTTATTGGTCTACAAATTTGATTCGTCATAATCTAGATGTGATGCATATTGAGAAGAATGTGTTTGAAAATGTGTTTAACACTGTGGTGAATGTTATGGGGAAGACAAAAGATAACAATAATGCACGTTTGGACATGAAAGATATTTGTAAGCGTCCTGGATAAGAACTTTATGAATCTCCTAATGGTAAGATTGTCAAACCGCATGCAAGGTACACATTGTCCAAAAAGCAAGTTGAAGATGTGTGCACATGGGTTAAGTCTCTGAAACTACCAGATGGATATGCGTCAAACATTGCAAGGTGTGTTATGGGTGGGAAATTGCAAGGGATGAAGAGTCATGACTATCATGTGTTCATGGAGAGACTCATGCCTATAGCATTTCGAGATCTGCTTGATAAACCAATATGGGATGATTTGATGGATCTTAGTCGTTTCTTCAAAGACTTATGTTCAAAATCATTAAATGAGAAGGACATGTCTGTACTTAAGAAGAACATCATAGAGGTCACGTGTAAACTGGAAAAAATATTCCCACCTGGTTTTTTTTACTCTATGGAGCATTTACAAATCCATCTTCCCTATGAAGCTCGTGTTGGGGGTCCAGTTCAATATAGATGGATGTACCCTTTCGAGAGGGTGATAGGAAACCTTAAGAGGAAGGTGAAGAATAGAGCTTATGTCGAGGGGTCGATATGTGAGGCATACAGTTTCGATAAGATATCTACGTTTGTCTCAGACTATTTTCCGGACGAAGTCTTGACAAAGGCCAGTCGAGTATCGAGACATGATGATGGGGAAAATGTTGAACTAAATGGTCGGCTCTCTGTATTTGGTCTATCGGGCTGCGCTTATGGAAAAGGGAAGGATATATTTCTCTCTGAGCAAGAATTACATGCTACACATACTTACATTCTTCTCAATTGCGAGGAGATTGACGAATTTGTGAGGTACACATGTAAACTTGATAATTTATCTTTTAAGTTGAAAATTTATTCCAATATGTTAATATTTATATCATGGTATAGATTGTATGATGACGAGTTAAATGTGAAGCCTCCCGGCATAACTGATAAAGATTTTTAAATCAATCGTGATAAAAATTTGCACTTTGGCTAAAGGACAAAGTAAGTTCAATTTTTAAGCACGTAGAATATATATACTCTATGTTAACTATGACTTCATTTAATAAGATGGAGTTTTTGTAGGCTTTGACTGAGGGATCAATAATTCTGGCTAATGTACAAGTCCTAGCTATGGGACCAGACAGGGACCAAGTTAGCCGCAATGGTTATAAAATAAATGGTTGTGAATTTCACACAAAGGCATATGGGCGCGGTAAAAGAACAACGAACTCTGGAGTTTGTGTCTAAGGAGATTTTTACAATGAGCTTGGTCTTTCCTTTTATGGGGAGTTAGAGGAAATCGTAGAGTTGTCGTACAAGAGCACGTACGGGGGTCATATTCACTTGTTCAAGTGCCGTTGGTTTGATTCAGAAAAAGAGATACGTGTTGACAGACATGGAATCGTCGATATTGACCTCCATAGGTCTGCGTACTCCAACGAACCGTTTGTTTTACCAACTCAAACATTACAAATATACAACACTCCTAGTCCTGTTAGGAAAAGGGATAGACCGCCTACAGATTGGAAAGTTATAATTCATACTCCCGCGCGTAGTCGTGTTGAAGTAGTTGATGGGGAGATTTACCAAGAGCAGATGCTTCATAGTCAAACTATAATAAATGTGGAGGACGACAATGAAGTAATCCAGTTATATGGTGGAGATGAACCACATGAATTAGATCCTGAGTCAATACTTGTGTCAGATGACATTGATACTGAGGAGGACGAGTTATTGACTGAATCTGACACTGAATCTGAAGTCGATGATGGCTATGAATCTGCAACACGTATACATGATGATTCTGAATCAGACATTGACACTTGAACAAATGTAATGTATGTTTAGCATTACATGTTTTTTATATCATTATCATGTTTATGTACTAAACTATTTAAATAAAACTTAGATGTAAATTGCTTTTGTTTATTATCATTTTAAATTCATATATATACATGTTTATATCACTGTCATATTTATTGTCATATATACATGTAATCAAATATGACTCATAATAACATCTTGATATTTGTAATATACAGATGGCTTCTGAAGCAGCGTAGAAAAAGCGGGGCATGGGTAGGGGGCCTAATCATGTGCCAAGGTCCCTACTAATCCGGATGATCGGATTCTTATTCAGATTCTCACTCCTCCGAATAGCACGTACGTCCCGCATATATCATTTTTATATAAGTATTTAAGATTCCATTTATGCAAGATATATAGAACTGTGATGTAAATTGCTTTAATATATCTACTTATCTTTGATGTAAATTGATGTTAATATGCTAATTGATGTTAATATGCTTATTGTATTGAAAATTTATATATTTCTCTTGGTTTGTGTCTTGGGTGCATAGAAATGTTCATATATGCATACCGTCGTGCATGTGGCTGGTCTATATTGTTGGGGAGACTCTGGCGATTTTTTTTGAAGTATTATAAGTATAAGTTTGAAAAATGTTCATAAGTATTATAACTTAGATGTAAATTGCTTTAATATATCTACTTATCGCTGATGTAAATTATTGTATATTATAGTGATTTTTCAGATAATAAGATCGTCAAGTGCATATCACAGTTGTGTTTCTGTAATTGGCTACACACCGTGATTACGTAGGAGCACACCTATCGCCCACAAGGATCTTTGCTTGAAATTTGAATTTCGGTATGTTTTTTAATTATGATATATAATATAATATTCAAAGGATAATTGTTTAATCTTTATTATTATTGTTGTTTTATTTGCGAAAGCGGTATAGATGGGAGGGCGTCCAAGGCTTCAAAGGATCTGAGACATTATTCAGCGGAAGTGCGCGATCCGCACCAAAGATAATTTGAACAAAGAAAGACAAAAAGCCCTTCACAATGCCGAGATCGACCATCCAGGCCAGGGAGAGGATTATATGCACGAGCATAGCCCCTGGTGGTGCACCCAGTCCATATGGGCTGAGATGTGTGCCCAATGGAGAGCTGAGAGCTGGGTGAAAAGACGAAAGATTGCCTCCACCAACAGATCCTCGGGTGTACCCGATGGCGAAAAGGCTAAAAAGGACATCTGAGGCGAAGATTTCATAGTTGCGACATATAACCGCTGAGGTACGTATTTACAAGTTTTAATATGTTTACAATCATGAATTCTAGAAAATATATCACATTTTTACTTAGTAATATTGTGCTATTTTTTGTATAGGAGTCTCAGTCTCAAGGTACACCTATCCATTGGCTGGATGTGTACGTGGCCACCCGTGATGGTCTGCCTGATGCTATCCAGATAGCGGTAATAAGTTTTAACAACTTGATCTTGTTTATCAATGCTTATAGAATTTATTTTTAACTATTTAATTGTTAACATGATGACAGGATACTTATAAGCGTTTATTGAATGAGCGCTATCCTGAAGGCACTCCACGTCCGACTATTGATCAAGAGCTGTGGGAGAGGGCGTCCGTTGTGAAGAAGAACTACATTAAAGGTCAAGGACAACGACGACGCCCATCCTTCAGTGGCTCAGGCAGCTCTGCTACCCAGTCTTCACAGTCATCGAGTCATCCAGCTGTTCACACTCCGGCTGACTGTGTGAGAGCTATATGTCGAGATCGAAATCTTTTGAAGATACTGGGCGGGCATCTAGGGGCTCTTGATCCTAAGGAGTTAGCTGAAGCAGTAGCGACAGCAGCAGCAGGACAACATGGGGATGGTGACGAGGTATAAAATCAATTTGTTGTATATATTGTAGTAATATATATCAGTATCAACATAGTTACAATATTTGTAACTTGTTTTATTATTTTGTTAATTACAGGGTGATCAAGGAGGCGATGATACTTGACATACCTGCTTTAGATCAGTTTTGTAGTTATAATATAAGCTTGTACTTGTATATTTATTATTTAGATGTCTGTATGTTACTTAAACAAGTTTTGAAATGTTATTATATTTATTCATATTGGGTTCTAAAGGTTTAAATACTAGTTTGGTGTATGTTGGTGGACGATGGATGTTTATATTGTTGTGAATACTATTTATATTGTTGTGATTGTGTGTTGGGATAAAGCAGGTACAAAACAGGTACAGGTTTTTGGGAATTCTGCAAAACAACAAAAATCTGGTTTTTTATTTTTTTCATATCAGCGACCGCATGCAGTCGCTGATAGTTATTAGCAACTGCTGACATTTTGAGGGTATCAGCGACCGCATGCGGTTGCTGATGGTGATCGCTGCCACGTAGACCACGTCAGCTTTGGCCCTGGACTATGCTGACTCAGCTTAGTGACCAAATTTATCATTTCGGTCACAAATATAATAGTCGAGATGTGTTCGATTAAGCTAATGGGGTCATTGATGTGCATCCCAAATGACTAGATTTTTATCGACGACTATCGCCGATCGCACGCGATCGCTGCTAGCTATCTGCGACTAAATGGGGTCGCTATTAAGCGATCGCTGATAGACCATTTTCTTGTAGTGTCAGAGGGGGAGTTCTTACGGTTTCTGGAAATTCTAGAAACCCAAAATCAGCCTCGGATGGCTACTTTGACCATCTCCCACCTCCAACATAGTTGTTGTTTAAGGGGTTGTAAGGCATAGATCTATAGTCTATCTAACATACTACAAGATAGCTATAATAACATCAACACATCAACTAACATCTGACAGATTCGTGTCTTACAAAAACCTGTCAGATGCTGGAAACGAGTTTCTGGGTTGCCCAGAAACTCTTGGTCAATCTCGATCAACGGGTTTTGACCGTTAATAACTCACGATCTGGACATGGGATGACTATGATTCCACTTCCAGATCAAAGAACGCATGTCAGCCTACAAATTACAACTTTAAAACAACAAAAATCATAATCATAGAAAGACCTAGAGCGACTGACATATGCTTGTCAGACGACTTTCTAGGGTTCATGGACAGTTTTGAAAACTTCAATTTTTACCCACTTTGATGCTATAGATCTATGATGTAACATCATAGATCATCATAAAACTTCTTCTAACACTTATATAAACACATAAACACGAATCTTTCTTAGCATACAAGATCAAACTATGAGTTAGGGTTTTACCTTCTCTTATCCAATCTTTGATCCATAATCTCCTTAACTGATTTAGGTGTTCTAGGAGCTTGGTAAGTGACTGAATTGCTTTAGAATTTTGGAGGTCAAGAAGAGAGAGAGAGTTGTTGAGAGTAAGATAGCAAAATGACTAAGTTTTATGACTTTCTCTCTCTTTATCTCTTATAAAATGATACATTGTATCTACACATGGCTAGGTGGCAATTTTGATCAGTTGTTGGCTGAGATATAAGTCAATTGGTTGGTCAAGAGTTGGTGAACAACTACAATATGGCAAGATTGACAAGTTACCTTAATAAAAATCTAAAAAGGGCATTTTGGTCATTGTTCTTATAATTTTAATGGCTTGATGGTCAATTGTCCAAACCCTTAGGGTTTAACCATTAGGGTTTAACCCTAAGGTTCTAACCCTTAGGTTTTACAAACTCTAATTCTAGAATTTTCTATTTAGGGTTTTTAAATAGAAAATTAAGATTTCTAAAATAAAATTAGGGTTGTAAATAGAAATTAATATTTCTAATGTATAATTAGGGTTTCCTATTTATATTAACATTTACTAATCACATTAGGCTTGCTAATTAGGATTAGGGTTTCCTAATTAGGCTTTAGGATTCCCGAATTTCAAATTTGGGTTTTTCGGCTTTCGATTTGGGTTTCTAACGGTACGCTAGGGTTTCTAATCCTAAGATTAGGGTTTTTAATCTCTTATTAGGAGGTTTATAAATTTTAAACCTTATCCGATCAATCATTGATCAATAAATATCTTCGGTTCAAACACATACTCATTAATATAGTTATATTAATTATTTTTTCTATCGAATCCCTTTCCAGAAATTAGGGTTAGGGTTTCTAAAGCTGTTAAGAACAACTCTACTCTATTTTTATTAGTTAAAACACAAATTGACCTTCTCGAGACTCGTATCACAGATACTTGTCGAAAAATTGATTAGCAATATTAATATTTAAAAAAAATCGAAAATTTTGGAATTATTCGAAATCCCGGGTTATCACAAACCTAGTAAGAGTTCATGGTCGATTTGACCCCTTAGCAAAAGTATGAAATGTTTTAAAGGAATCCTTATACTCCTAGTTATTCCTTTTTCTTCATGATTCTTGATAAGTATTGAAGGGTAGGGAATGTATGAAAGATAAGAACTTCTTTGAAGAGAAGTTGAGAAGAAGGGTAACCTAAAATTTTGAGGACAAAATTGTGTGAATAAGGGGTGAATGTGATGACCCGGGAATGGGTGTGGTTTTAGAAATTCCGAAGATGGAGTTTTTATAAGGAGGGAAGAATGTGTCAACTTGGAAAATCGGATTGTCCAGAATTTAAGATTTAAAGAATTAGTTATTAATAAAATGAATTTTTATTAATACTATTATGTGTTATGTGTATATTAATCATTCTAGAACCTAGGATGATTATTAATCGGGAGGATTCTAGCTACGAGCAGGACTGAACGAGTAAGAATTTTCAAGACAAAAATTATAATATTCCGGGAACAAAATATTTCTGGGGAAAAAGACGAAAATAGGAACTATTCACCCGACGAAACCCTAAGGGTTAGGGTTTGAATAACCTAAGCCTTTTCGAGAGTTCGGTATGTCGAAATGACATTTCGTCGAAAGATTTAACGATAATATATCGTGAAAAGTTAAGTAAGCCGATAAAAGTTTTTCTCGAAAAACGTGTAAAAATCGGAAGAAATAAAAATGACGAAAAATACTGCTTTGTATTTTTCATTCGTTTAGCTATATTAAGGGAAAATGTGAAGGAAAATGCTTAACACCAAAAAGTGTTTTTAAGTTTTTCGAAAATCCAAAGAATACGTAAAAGTTAATCGGTAAAGGAAAGAAGAAATATGCAAAATATTTGGATTCCGAGAGTCACAGTTTTTAAAACTGTCGGATGAAACCCGAAAGACGGAACCACGAAGCATCCAAGGGAAGCTACGTGAATAGTAAGGACGTGTGAACAGTAAGGAGGTGGTATAGTAAGGATAATTTATGTAATTGCCAAGTAAAGTGCTTATGCTTAATAGCTAAGTAAAGTGCTTATAAGTAATGTGTAAGTAAACTTAAGGGCTAAGTAAACTTAAAGGCTAAGTAGACTTAATGGCTAAGTAAATGTGGAGGCCAAGTAAACTTAGTGCTTAAGACTTAAATAGTAAGGAGGTTTGAGGGCGAAATGACTATTTTGTCCCTATCCTTAGTTTTCTATAAATAGGAAGCTTAATTCATTTGTTTTGGGATTTTGAAAATCCTACACTTTGAGAGAGAGTTCGGATGGGAGAAAGAAGAGGAAGAGGAAGAGGAAAAGCTTGTTCGTGAGCAACCTTTGTCTGAAGAAAATAGATTAAAGGAGAAAGGTAATCCAAAACCTTGTCTCTTATAATTTTTCTTTAAGTTTTCTACGTTAAAAACATAGCTTAATGAGAATAAGGAGTAAAAAATGTTAGAAATGATTTCATATGGTTGAAATCATGAAAAAAGAAGAAATAAGAAAGTAGAAATTTTGTTTATAAATTTCTTAAGGAAGTGTAAGATTCGTACTGAATTAGAACGATCCGAGTGGATCATATGAATGATTAGGTGAAATAAGTTAGGAATGGTGTTCTATAACATCAAATTCCAAGAAAAAGTAAAATCCTAATCAAAATATTGATTAAAAATGAAGAACGAATGAAGAACACGCGAAGAACACGAAGAACGTTGTTAATGGACAAATTTAAATCCATCGTAGGATAATTGTTGTTGATGGACAAGTTTAAAACCATCGCGTATAAGTTAGATGCTTATTGCTTGGTTAGGAACAGTAGAATCGTTCATGAAGAACGGATTAAACTTAGCTATAACGAAGTTATGGCAAAAATTTTGCAATAGACGAACACGAATTGAAAAGTTAGTAAATGAACTCAAATATGTAGGGTTTCATAAGAATGAAAGAGAACGAAGAAAACGTGAGTCGTGGACTCAAGAACGATCGAGTTCCGAGTTTGGATGGCTGAATTACGGACGAATGAACGAAGAACGTTAAAAGCATAAAAATAACCGAAGGGTGAAGATCAAGCCAATCGAATGGCACATTAACGGTTTCAGAACGAAGTTATGTCCAAGGGGTATTGAAGAACGTAAGATAAGGAAGAGAATGGCTTTGGAATGACCTCGTTCTGAGTTATAACGAAGAAGATATGAGATCGTAAAGTACGCATCTCAAACTTGATTCAAGACTTAGAAAATTTTTTAGGTTTTATGCTCGGCGCCGCAACGCCAGCTGTGCCTTGAGAGGCGGCGCCGCTGCACGAGCTCGGGGGATGTGCTTAATTACTGGGGGATGTGCAAGAAAGAAATATGAATATGTAGTTCACCTAAAATAACACTTAAGCAAGTGATTTAAACCTTTAGTAAAGGTTGAAAGGAAAAATTAAACGAGATTAAAAGATGAAGAATGTAAATGATGGATTACATAACTGATATTTGGGGACCGTAGTCACGATAAAACGAACGTGGGGGATTGCTATAATTGTGATTCCTTAGACGTTGAGTGACGAGGGTAACATTTTACATTTCGATGTTATTTCATGGTAATGAGAGATCAATGTAAAGCTTATAGACGCTGTGAACGCAACACAGTTGAGTTGAACGATCGGTCTTAGCATACAGTGAACTGTATGGCTTCGACATTAAGAAAGAATATTGAACATGGGGTTCAGGAGATGGGTAATGAATGAAAGCGATTAAAACCTTAGGTAAAGGTTGAATGAGAGATTAAGCTATGAACAATGTAAACGTTGAATACGTAAACGATTCTCGTGAACCGTATTCGCGTCGGACGAACGTTCTAAATGTACAATGATTGTATGACTTAAACGTTGATAAAGGTAATAAGTAAGATATGATTTATCAAGAAAGCCATAGCGAACGATAATAAGAGAAATGAAAGACGAATGTAAGTCGGATAGAGAATGTTAGAATGAAAGGTAAGCGTTAAACACTTTAACTGACGTGAGGGTTGATCTTTGATGATATGATTGTGAAGTAAATTTATATGCCTGTTATGTGAGAAGTAACATGCGTAGTAAATATTAATTGATTATGAATGCATGAACTGAGTATGTTATTATATATTATGTGATGCATGAAAACTGTTAGAATTGTTGAGATGTCGAGCTCACTCTTGCAAATAACCATTTAAATAACGTAAAATGGTTAACGCTATGAATGAGTAGAATTAATATTGAATGATCGTTCTGAGTATACAGAAGACTGTATGACTTAGACGATAAAGAAGGAATCATGAGGTATGGCATTTAGTTGCCAGAAAACCATAAGGGATAAGAAATTTACTTAACGAACATTATAGTTTTAATGGTTCAAATAAGTAAAGATAAGTTTAGGTTGTAGTACAATCGTAATGTTTGATGGTTGACATATGGGAGCTGAGCTAAACAATTCCTTCAGAGAGCGGAGGTATATTCGAAATTGGCGACTGATCTAACTCACTGTGAAAGACAGTGTAGACGAGACAGGAACTTGTTTGTTGGTTGTTTGTGGGAAACCACTCAGAGTACCACATGGACTACTAGTAGAGACACGATGTGTGCTGAGTCCTAGAAGGGTTATATGAAGAAGATAAGAATGTAAATCATCAAAGATGATGATCGTATGATTAAGAAATCTTCGTATGTTATGAAGCCGTAAACCGGTAAAGAAAGTTAGTCGCGTAAACTTAGATTGTAGGAACGCGAACCTTAAGAAGTAAAGTTAAGAAAACCAATGCGTAAGTCAAGTATATGTGTGAAGTTCCGAATTTTATGAAATGAAAGTATTCAATTTTCTTATAATTATTCTATTTAGTAAATGGTTAAATTGATAAAAGGTTAAAGTTAAGGGTGATATGTAAAAAAATTTCAAAGTAAGCAAGTTGTCATAAAATAATTGGTGATAAAAGTATAGTAATACGCATGGTTACATAGTAGCACATGGTATTGTACATTATCAGTGATTATTGATGCTTAAGTGAGAAGTCACTCAGTTTTATTCAATTATTGTCATAATATTTTATATTATTAAATCAATAATTGAGATGACACAGTTATTCATATTATTATTTACATTATTAATAATGTCTAGAAAGTTTTGTCGAGGAAAGGGGTTAGGTAATATAATTGCGCGCCAATAGGGAGAAATCCTTATCGAAAAGCCCCCTCTTTCCTGGGAATGATCTGGTTGTTAAATATTGTAAGGTATAAAATTAATGATGAATAAGTTCGTGTTGATTAAAGATGAAATTGATATTTCCATTGCGTTGGGATTATTAGTGTTAATGGAAATCGACTTTTATTTCGATAATAATTCACTTCTGCAGGTTATATTGACCAATCGGGTAATTAATCGGATAAATGAGTAATTAATTGTTATAAATTCACATGCTTATAACTATTTGTTCACATGTGTGTACTATTGAGTCAAATGCATGTATTATTAGGGGAGGTGGTGCAAGATTGATAATACTTAAATGACTAAATTAAAAATGGAGGTATAGATGAAGGTACTATACTGTAATTATTTTTTGCACATGTATAGAACTATTGAGTCATGTTAACGTCGAGATTTTTGTTTGTCCCTTTCCGTTACTTGTTCTTTGGTGTTCTCATTTTAGGTGAGATTTGTTTGAAAAAACAAGTGAAAAAGGTCCGACATGTATAATATCGACGATGGACTGTTAAGATTCGCCAGTTGGTTTTTTAAATGGTTGTACCAACACAACCGAGAAAAGGTTTGCACATTAACCCAGTGATGTGACACTGATATACGGGTCGGTGAAACTGAGATTCGTTTAGGGTCTGGGGACTTGGTTATGCCGGGGGAAGGTGTTAGGCACCCCCCGACATCCGTGTTACCACGGTGACCGCCTCTTTTCAAGAAACTATTATCTGAGTATGTGTATGTGTGTGTCAATGTGCTGTTATATGGAAGTTGTGCGAGGCCTCATTCGAACATATATACACAGGGTTTGAGTTTATGTAAAAATTCAATTTTTAACAAGATATAGCAATGATGTTTTAAAAGAGGTTTTTTCAAACCCTGATGCTCAATAGGAATTGAGACCTTTTACACTCCCATTTTTATTAAGTGAGCGGCTGAATTGATTTTATTTGACGGATGTGATGCATCCGTACGAAAATAATATACAAAAATAATGTCGACTTCCTCGTGGGTATGCAAACCATCTGAGGAAATTTAGACATCACAGAATAATTTACAAGCTGCTTACAGCTGAAAATATCCATCACGGGAACCGAATCTAGATCCAATGGGATGAATCTGTGACCAAATGATTCCTAGGCTCACAAAATACTGCAGTTTATATGAAAGCGATGAAGGTGTATATATATAAAAGTCAGAAAATATATATATCTGAGGCAGGATCACCAACCACGAAGCACCTCCATGGGGGATTAGAAGTGTAAATAAAGCTGTTAAAAGCTATCAACCGCCACAGAGGGAACTCCAGACGGGATGAAACGTAAATAAAGTCAGAATACGATCAATCGCCACGTAAGTAAACTCCAAGCAGGACGAAACGTAAAGAAAGCGTAAAGAGATCAACCACCACGTAAGTAAACTCAGAGTGGGACAAAATATATATATATATATATATATATATATATATATATATATATATAAAAGCAATAAACGCATCTGGGATGTAAAAATCAAGCTCATCGAATGAGTTCGACCACAGTTTATATATATATATATATATATATATATATATATATATATATAAGAAAACAAGTAAGCGCTCGCATCAAGTTCAGGCTCAATCGAGGCATAACTCGATAATGTTAGTCAATATATATATGAATATATATATATGTAATATATATATATATATATATACTGGAATGAAACCACGGACCGAAGTCTGGGCAATAGTAAGCAACACGACTCTCAACGTGTAGAAGGGTTTCTGCAAAGATGAAGAGAAAGACTCTAAAGTGTGTAAGAAGGCTTACAACTGACTGATAAAAAAAGCTTCTATATCTTTAGAATGGGTAAACACTGGCTTTTTTGGGTACAAAAGAGTCTATATATGAGTTCACAGGTGTTTAAAAGTGGGAAAATACAGCATGTGTGGCAGTGAAGAAGCGAATCATGAGGGTTTCCCGTCTTTTCTCTTAGAAAATAAGCACCCCAAGCCCCATATTTATAGAGGGGGGAACCGCAGGTCTACCTATGGCACCTAGTAGTAGTGTGTACTGCGGCTTCAAAGGTGCCCCGGCAAAGGTGGGTCCCGTAGTGTCGAAAATCGTGACGCGTTGTTTGCTCGGTCGCTCATAACTTTTAATCCAGGAGTCCGATGGAAGCATGCCATACCATTCTGAAAAGCTCTTTCCAAGAGCTAAACAATAATATATGATTTGACCTTTTTTTATTCCAGGAAGATGGCTCCATGACCGAAATGGCATTCCCGGGTTTCCGTCAGGCAGTCCGTTGAGCCGTTTTGCGTAGTTTGCGTTCGGAAGTTAAGATATGGTTCTTGTGGGAGTTCCTTTGAAGTAATTTGAGTTGAGATGAGTTGATTTGATTTGAAGTGAAGTTGAATTGGAAAAATGACCATTTTGCCCCTCCCGGGGTTATCTCCGGCTTTCGCGTAGTTGTAGCAGTCGTTTCTCAGGGTTATCTCTGAGGTTGACTTGATGTTGACTTTGACTATCCTTAGGGTTATCTCTAAGGTTGGCTTGACCTCCTGGGGCTATCTCTAGGCTTTGATCTTGATCCTCCGGGGTTATCTCCGAGGTTAAAACTGACTTTCCCGGGATTATCTCCGGGGTTTGAACCTGATTTCCCGCGGCTATCTCCGGGGTTGGAAATTGGATCTCCCGGGGTTATCTCCAGGGTTTAAAGTTGATGTCGTAGTCCTCTAGGGTTATCTTTGGAGTGGGAAAAAGACGTTTTTGCCTTCCTGCATGGTTAGTAACAGGAGAAGAAAATTTCGAGTGTCTACAGATGCCCCTCTTTATCATGTTCATGCAATGCAATGGAATGGACATGATAAAGATTAGTAGACACTTGAAACATGACAAGGTATTTTCAATTATGCAAATCGCAATGTAGTGAATGTTTATGATGAATATGAAAATGTTTTCGCAAATCGCCATTCGTAAATCGCACATCGCATTTCGCACATAGCACATCGCTTTTCGCATTTGGCCAAATCGCACTTCGTAACTCGCACATCGCATTTCTCATATCGTATTTTGCATATCGCATCGCAAATTGCATATCGCATATCGCAAATCGCAATGTAATGAATATTATGATGAATGTTAAAATATATTCGTAAATCACTTTACCTTTACCGATCATTGCTGATGCCTATGCTGGTGTTGACTCCAATGGTTTGGCATTTAATTGCTGACTTATTTGATGAAGATAAGTTGGGATGTTTTCCATATCTCTGATGGGGATGACGTTCTAAAATCACCAGACCCTCCCGATGTATTCGCTGGTAGTTACAACGGTAACTATCCTGCTAATCGCCAAACTTTTCCAGTTCCCACTCGAACGGTGGTATACGAAGCTTTTATCGCTAAACTGTGTTGATGTCGCGCTGTATTGATGGCAATAGTTTAGGATTCTAGATCTTCCGATACCTTCACTGAAGTAATATTCCACGGATTACTTCACTAGACTTCGCCTGATGTTACGTTAGATTGATGACAACCACTCGATGTCTCACCCTTCTTGAGGTGATTTGGAGTTTCATTTCACTGTTGGGTACTTGTGCTCCATTTCCTTAAGCATTTGATTCGCAACCCGGCTGAATTGATGACTTGAATGTCGCTAAAATCCCTGGAGGGTGTAATTCATTCTTTCGCTGCCCATATTTGAACGTCAGTGTAGAGGCCTTAACTTTTGAGGACTTAACGCATGTTGATGGTCCAGATTTCAAAACCAAGTCATGTTGTTTGAACTGTCGTAGTCAGACTTTTCTGTTGTAGGATCTTCTTTATAAGTAGAAGGCCGCTCATTTGTGGGCCACATACTTTCCCATGGATTTCATCCATAGCCTCTGAGCTTGGTCCTCCTCCAAACATCTGAGGAGACATCGTTCTGCATCTCTTTTATAGAGTGCATTTCCGCTCAGGTAGAATTTCATAACAAGTCGATGGATATGCCTTTTCCTAGTCGGGCTTGCCTCAACGGGTGTAGATCTATCTTGTGAGCGGTCATTGATATATTGATATCAACGGTGTTGGATGGGAGGTAGTGTAACGACCCCAAAATAGGTCCATTCCATCCAACCCATTCTGAGTCGCCAAAAATATGGTACGAAAAACAACTACAACTTTATTACAACAATTGTCGTGCAAAATACAACAACACATATGCTGTGAGTTTGGATACAAAATATATACCAACTGTAGCACGTCACAATGACACCTTACATAAAGGTATAGTCAAAAACTATTTTAGAAATTAGAATCTTTGGGAAGTGCTCAAGGAAACCTTCGCATACATGGGAGGCCATGCTTTTTAGGTTATGGTAGATATCATATGGCCACAGAATTATCCTTGGTTGACCCAATAGACCCCAAAAAAACGAGAAGATTACTATCATATTCTTCCCAATGGTGAGTCTTCTCTTGACATATCATTATCTCCATTGTCTCTAATTGGGTATTATACTCCAAACAAACACCAAGATTATATAGTTAGTGCTTGTAAATATACTCAAAGAAGTGGATGAACACAACCATGTCTTATGATAACACGAGTTTGTATGTCATTAGACATCTTGTATGATAGTGACAAAACACCCTTCCAAAGTTGGGTTAGCCCACCCTATTTAATTCACAAAAATAACTATTAAATGATGTATAAAATACAACACACTAAAGTCCTCAATAAAATTATTTCCATACTCTTTAGGAGAACCTCAACAACTATAGACCACCGTTCTATTCCCTTGTTATCCCCTCAACCCAAACTACACTTTTATTACACGAAAGGAATTATGAAACAAAAGGGTGAGCACAACTAGCTCGAAAAGAATATTATGACTAAAGATAAATAAATTATCAATAGTCTTCATCGTTAATAAATCGGAGATTTAGAACATATGGTAGATGATAAAACTTTTCAACCATAGTTTAAAATGAACGAGCAATCCATTAAAAGAGTCAAATAGACTATAAAGTCTATTGTTTTTTCCACGTTAAAAGTCCACCAACAATATTTTATCCCTGTAACATCAATCAACAATTCCTGTCCACAATCATGTGTATAACTCATAATCGTAATTGTAGTTCTAAATTCCTTTCATCATCCAAGACAAAGATAATTTTCATCACTTGTCTTTACCTGAAACATCAAAGATCATGGTTATACCAAATCACAGTTCATGTTCATAATCATACTAATAAATTCATCTTTGCACCACGGCCAAAGATATTCATCAACAGTTCATCTTTACACTACAGATTAAAGATATTCATCAACAGGTCATCTTTGCATTACGAGCCAAAGATATTCATCAATAATTCATCTTTGCACTACAGGCTAAAGATATTCATCAACAAGTCATCTTTGCACTACAAGCCAAAGATATTCATATATCAAAGAAATACATAATCATTTCAGAAGTTATATAACAATAATTATAACCATGTTGATCAATTCACCTTTGCACTTAAGCTAAAAATATTCAATTGTAAATTCAATGGTCATGATCATACCAGTCAACAATTCAACTTTTGCACTACTGGCCAAAGAGAACCTATGGTCACGATCATACCAATAATCTACCCATCTTTACACTCAAGTCAAAGAGAAATATCATCATTAGGGTTATAAGAATGTTATATAAAAACAATATAATCAAAACATGGTTTTAATTTCAAGAGTAAGATTCATAAATCAACGATAATTTGGTCGAGAAGAAGAAACAATTTGTCGTGAATAGTACTTCGATTCGACATATAGTACCGTATATCGTGCTTAGTAATCTCGACACGAAAAGATAAAGTTTCATAATAAAATTCATATCCATATTTATAACACCTTAATCCAAATGTTATAAATCACTTAGAAATCTCATAATCTAATATTATTAATATTACAATAATATTTTAATCATTTCTTAAACTTATAAATAATTTAATCCAATTATTTACACTTTAATAATTAATGCATTTAATCATCTAAAATGCCAAACTCATAAGATTTCATCATCATTAACCAAAACCCTCATAAAAATATGCATATACCTCATATATGATTCTCAAGCCAATAAATCATATTTTCCAATTTTCTTACTTCACATAACATATTTAATTCATTTACTCATAACTAGATTATTTTCATGAAAAATACCAAATCAGTTCCAAAAATATTTCTTTTTCTGGAATTTAGCATAACATAGTCCCATATTGAATATATATTTTCTCTAAATTTTAAAAATTCATTTACTATTTTTCAAATGGCCAAAACCAACCGAATATTTAAACATTTATCATAAATTATACTTTTATCCAAAAATTCTGAAATTTACACGGTATACTGATATTATATAGATGTACTCCCAATAAATATTTCATCAATTTTGGAGTTAATCACAAGGAGTTATTAATAGTTACTTTTAAAATAGTATTTTCTCATAAAATCCATAACTCCTAATCTATACATCCAAAAATTGCCATTTTTGGACACACTCTACAAAACTCATCAAAATATCATTTCAAATTTTTCCAGAATTTTTGAAGGTTCAGGAAAATTTCGAAACTAAAAACATAATAACCCTTAAAATCCCTTACTATCCCTTACCTCAAAAAAGAGATAAAGATTTGACCGAATAACGGTGTGAACGAACTTGCACCGTATAGCAATACTCAAAGTATACTCAAAATACTCACAAGAATACGCTCGATAATATAGAGAGAGAAAACTTCAGTTTCTGGTGTGATTTTCAATTCTAACCTAAGCACCCTATTTATAGGAAAATACTTAGAACACCAAAGCAGAAAATTTAATAAAATATTAATATATATTATTTTTATTCCAAAGAACACTTATTTTGCTTCAAAACCTCAGCCACCAAACAGCCCACCTCACAAGACTTGCACAAAAAACGTTTTTGTTATTTAAATTATTTTAAACTTCCAAAAATCAATTATTTCAGAGCTTCAGAACATCAATAATTCATAATAAATAGCCCTTTTATCAAAAAAATTCGAATCTCGCGAGTTTTAATAGGAAATTCAATTCTCTACAACTTTACAGAAGAAAGGTTTTCCAAATTCCAAACAGAAATTGATCGAAATCCACAAACCAAGCGATTTTCAAAGTTATAATCAAATTTTTGGTCAATAATTATGTCCACCAACACACAAAACATGTGTTAAACATTTAATGCCACAAAAATACTCTTCCTCCTCATATACTTATATATTCCACATTCATTATAAAAATATCACCATTAATATATTATTAAAATAATATATTTAAATGAATTATTTTATCGAAAAAGATAAAATATTAATTTTCAACAATTGTCATTTTAAAATTTTCTCCATCTATATCCACATAAAATCAATATTTTCCTCATCATAAAAATCAATAATTAATTATTCACAAATAATATTACATAATCACAATATTAACAACTGTGCAGGTTCCTCAGAAAGAGGGGCTTTCAATAAGAATTTCTCTCATCGGGCGCGCGCAATTAGGTGATCAAACCTCTCTCTTAGATGAGAACTTTCTAGGCATTGCCAATAATGTTATCCAATAATATTATTCAGATAATATGAATTATTGCTCGATAATGGAAAAATATCGCATCGTGACAATTATTGAAACAACAATAATATAAAATATCAACGTAGCAATTATTGAATCAATAAAATAAAATATTGAATAAATAATTCTCGTAACAATTATTGAGTAATGCCTTCACGAAAAAAAAATTATCATGCTTCATGAATAGTACTCGTGAATAGTAACTTCGTGAATAGTAACTCATGAATAGTAACTCGTGAATAGTAACTCATGAATAATAACTCCTGAATAGTAACTCATGAATAGTAATTAAAAAAAAATTGAATAATTTTATTTCATAAAATTCGGGGTCTTACAATCTCCCCTCCTTATGAAATTTCGTCCCCGAAATTTACGTACCTGGTATTTCAAAGATTTGAGAATACCTTATTTTCGTTTCAGATTCTATCTCCCCTGTCATCATGATTTTTCCATTGCTCATCTCCTGTATTTCAGATATCATTCTAGAATACAGCTTCAAAATAAGGGTTAATTTAACAAATTAACATATCACATAATATCCCGATATTATAACTGACCAACAAATAAGCTTAGGTAGGACACACTAGCGAAGGATTTACTTATCTCTCCCCTCCTAGTTCTAATCCCGATCTCCGCCAGAGATCATATCCCTAAGCTCTGATACCAAATGTAACGACCCCAAAATAGGTCCATTCCATCCAACCCATTCTGAGTCGCCAAAAATATGGTACGAAAAACAACTACAACTTTATTACAACAATTGTCGTGCAAAATACAACAACACATATGCTGTGAGTTTGGATACAAATATATACCAACTGTAGCACGTCACAATGACACCTTACATAAAGGTATAGTAAAAAACTGTTTTAAAAATTAGAATCTTTGGGAAGTGCTCAAGGAAACCTTCGTACATGGGAGGCTATGCTTTTAGGTTATGGTAGATATCATATGGTTACGTAATTATCCTTGTTTGACCTAATAGACCCCAAAGAAAAACGAGAAGATTACTATCATATTCTTCCCAACGGTGAGTCTTCTCTTGACATATCATTATCTCCACTGTCTCTAATTGGGTATTATACTCCAAACAAACACCAAGATTATATAGGTAGTGCTTGTAAATATACTAAAGATGTGGATGAGCACAACCATGTCTTATGATAACACAAGTTTGTATGTCATTAGACATCTTGTATGATAGTGACAAAACACCCTTCCAAAGTTGGGTTCGCCTCACCCTATTTAATTCACAAAAAATAACTATTAAATGATGTATAAAATACAACACACTAAAGTCCTCAATAAAATTATTTCCATACTCTTTAGGGAGAACCTCAACAACTATAGACCACCGTTCTATTCCCTTGTTATCCCCTTCAACCCAACTACACTTTTATTACCTGAAAGGAATTGTGAAACAAAAGGGTGAGCACAACTAGCTCAGTAAAGAATATTATGACTAAAGATAAATAAATTATCAATAGTCTTCATCAGTAATAAATCAGAGATTTAGAACATATGGTAGATGATAAAACTTTTCAACCATAGTTGCAGCGGAACGAGCAATCCATTAAAAGAGTCAAATAGACTATAAAGTCTATTGTCTTTTCCACGTTAAAAGTCCACCAACAATATTTTATCCCTGTAACATCAATCAACAATTCCTGTCCACAATCACGTGTATAACTCATAATCGTAATTGTAGTTCTAAATTCCTTTCCTCATCCAAGACAAAGATAATTTTCATCACTTGTCTTTACCTGAAACATCAAAGATCATGGTTATACCAAATCACAGTTCATGTTCATAATCATACTAATAAATTCATCTTTACACCACGGCCAAAGATATTCATCAACAGTTCATCTTTACACTACAGGTTAAAGATATTCATCAACAGGTCATCTTTGCATTACGAGCCAAAGATATTCATCAATAATTCATCTTTGCACTACAGGCTAAAGATATTCATCAACAAGTCATCTTTGCACTACGAGCCAAAGATATTCATATATCAAAGAAATACATAATCATTTCAGAAGTTATATAACAATAATTATAACCATGTTGATCAATTCACCTTTGCACTTAAGCTAAAAATATTCAATTGTAAATTCAATGGTCATGATCATACGGTCAACAATTCAACTTTTGCACCTCTTGGCCAAAGAGAACCTATGGTCACGATCATATACCAATAATCTACCCATCTTTACACTCAAGTCAAAGAGAAATATCATCATTAGGGTTATAAGAATGTTATATAAAAATAATATAATCAAAATATGGTTTTAATTTCAAGAGTAAGATTCATAAATCAACGATAATTTGGTCAGAGAAGAAACCAATTTGTCGTGAATAATACCCCGTATTCGTACATAGTACCGTATACGTGCTTAGTAACCTCGACACGAAAAGATAAAGTTTCATAATAAAATTCATATCCATATTTATAACACCTTAATCCAAATGTTATAAATCACTTAGAAATCTCATAATCTAATATTATTAATATTACAATAATATTTTAATCATTTCTTAAACTTATAAATAATTTAATCCAATTATTTACACTTTAATAATTAATGCATTTAATCATCTAAAATGCCAAACTCATAAGATTTCATCATCATTAACCAAAACCCTCATAAAAATCAAGATATACCTCATATATGATTTTCAAGCCAATAAATCATATTTTCCAATTTTCTTACTTCACATAACATATTTAATTCATTTACTCATAACTAGAATATTTTCATGAAAAATACCAAATCAGTTCCAAAATATTTCTTTTCGGGATTTAGCATAACATAGTCCCATATTGAACATATATTTTCTCTAAATTTTAAAAATTAATTTACTATTTTTCAAATGGCCAAAACCACCAAATATTTAAACATTTATCATAAATTATACTTTTATCCAAAAATTCTGAAATTTACACGGTATACTCGATATTATATAGATGTACTCCCAATAAATATTTCATCAATTTTGGAGTTAATCACAAGGAGTTATTAATAGTTACTTTTAAAATAGTATTTTCTCATAAAATCCATAACTCCTAATCTATACATCCAAAAATCACCATTTTTGGACACACTCTACAAAACCCATCAAAATATCATTTCAAATTTTTCCAGAATTTTTGAAGGTTCAGGAAAATTTCGAAACTAAAAACATAATAACCCTTAAAATCCCTTACTATCCCTTACCTCAAAAGAGCAAGATTTTGATTGGAATAATTTGAAACGAACTTGCCGTAGTATAGCAATACTCAAAGTATACTCAAAATACTCACAAGAATACTCGATAATATAGAGAGAAAACTTGATTTCGGTGTGATTTTCAATTCTAACCTAAGCACCCTATTTATAGGAAAATACTTAGAACACCAAAGCGTAAAATTTAATAAAATATTAATATATATTATTTTATTCCAAAGCACACTTATTTTGCTTCAAAACCTCAACCACCAAAACAGCCCACCTCACAAGACTTGCACAATAAACGTTTTTGTTATTTAAATTATTTTAAACTTCCAAAAATCAATTATTTGAGCTTCGTAACTTCAATAATTCATAATAAATAGCTCTTTTATCAAAAATTGAATCTCGCCAGGTTTTAATAAGAAATTTAATTTCTACAACTTTGCGTAAGAAAGTTTTCCAAATTCCAAATGTAAATTGACCAAATCCACAAGCGGACGATTTTATAAAGTTATAATCAAATTTCTATTCAATAATTGTGTCCACCAACACACAAAACATGTGTTAAACATTTAATGCCACAAAAATACTCTTCCTCCTCATATACTTATATATTCCACATTCATTATAAAAATATCACCATTAATATATTATTAAAATAATATATTTAAATGAATTATTTTATCAGAAAAAGATAAAATATTAATTTTCAACAATTGTCATTTTAAAAATTTTCTCCATCTATATCCACATAAAATCAATATTTTCCTCATCATAAAAATCAATAATTAATTATTCACAAATAATATTACATAATCACAACATTAACAACCAGGAAGTTCCAAGGAAAGAGGGGGCTTTCCAATAAGAATTTCTCCTTACTGGCGCGCAATTAGGTGACCAAACCTCTCCTTAGACAGAACTTTCTAGGCATTGCCAATAATGTTATCCAATAATATTATTCAGATAATATGAATTATTGTCTCGATAATGGAAAATATCAGATCGTGACAATTATTGAAACAACAATAATATAAAATATCAACGTAGCAATTATTGAATCAATAAAATAAAATATTGAATAAAGAATTATCGTAACAATTATTGAGTAATGCCTTTCACGAAAAAAATTATCATGCTTCATGAATAGTACTCGTGAATAGTAACTCGTGAATAGTAACTCATGAACAGTAACTCATGAATAGTAACTCATGAATAGTAATTAAAAAAAAATTGAATACTTTTATTTCATAAAATTCGGGGTCTTACAGGTAGAACATCCGATACTTCTCCAATGTAATTCCCATAGGTTGGAGCCTTTTGTTGGGCAAATGTGAGGGTTGGCATGTCTTCCTTGTCATGTATGTTGCTCAAGGAGGCCCAGGTTGCTCGAGCATCCGTAAAATCATTCCTATTCCGAGGAATGTGGAGGAAAGATTTTTCTTCAAACTCCGAAGCCATCTATAGAACCTGCCGATGGTAAGGCAACAACTGTAGAACCCGTTGAAGAGATTTTTTCTTTTTCTTTTCTTTTTTTTATTAGATCGTGAAAAAGAGCCATATGGCTCACTGATAGGTAGCTCAGGCATTGATGAGGCCGAATGACAATCGTCTGTAGCAAAGGGCTTCCCAAGGTGTGATGAATAAAGTTTTCTCATAATCATCTTCAGCAACAATGATTTGATGGTACCCCGCGGAGCAATCAGTGAAGGAATACATGTTGTATCGAGCTGTATTATCAATAAGTATGTGGATGAACGGCACGTGAAAGCTATCTTTGAGGCAAGCTTTATTCAAATCTCTGTAATCCACACAAACTCGCACCTCCCTTCCCGATTTCAGCACGGGGACTACGTTGGATAGCCATTCAGGTTATGTTGACACCATGATGATGCCGGCTTAAAATTGTTTCACAATTTCTTCTTTAAATTTTAACTTCCACTCAGGTTTTAATCGCCTGAGCTTCTGCCTGAGTGGCTTGAATCCCTCTTTTATGGGAAGGCGATGAATGATAATGTCCGTGTATAAACCGACCATGTCATCGTGAGACCATGCAAACACATCCTGGAATAGGGTCAATAGAGTAACCATGTAATTCCTTTGGTTTTGAGTGAGGTCTGTACCAATTTGGATTTGTTTGGGGTTTTCTAAGGTTCCGAGGTTTAAAAGAGGTGGTTTGTTCAAGATTTTGCTTGGGTTTGTCTTTGACCCATTCTTTAATCTCCTGAGGTATCTCATAGTCTTCTTGTATTTCCATCAAGTCTGAGTCCAACTTTACATCAAAGTTACAGTCCTTATGGAGAATAGGCACCTCATCAACACGTACAGACACATCTAAATTGAGAGTCCTGAAACAAAATATGCTTTCACTTAGTATATAACACTGTTCAATCACACAAAGTGTTAGCCTATAATGACAAAAGTAACTGCTAATACTGTACAGAAAAAGTAAGCAGTTATTGCTATCTACAAGGCAGAGAGAGTTTCTTTCCTTTTTACCCTCATCGGCAAATGCAAGGAGTGCTGCTTCAATTGTCGAGGGCAAAGTCTTGGTGAACTGCAGTGATGGAGGGGCTATCACCAACCTCCTTCTTCCGAATGATGACCATTACGTCTGGGCAATCATCGTCTGGGGTGTTAGTGTTTGAGAAGTATTTGTTTGGGTTTTTGTTTGGTTTGACCGCACCATTGATGGCTACCTACATACTCCTATTGAAGAGGAGATCAGGTCTTTCGTAGTTCAGGCTTTGGTTTGAAAAGGTTCAAAGGGGTAAGTGGTGAGAAGAGTGTAGAGATATTTTTTCCTTTTTTATTTATTTACATGCATTTAAAATAAAAGGCATACTACGAAGAAAGTGATACTGTTCCAACATTTTCTAGAACTCGCAACTTCATCCCCTGGATCTACATCTTCTCGGCTAGTTGAGGCTTGATAGTCTAGTTGTCAGTGGTTATGTCGCCATCAGGGCTTGTGATAGAGGTTACCCCTTGATTTTGAATGTCTTCACTTGTGGCCATAACTTGATCGCTTCATGATTCAGTACATTCCTCAGGGACGCTTGAAATGGATGCATTGAAAAAAGGGATGAACTCTGGATTCTTTAATGGGTTGGATTCCCCGACAATCTCACCACCTTTTTCTTCATCTATTCATTTGCCTTCTTCATGGGTTTCAAAGGATTCAACCATGAAATCTCCCTTGAACTGTTGTTGCATTTCTTGCAAAGAACTTTCCTTTTTGGTTTTTTCTTCCTTGGAAAGGATTAGTATTTCCTCCGCATCATCCAAGGTGATAAGATCAGGAACGTGGTTGATATCTTGGAACCATAGGACGTTTGATGTTGGCGTGGGAATCTCCTTTGGGGATGCCTTTGTCTCTTCTGTCATTTCTTGCATTAGGATCACTCCACCTTGTGTTCTGGCAGAATTGTCGCTCATAGCCTTCACCTCATTTGAACTGCCTATCTCGAATGGACATCTTAAGCTTTTTATTTCCTTTTCGCCCTTTTTGGTCATGGGAAATTCTATATCCAGCTCTCCATTTTCAATGAGATCCTGGATTTTATGTCGCAAAGACCAGCATTCTTCAGTCGTATGCCCAAGTGAGTTAGAATGGTAGAGACATATCTTGGTGGAATCATAACTCATTATCTTGGGATTTATAGGAGGCAGCAACTTAGTAATCCTTCCTTTGGTTATCAGAAAGTGTAGCATTTCTTCATTGGATTTTGCTTAGAGGGGTGAATTTACGGACTCTTTTGGAGGTTATTTTATCTTTCATCTTTGAGAATTCGCATTCCCTCGATTGGTTCTTCCGCTGGCGAGATCTTCTAGCAATTTTATCATCCCCATTTTCTTGTATTTCCAGCCTGCTTTGATCTTCTTCATTTAGCTGGCTCATCGTGGAGTCCTTTTTCTCTTGGCTTTTCGATAGTTGAGTGAAAAATTGCCTTGTTTTCTCGATGTTGGCGCACTATCGCCTTAGCCAAAGGAGTTTACTTGATTCTGGATCGCATCCAATTTTTGCATTACTGGCATACCCTCCTCCGAGTTTTCCCACTCTAGGACATTTGTTATGCACTTTTGGGGGTATTCCTCAATCCTTCGTATGTATTTTTACGAATTGGATACATTTCAGTTTCCTAATTCGATCATGTTTACTTCTTCGGTATCATGTCGCAACAGAAGGTTGGTGTTGATATTTTGTTGGTCAGGTTGTTCGACCACAATACTGCCACTTTCGATCAAATTTTGAATCTTATGTTTTAAGGACCAACAATCCTGTGTATCGTGTCCTGGAGACCCTGAGTGGTAAGCACATCTCTGGCTTGGATTGTATCTTTTGCTCCCTGGTTCCAGAGGTGGAGCTAGTTCGGTAATTTTCTTGTGATCCATTAATATCGCCAATACATGTTCAAGGGAATCGCCCAGTGGAGTAAATACCCGATTTTCCATTCTTTCAAATTTTCTTTTCCTGTCTGGGTATTGGTTGCATGCAATCTGTTGTTGAGATAGCAGATTGTCTTGCATTTTCCAAATGGGGGGACTGTAGTTTGGCCTCCTAGCTTTCCCCTGTACAACAAGGGATACATCTTCATTACCTTTATCGGGTACCCCCTTGGGATCGCTCGCATACTTGCCAGTTTGTATATGTTTGGCGACTGCATCCAAGGCAATGAAGTCTTTAATCTTGTCTGCCTTCAGGCCCATCTCTGCCATTTTGCTGTGTTTGATCATTTCCGCAAATGGCTTTCTTATGCCTGCTAGGATCCTCTCATAGTAAGGAGCCTCTTGGATATCAATAAATGTCATTACCATCTCAGTTTCATTATTGATGGAATGACTTATGCCGCTAGATGTCTCCACCTTTAGGCATATTCTAAAAAGATTCAAGATTTTTGTTTTTTCACTTTAGTCACTTGATATCGATCCGGTGCCATTTGGATCAAAATCTGATCGATTTAGAAAGGTGTGGGCTAATTCTTCCCGATTATGGATTTTGGCATTGTCAAGTCACGATACCGTGCTTTAGCTTCTCCGGTGAGACTCTTTTGAAAAAGTTTCATTCGACGCTTTCATTTTCAAAGATAAGACCCAGATTCGCCAATGTACAATTTTAGGTGCTTATAGGATCGCTTTGCCCATTGTATTTTTTTTAAACTCGGGACTTTGAATTTGGTAGGATATTGTGCCCCTCGAATATATACAGAGATCTGAATAGGTGACACTCCCATAATTTCCATCCCTTTAATCGAATTTGGATGGTATCCTCCATTTGTTGGACTTTCTTTCTTATATCCCGGTTTCGATCATCCACGAGATTTGTTATTTCTTTATTGGAATGAGATTTAGGTATCCGGGTTTCCATCTTTTTACCAATGCCCTGACTGCCCCCTAGTGTGAAGGACTCTGGTTGAGTAGGCATGTCAAGCCTGCGTGATTTTTACTTTGTTCTTTTAGAAAGACAACCAATTCTGCTATCTGATTCCTTAATCCTTCAAACTCCTATCGGGAAATAGGAGTAGGATCAGGTTTTCCCGGTGTAGCCATGCCTAAAGGTGGGATCAGTGCCTTCTTGGACTTTAAACGGGTAACGGAACCGATTGCTTCCCTGCGAAAGACTTACATAGTTTAGTCTTTAGGGAATGTATATAATAACATGCTATGTGACGTGTTCATTTTAGGAATTTTATCCTGCAAAACTGATGGCAGCTGTTTGTAGCATGTTAAATATGTATGTGTACACATTTCTTCATATTTCTCATTACATGGAGATAGATATGGAATGTAATTACAAGTAATTGTGTTTACAAGTAATTTGAAATGAGAGCATGAAGAGACTTTCCTCCATTTTAGGTTTATCAGAGGCTGACCTATCTTAGGTTACTCTCGCGGCTTTTTGGCATGAAGGTTCCCAAATCATCGCAATCTACTAGACGAGAAGTTAATCTGGTCTTTCAACTGGAGCGAATTTGGGTGGTGCCTTTCCTGAGCCTCAGAGAATTAGTCTTCTCACGAGTCCAAGAATCAAACACCGACGGATAGCCTCTCTGGGAGGACACACAACATACATTCATATACATCGCGTCTCACCGTATAAAAATGATGATATGTGCGAAGCACTAATATCCCAAGCAGATATGGTGCAAAACACTAACATCACAAGCAGTTATGGTGCGAAGCACTAAGTGCAATAAGGAAATGCATTCATACACATTCATCAAAAATGTAAATGTAACATCCACACACAAGCAGATAACAGTTTTGAAAAGATTGTAATAACGGCTTAAGTCCTCTTACTGGAGTCCCCAGCTGAGTCTCCACCTGTCGACGTTGGGATTTTTGTGTTTCCTTTTCGTTACTTGTTCTTTGGTGTTCTCATTTTAGGTGAGATTTGTATAAAAAAACAAGTGAAAAAGGTCCGACATGTATAATGTCGACAATGGACTGTTAAGAGTCGCCAGTTGGTTTTTTAAATGGTTGTACCAATACAACCGAGAAAAGGTTTGCAAACTGACCCAGTGATGTGACACTGATATACCGGTCGGTGAAATCGAGATTCGTTTAGGGTCCGGGGACTTTGTTATACGTGGGGAAGGTGTTAGGCACCCCCCGAAATCCGTGTTACCACGATGACCGCCTCTTTTCAAGAAACTATTATCTGAGTGTGTGTGTGTGTATGGGTCAATGTGCTGTTATATGGAAGTTGTGTGAGGCCTCGTTCGAACCTATATACACAGGGTTTGGTTTATGTAAAAATTCAATTTTTAGCAAGATATGACAATGATGTTTTAAAAGAGGTTTTTTCAAACCTTGATGCTCAATAGGAATTGAGACCTTTTACACTCCCATTTTTATTAAGTGAGCGACTGAATTGATTTTATTTGACGGATACGAGGCATCCGTACGAAAATAATATACAAAAATAATGTTGACTTCCTCGTGGGTATGGAAACCATCTGAGGAAATTCAGACATCGCAGGATAATTTACAAGCTGCTTACAGCTGAAAATGTCCATCATGGTACCGAATTTAGATCCAATGGGATGAATCTATGACCAAATAATTCCTAGGCTCACAAAATACTGCAGTTTATATGAAAACAGTAAGCAGGTATATATATAAAAGCTGTAAATATATATATAGACAGGATCACCAACCACGAAGCACCTCCATGGGGATCGTAAATATAAATAAAGTCATTAAAGCTATCAACCACCACTTGAGGAACTCAAAGCGGACGTAAACGTAAATAAAGTCATAAATACGGCCAATCGCCACGTAAGTAAACCCCAGCAGGTGATTTAAACGTAAAGAAAGTCAGAAGAGATCAACCACCACTTAAGTAAACTCTAGGTGGGACAATATATATATATATATATATATATATATATATATATAAAAGTAATAAACGCATATAGGATGTAAAATCAAGGCTCATCGAACAAAGTTCGACACTGTTTATATATATATATATATATATATATATATATATATATATATATATATATATATATATATATATATATATATATATATATATATATATAAAAACAAGTAAACGCCTGCCATCAAGTTCAGGCTCAATCGAGGCATAACTCGACAATGTTAGTCAATATATATATATGAATATATATATATATATATATATATATATATATATATATATCGATCGAAGGAAACCACGATCAAGTCAAGGAAAAAGCAAGCAAAACGACTCTCAACGTGTAGAAGGGTGTGTGCAAAGATGAAGAGAAAGACTCTAAAGTGTGTGAGAAGGCTTACAGCTGACTGATAAAAAAGGCTTCTATATCTTTAGAGTGGATAAACACTGGCTTTTATGGGTACAAAAGAGGATATATATGAGCTCACAGGTGTTTAAAAGTGGGAAAATACACTGTATCGCAAGTGCAGAGTGAATTGTGCAGGGTTTGCCCGTCTTTTTCTCTTAGAAAATCAGCACCCCAAGCCCCATATTTACAGAGGGGGGAGCTGAAGGTCTACCTATGGCACCTAGTAGCAGTGTGTATTGCCACTCGCCCGGTGTCCCGGAGGCGGTGTGGGTCCCGCGTGTGTCGGAATACGTGACGCGTTGTTCGCTTTGGCCGCTCATAACTTTCAATTCGGGATTCCGATGGAAGCGTGTCATACCATTCTAAAAAGCTCTTTCTGAGAGCTACACAATGATATATGATTTGACCTTTTTTGATTTCAGGAAGATCGGTCCATGACCGAAATGTCATTCCCGGGTTTCCGTAAGGCAGTCTATTGAGTCGTTTTGCATAGTTTGCGCTCAGAAGTTAAGATATGGTTCTTGTGGGACTTCCTTTGAAGTAATTTGAGTTGAGATGAGTTGATTTGATTTGAAGTGAAGTTAAGTTGGCAAAATGACCATTTTTCCCCTCCGGGGGTTATCTCCGGCTTTCGCGCAGTTGTAGCAGTCGTTTCTTAGGGTTATCTCTGAGGTTGACTTGATGTTGACTTTGACTGTCCTCAGGGTTATCTCTGAGGTTGGCTTGACCTCCTGGGGCTATCTCCAGGCTTTGATCTTGATCCTCCGGGGTTATCTCCGAGGTTGAAACTGACTTTCCCGGGATTATCTCCGGGGTTGGAACCGAATTTCCCGGGGCTATCTCCGGGGTTGGAAATTGGATCTCTCGGGGGTTATCTCCGGGGTTTGAATTTGATGTCGTAGTCCTCCAGGGTTATCTTTGGAGTGGGAAAAAGATGCTTTTGCCCTCCTGCATGGTTAGTAACAGGAGAAGAAAATTTTGAGTGTCTACAAGTTACATGATTGTACTATTGATTCACATGATATACTATTAGGGGAGGTGGTGCAAGTTTGATAATACTTGCAGGACTAAATTAAAAATGAAGGAAAAGATAAAGGTATTATACTGTAATATTTTGTGCCCCAAAATGTGCAATTATCGCAAATATATTTTCCTATAAATAGAAGCTCATTCTTCCTTCATTCTCACAAATTCACTAAGACTCACAAGAGCAATTATAGAGAGAGAAGATATAGAGAGAGAAACTATAGAGAGAAAGAAGAAGAGAAGTCTGCTACTTCATTATTTTAGTATCTAGTCTTATTTTGAGGTAAGGGGTATTATTTCTTTCATATTCGTAAGGGATATTATTTTTGTTCAATATTTGTATGAAATATTATTTTCTTCCATACTATGTAGTATGTAAGTAATATTATTTCATTTTGTAACCCTAATTCTACACTCATTTTGTTGAAGTGTTGCTTCTATACTCCATGAAATTAGTAGAATATCCTTGATATTTGCGCTTCATCCAGTATCTTTTCATGGAAATATTATTCTGAGCTTTCTTGATAATTATTGATCTTTTTATGCTGAAATACTATTCATGAGTTACTATTCATGGGTTACTATTCATCGGGTTACTATTCACTCAAATATTATTCATTCGGGTATTCGGGAAACTTTTTGTGCCAGAGTACTATTCACGAGTTACTATTCACTTGAATATTACTCACTCGGGTATTTTGGACACTTTTCATGCTAGGGTACTATTCACGAGGTACTATTCCCGAAGTACTATTCATAGGGTACTATTCACGGAATACTATTTACCCGAAAAATATATTTCTGTTATGTCCGAATTATTTTTGATACATTAAAATTATTCTTGAATTTTACTCCACAAAGCATTATCATGTTGACAATTTGGATATTTTTAAACTCTGGATAAATTTAAAGTCTTTAATATTTATCCTTGATTTCGTTTGATTAATGCTTATATCATTGTCATCATCCTTATGCTTATATTGTAATGAAAGTCATATGTGGCTTACGTGCATAGATGGACTGTTGATTGGTATGATTATGACTAGGGATAATTTGGCATAATCATGACCGTAATGTTACAAATGATGTGGTAAAAGTCCTCATTGGCCCGTAGTGCAAAGATAGACAGGTGTATGACATGATCATGACCACTGGTGATACTAACGAATATCTTTGGCCGTAGTGCATGGATAATTCGATGATGTGATTGGCATGATCATGACCATTAGTTAACAGTTGAATGTCTTTCGCCGTAGTGCATTTATAGGAAATTGATTGGTATGATCATGACCATTGGTCTTATAGTTGAATATCTTTGGCCCGAAGTGTAAAGATAGACAACTGATTGGTATGATCATTATTATTACACTTGAATGTCTTTAGCCTTTGGGGTAATCATATTCAGTGAACGTTCTATTAAGCCTTTATGGCAAGGAAAAACTGTTGATTCACATTATTATAAACAAGAATTGTGAATTTAACTAAAATCTTTGGTGGTTCAGGTGAAGACAGGTGATAAAAGTTCTCTTTGTCTTGGGTATAATAATGAACCGTTAATGGGTATTACAGGGATAAAATTGATGATACACTTTTAAATCATAGAAGATAGTAGATATCATGCTCTACTTGACTCTTCTAATGGATTGCTTGTTCCAGTGCAGTTGTTGATCTAAAACTTGTTGTCTATTGTATTATATCAGTTGTTATACTGTTGAAGGCTAAGGATAATTTATTCTGCATTATCTTAGTCATAATATTTCTTACTGAGCTAGTTGAGCTCACCCTTTTCTTTCATTGTTCTCTTCAGGAAATGAAAATATAGTTGGGACGAGTCGGGGAATGGAGTGATGGTCCAGGATAAGTGGCTTTAGTAGTCCTCACTATTCTATGAAATAGTGTGACAATAAATGTAATAAAGACTCCATTTGAGTTTGGATATTGTCTAGAAGACAATATTCATGTAAAAACTCAGTTATGTTTTGTCATATTTTTACATGACAGTTGTATTAAAGAAGTTTGTATTTGATTTCTGTACCATGTATTTGGCGACTCAAGATGGGTGATGTATACCTATTTTGGTGGCATCACAGTTGGTATCAAAGCTTAGGGATATGATACCTGGCTGAGGTGTGAGACTAGAACTAGGAGGGGAGAGACGGGTAATTCCTTCGCTAGTATGACCTACCTAAGTTTTTTTGTTATTTAATTGGCCGGTCAGAGTATTGGGATAATATGTGGCATGTCAATTAACCCTTGTTTTGAAACTATATTCTAGAATGATATCTGAAATACAGGAGATGCGCAATATGATTCATAGGAAATAACCGGGAAGGTACAATCTGAAAAGAAAGCAAGGTATTCTCATCTCTTCGGCATACCAGGTACGTAAATTTTGAGGGCAAAATTTCATAAGAAGGGGAGATTGTGAGATCCATAATTTTATGAAATGAAAGTATTCAATTTTCTTATAATTATTCTATTTAGTAAATGGTTAAATTGATAAAAGGTTAAAGTTAAGGGTGATATATGAATTTTTTTTAAAGTAAGTAAGTTGTCATAAAATAATCGGTGATAAAAATATATTAATACATGATGTTAAATAGTAGCACACGATATTGTACATTATCTGTGATTATTGATGCTTACGTGAGAAGTCACTCAATTTTATTCAATTATTGTCACAATATTTTATATTATTAAATCAATAATTAAGATGACACAGTTATTCATATTATTATTTACATTATTAATAATATCTAGAAAGTTCTATCGAGGAAAGGGGTTAGGTAATCTAATTGGGCGCCAATAGGAAGAAATCCTTATCGGAAAGCTCCCTCTTTCCTTGGAATGATCTGGTTGTTAAATATTGTAAGTTATAATATTAATAATTAATAAGTTCATGTTGATTAAAGATGAAATTGATATTTCCATTGTGTTGGGATTATTAGTGTTAATGGAAATCGACTTTTATTTCGATAATAATTGACTTCTGGAGGTTATATTGACCAATCGGGTAATTAATCGGATAAATGAGCAATTAATTGCTATTAATTCACATGCTTATAACTATTTGTTCACATTTGTGTACTATTGAGTCACATGCATTTACTATTAGGGGAGGTGGTGCAAGATTGATAATACTTGCATGACTAAATTAAAAATAGAGGTATAGATGAATGTATTATACTGTAATATTTTGAGCCCCAAAATGTGCAATTATCAAAACTATATTTTCCTATAAATAGAAGTTCATTCTTCCTTAATTCTCACCAATTCACTAAGAATCACAAGAGCAATTATAGAGAGAGAAGCTATAGAGAGAAAGAAGAAGCGAAGTCTGCTACTTCACTATTTTAGTATCTAGTCTTCTTCTGAAGTAAGGGGTATTATTTCTTTCGTATTCGTAAGAGATATTATTTTTGTTCAATATTTGTATGAAATATTATTTTCTCCCATACTCTATAGTATGTAAGTAATATTATTTCATTTTGTATCCTAAATTCTACACTTATTTTGTTGAAGTATTGCTTCTATACTCCATGAAATTAGTAGAATATCCTTGATATGCGTGCTTCATCCAGTATCTTTTCATGGAAATATTATTCTGAGATTTATTGATAATTATTGATCTTTTCATGCCGGAATACTATTCACGAGTTACTATTCATGGGTTACTATTCACCCAAATATTATTCACTCGGGTATTCGGGGCAGTTTTTGTGTCGGAGTACTATTCACGAGTTACTATTCACCTAGTTACTATTCACTCGAATATTACTCACCCGGGTATTTTGGGCACTTTTCATGCCGGGGTACTATTCATGAGGTACTATTACCGAAGTACTATTCATAGGGTACTATTCACGGAGTACTATTCACCCGAAAAATATATTTCTGTTCTGTCAAAATTATTATTGATACATGAAAATTATTCTTGAATTTTACTCCACAAAGCAGTATCATGTTGACAATTTGGATATTTTTAAACTCTAGATAAATTTAAAGTCTTTAATATTTAACCTTGATTTCGTTTGATTAATGATTATATCATTATCCTCATCCTTATGCTTATGTTGTAATGAAAGTCATCTGTGGCTTACGTGCATAGATGGACTGTTGCTTGGTATGATTATGACTAGGGATAATTCGGTATAATCATGACCATAATGTTACAAATGATGTGGTAAAAGTCCTCATTGGCCCGTAGTGCAAAGATAGACAGGTGTATGACATGATCATGACCACTAGTGATACTAACGAATATCTTTGGCCGTAGTGCATGGATAATTCGATGATGTGATTGGCAGGATCATGACCATTAGTAAACAGTTGAATGTCTTTCGCCGTGTTTTATGAAATCAAAGTATTCAATTTTCTTATATTTATTCTATTTAGTAAATGGTTAAATTGATAAAATATTAAAGTTAAGGGTGATATTTGAAAAATTTTCAAAGTAAACAAGTTGTCATAAAATAATCGGTGATAAAAGTATAGTAATACGCGTGGTTACATAGTAGCACACGGTATTGTACATTATCTGTGATTATTGATGCATACGTGAGAACTCATTCAGTTTTATTCAATTATTGTCACAATATTTTATATTATTAAATCAATAATTGAGATGACACAATTATTCATATTATTATTTACATTATTGATAATGTCTAGAAAGTTCTGTCGATGAAAGGGGTTAGGTAATCTAAATGCGCGCCAATGGGGAGAAATCCTTATCGAAAAGCCCCCTTTTTCCGGAAATGATCTGGTTGTTAAATATGGTAAGTTATATTATTAATGATGAATAAGTTCGTGTTGATTAAAGATGAAATTGATATTTCAATTGTGTTGGGATTATTAGTGTTAATGGAAATTGACTTTTATTTCGATAATAATTGACTTCTGGAGGTTATATTGACCAATCGGGTAATTAATCGGATAAATGAGCAATTAATTACTATTAATTCACATGCTTATAACTATTTGTTCACATGTGTGTACTATTGAGTCACATGCATGTACTATTAGGGAGGTGGTGCAAAATTGATAATACTTGCATGACTAAATTAAAAATGGAGGTATAGATGAAGGTACTATACTGTAATTATTTTTTTTTCACATGTATATAACTATTGAGTCACATGATTGTACTATTGATTCACATGATATACTATTAGGGGAGGTGGTGCAAGTTTGATAATACTTGCAGGAATAAATTAAAAATGAAGGAAAAGATGAATGTATTAAACTGAAATATTTTGAGCCACAAACGTGTAATTATCGAAACTATATTTTCCTATAAATAGAAGCTCATTCTTCCTTCATTCTCACCAATTTACTAAGACTCACAAGAGCAATTATAGCGAGAGAAACTATAGAGAGAGAAGCTATAAAGAGAAAGAAGAAGAGAAGTGTGAGACCCCAGATTTTATGAATAAAGATTTAATTATCTCGAAATAATTTTTTTAAATATTATGGTGTGGATTTGATATAATGTTATAGTTGTGGGTTATATTTATAAATTTTTCAAAGTACGCAAGTTGTTATATAATATTCGATTGGTCAGGGAATATTCTTTTTGTAGGGGAATATCCGTACGATGGTACAGTCATTGGTGGACCCCGTAACGGAATTTTTGTCGGATTGAGAAAATGACAAAAATATTTTATGAAAATAACGGCGGAAGTTTTACCGTTAACTGTTGAAACACCCGATGTTAAAAATACAGTAATACGCGTGGTTGCATAGTAGCACACGGTATTGATTATTGATGCTTACGTGAGAAGTCACTCAGTTATACTCAATTATTGCTACAGTAATTGATGCATCATATCTTTCATATTATTGATTCAATTATTGTTACAGTATCATCTGCATAATATTTATTATTATTAAATCAATAATTGAGACGACAAAGTTATAATATTAATGATGAATAAGTTGTGTTGATTAAAGATGAAATTGATTGTTCCGTTGTATTGGGATTATTAGTGTTAGTGGAAATTGACATTTATTTCGATGATAATTGATGTCTGGAGGTTATATTGTTCACTCGGGTATTCGGAGCACTTTTCGTGTCAGAGTACTATTCATGAGTTACTATTCATGAGTTACTATTCACGAGTTACTATTCACAGGGTACTATTGATTCACATTATTTACAATTAGGGGTGTTGGTGCAAGTTTGATAATACTTGCATGACTAAGTTAAAAATGGAGGTATAGATGGAGGTACTATACTGTAATTGTTTTTATCACATGATTAGAACTATTGAGTCACATGATTTACTATTGATTCACATTATTTACTATTAGGGGAGTTGGTGCAAGTTTGATAATACTTGCAGGACTAAATTAAAAGTGAAGAAAAAGAGGAAGGTATTATACTGTAATATTTTGAGCCCCAAAACGTGCAATTATCGAAACTATATTTTCCTATAAATAGAAGTTCAATCTTCCTTCATTTCTCACCAATTCACTAAAGCTTTAGAGAAATTATTATAGAGAGAAACTATAGAGAGAAAGAAGAAAAGTATTATGCTACTTCACTACTCCTATATCCAGTCTTCTTCTAAGGTAGGGAATATTATTTGATGTACCCGTAAGGGGTATTATTTCTTTTGTATTCATGAAGAGAACTTCTGTTATTCCATTCTTTCTTATTCTGTTGGAATAACCAGTATACACGGACTACCCTATACTTGGTGACATTCTTCTATTATTCCATCTTTATTATTATTATGTTGGAATATCCTGTCTGTGCGTTTTACACTGGACCTGGTTCCGTCTTTATTATTTTTCTATTGGAATATCCTGTCTGTGCGTTTTACGCCGGACCTGGTTCCTTTATTTATTATTTTGTTGGAATAACCTATCTATTTGAAGTACCGCATGCATGGTGATTTCTGTTGTTATTCTATTCTTTATTATTCTGTTGGAACATCCTGTCGGTGCGAATTTCGCCTGACCTGGTTCCGTTATTATTATTCTGTTGGAATAACCTGTCTATGTGAAGTACCGCATGAATGGTGATTTCTTTTGTTATTCCATTCTTTATTATACTCAGTTGGTTAAAGTTTTGACTTCTATAATCCATGAAATTAGTGGAATATCCTTGATATTTGCGCTTCATCCAGTATCTTTTCATGGACATATTCTTCTGAGCATTCTTGAATTTTACTCTACGAAGCGGTATCATGTTGACACTTTGGACTCTACAAAGCGGTAGTCCTCACTATTCTGTGAAATAGTGTGATAATAATTGTAATGAGGACTCCTTTTGAGTTTGTATAATCTCTAGTAAACAATATTTGTATTCAAACTCACAGTTTATGTTTTGTCGTATTGTACACCTATAGTTGTATTATTAAGTTGTATTTGAATTACGCACCATGTATCTGGCGAATCAAGATGGGTGATGTATACCTAATTTTGGGGGCGTCACAGTTGGTATCAAAGCTTAGGGATATGATCCCTGACTGAGATGTGAGACAAGAACTAGGAGGGGAGAGACGGGGAATTCCTTCGCTAGTATGATCTACCTAAGTTTATTTGATATTTAATTGGTCGGTTAGAGTATAGGGATAATATGTGATGTTAATTAACCCTTGTTTTGTGATAGTGTTTGAAAATGGCATATGAAAATTTTGAGATAAGCAAAGAAGCACATGAGACCGTTGAGTTAGCTCAACCAAAAGGTAACGACCAACAACACGATAATAATCATACTGGTGGCAATGACCATCGGAACAATGATAACCATCATGGGGGAAATTATCATGCCAAGAATGGTAACCACTTCGGTGGTAATCATGGCCAAGATTATAGAAGTGGAAATTTCAAGAAGAGAAGGTCATTTAGCTCGATTTTGTAGTATAGTGAAGTCAAGTCCAGCTGGGACGGTGGTACCAAAAGCGGATACGGACAAAACAAAGTTGGTGGTTTCAGGAAGAGCGTTTTTCGTGACTTCTCAACAAAAGCAAGTGACCCGAACGAAGTTAGCACGGGTTAGTTAATTATAAATTCTTGCGAAGTCTATACCTTATTAGATACCGGTTCTACCCATTCTTTTATCTCTCTTGCTTGCCCTCAACGTTTAAATTTGACTTCGGAGAAATTAGACTTTGACTTATTGGTTGAAACTTTGATAGTAGAAACCTTCGTTATCTCTACTATTTATAAATCTTGTTGATTCAAATTGACACTTTCACGTTACATGTCGATCTTATCTCTTTGAAAATACTTGCCTTTGATGTGATTTTAAGAATCAATTGGTTAACTACTCATCATGCTTTTCGTAAGGTTGTTAGCTTTCATATTCTTAACCAACCTGTTATGCGAATTCAAGCAACCAAACCACTAAAGTCAATCATTGTTATATCAAGCCATAAGTAAAGAGCTCCGGTCCTTTCGTTGTTGACTTCCTTGTGTGGAATGCACCAAAGCCAGACTTTGTGTAGGCGACTTTGTG
This sequence comes from Panax quinquefolius, assembly GCA_020205615.1. Classification (NCBI taxonomy): domain Eukaryota; kingdom Viridiplantae; phylum Streptophyta; class Magnoliopsida; order Apiales; family Araliaceae; genus Panax; species Panax quinquefolius. The sequence goes on from CM035162.1 coordinate 99,225,775, forward strand.
AATGACGATGGCAAGTTGATAGGTATCAATGTGACGTGTTACCCAAGTCTTGGATGAGAGTCACAGTTTTGAATGATATTTTTATTGTTAATAAATTTCCTGACGTATTCTTGAAGACTTCTTAGCCTACCCCTAGAGCGTGAAATCGAATTTTGTATTGACCCCTATGCAGTCCATTTTTCTATAAATAGAAGCTCATTCCTTCATTATTTCTTATAAATTCACTGAAACTCTAGAGAGAGAAACTATAGAGAGAAAGAAGGAAAGTGTTCTGCTACTTCACTACTTTTATATCCAGTACTCTTCTTTCTAAGGTAGGGAATATTATTTGTTGTACTCATAAGGGGTATTCTTTCTTTCTTATTCATGAAGAGAACTTCTGTTAATCCATTCTTTATTATTCTGTTTGAATAACCTGTATACGCGGGATAACCTATACTTGGTGAAATTCTTCTGTTATTTCATTCTTTATTATTCTGTTGGAATATCCTCTCAGTGCATTTTACGCCGCACCTGGTTCCGTCTTTATTATTATTCTGTTGGAATATCTTGTCTGCATGCGCTTTTACGCCGGACCGGGTTAAAATTTTTATTGGTATTCATTTGAATAACCCTATCATACACAAGCACCGCAGACATGGTGATTTCGTTATTATTCGCTTTCTTTATTATTCGTTGGAACATCCTGTTTTTGCTTTACGCATGACTTGGTTCCGTTAATTATTATTCTATTGGAATAACCTGTCTATGCGAAGTACCGCATGCATGGTAATTTCTTTTGTTATTCCATTCTTTATTATACTCAGTTGGTTAAAACTTTGACTTCCATACTCCATGAAATTAGTGGAATATCCTTGATATTTGCGCTTCATCCAGTATTTTTTTATGGAAATATTCTTCTTAGCATTCTTGAATTTTACTCTATAAAGCAGTATCATGTTGACAATTTGGACGTTATTAGTTCCTGGATAAATTAATTCTTGAACTTGTTTTATTGAATTCTTATATCATTGTCATAATCCTCATGCTTATATTTTGTTGAAAGTCATATGTGGCCTGTAGTGCATAGATGGACTTGGTATGATTATGACCAGGGATTATTCGGTGTAATCATAACCGTAATGTTACAAATGATGTGGAAAAAATCATCATTGGCCCGTAGTGCATTGATGGACAGATTTTGGTATGATTATGTGTAATAACCGTGAATTTTAAGTCACTATATATGTATGTACATTATTGATTTTTTTTAACCTTGTGTTATATAAGGATTTAATATGTGACAACGCATGTGAAGTGGTGCATGGGTCAATTAACATATATTCTATAGTTATGGATACATACATTTATAGATTTCATAAAATGAAAGCTTCGTAACCTAATTATACATTAGGTAAGACTATTAAATAACCTAAGGGTTATGGTAATACAGAAAAGTTAGTATTTAATATGTATACTAACTTAAGTGGGTAAACTTAGTATTTCAAGTGACTAATAATTTTTAAACCTAATTCTTGTAATATAATTAGGTTATGAGATAAAGTCACATGTATAAGTAATTAAACTTCATATGATTGGAAATAGAAGCCCTAAATAATCAAATTGGGTAACATTATTAAAATTGCTAGACTATGTTTAGTACATAGCCCAAAACAATTAAAGGAGAAGCCCATAGGAATAAAATACAATCTAATACTTAGCCCACTTGATTAGGGGTATTGTAGACATTTGATTAATCAAAATTGGGCATTTAAAATAAAAGCTAAATGGAGGATATTATGGGCTAGAGGATCCTAAGTGGAATAATTAAGCTAACTTGTCCATTAGTAGAAATTATTAAACACAAGGACAATGTTGTCAAGCTCCCATTAGTTACCACTCCATTATGCACCTTTAATCATGTCTAGACTAATGGATGTGATAATTCAAAGCTTTTACCCAATGGACAACAAAATAGTTATGGGGGTTATTAGTGAATTGCCCATTTAATTTTGTAAACATATTTCATTCTTCCAACATCTCATTTTTCTCTCCATCTTCTTCTTCTATCTTTTGCTCCCAAGCTAGCCAACTTCAAAGAGAGAAAAGAGAGAGAGGGTTTCGGCTATAGAGAGAAAGAGATAGGAGTGCTAGTTGTTCATGCCTCCTAAGTTTATTACTTAATTTGGAAAATCAAGAAAGGTAGAAACTAAGTCAAGGTATAACTTACCTTCATCTTCTTCTTTTACTTTGTTTTGCTAGCTTGAGTTTTGATGGGGTTATGTACAAATACTCAAGATACACTAGTTCTACATATCATCATGTATGGAACTAAGTATCTTGAGTGTTAGATCAAAGATTAGAGGAAAAAAATGAGCATATGTTCTCCAAGGGTGAAAACTCTTGTTTTTCTTCCACTAAATCTTGTGTAACTCAAGTTTTATAACTTGGAATTGTGATCCGTCGAAGGGGGGTGCTAGATACATGAGTTATGTAGTAAACCCAAGTGTTAGAACACAAATCTAGCAAGTTTTGAAACCTTTGAGAAAATTTTTCCCAAAATAGTCCACTTTGCATGTTGAGGCTTTGAAAACCGTAAATCAGCTACTGATCCGTTTTTCATGAGGCTGTTTCGGTCCATTTCTTGTCTTTTAAAAATTTGAGAAAAATCACAGAGGTACCTTAAGAAGTTATCTACGTGTAGGAAAAAGAATGGATACGTTTCGACTTATAGGTTGTGAGTAATGGCCAATTCCGTAAAGGACTCCGAAATATTAACCTTCGAATATCTCACTGCGTATACACTGGAAAATTCCGAAATTGTTACAGTGGCTTTATATATGTTAAGAGAGCATACCCTGAAAATTTCAGAGTTTTCTGAGTAAAACTCAATTTATTAAAAATAGACCAAGATCTGAGTGTCTTGGACACTTTAAAAATAGTAAACCATTTTCTAATATTCCAGAAAAATTAGGGGATCATTGTTGGTTCATATTCTGTCAAAATCCAGAAGTTGAGAAATTTTGAAGTCAGTTTGCTATTTTTCCTTAAAAATGGTTAAGTTTTGAATAAAAGGAAATAAATAGTTAAATGATGTCTTTAATGAGAAAAATGTGATTTTTATACTTGAATGCTCATAATATATTATATCATGACTATCTTAAGGCACTTTGGTAATTTATGATAAGAAATATCATTTATGACCTTTTATGGATATTAAATAAGAGGTTTAATAAAGAGTGAACAATTAGAATAAATTGTTTATTAATCCAATAAATCATTAAAATATTATTATGATGTTAATAATATTAGAATATAATATTTTTAAGTAAATAAAATATTAAGATTAAAATTTCATTAAAATATTATTAAATAATTAATAATATTAGATTAAGATATTAATCTTAGATTAAAATATTATTAAAAGATTAATAATATTAGATTAAAGTATTATTATTAAATGATTAAAATATTATTAAATAATAATATTTGAGATTAAATAAATATTATTAAATGTAATTACATTAGTAAAGAAATAAAATATTATTAAATGATGAATAATATTAGTGAGTGAATGAAAATATTATTAGTGAACCAATAATACTAGAAGGTGAATTAAATATTATCTAGGTTAATAATATTATGTGAATTAAAGGTAGACGTTAATTAATGGTAACACTATCTAGACAGGATAATGTTTATAAGAACTAAATGTAATGTATAATATCTATGTGATTACATAATCTAATGTTATACTATGACTAATTGAAAGATTAACTATAGGTCTCTCAAAAGAAGATAATATAACTGCATAGTGGATATAAATTAATTGTGTAGCCGTAATCTACAGACGAGGCAAGTTTCCTAACTCAAACTCGAGTTATTATTTTCAAAGCATGTTAGTGAATAATTATTGATGATTATTCAAGTCTATATTGATTATTAAAATTCGCACTTTGTGCAATTGAATTCTGTTCTATTGTTATTGAACTGTGAATTAAATTAAAGTTCTTTATTTATGAACTGTTTATGAAATAGATCTATGCTAATTGTATCAGCTAGATCAAGCATGTCTAAATTTGTTAACTCAAATGTGTTTTAAATAGCTGTTCTTATTAAATTGATATGATAAGAACTCTTGATTGAGAAAATGACGAATTTGATTAAGGCATGATATCAATGCCGGATTATTAAGTGTTTATGCATAAATCACGAGGTATGAAAGGCTGATCCCCTTGAATACCAAAACTTATTAAGAGGTCCAGTTTAAATCACTGAGCACCTTGGCAAATGTTCATGGTTATTCAAAACAACTTAGTTCATGATATTCAATTATCGAATATTCAATTGTTGATTATTAATTCATGTTCCTTCACAATCTTATACTATTGTTGAACATTGAACGCAATATTTCTTTCTAAGTCATGATATATCTCCTTGTATATAAACTTCATAAGCAAATTAGTTGCTTACTCTTGCTATATCATCACGACATCTATTTCGATTAAACCCAAGGATCCAAACACGAAGAACAAGGGCAAGGGCAAGATCCGAGAGTAGTTTAGAATAAATGTCAATTTAACTATTATCTGATGGAATTTCTTAAGTAAACTGTTTGTATTATGGATGGTGTATTTAAAGTTAAGGTTATGGAGACCTTGGGACCAGTTTATGAGACTTTATTATAATGAACAATGTATGTTTATTATTTCGTAGTAGTTATAGAATGCTTATGATGATGATAGATCGTGAGCACTGAATCTGAGGTTAGAGAACCCGGATTTGGGGGCGCCACAAAGTTGGTATCAAAGTCGAGGTTATAAACATTAGGAATGCGAAACCTAGGTTATAACCTTAGTAGAAACTCTTATAGAGTATGTTAGGAGATGGATTATGGAAATTCATCGAGTATGTGTTGTACTTAATAAAATATTATTTCATTTTATCAATGAATATATTTTATTGTAGTAATGATGTTGTATCCTTGTTTTATAGGATGCCAAGTGATAGTTAGGGGAGCCATTCTGTAGACCAGGAGGAGGTCGTTCTAGAGGAGGTGTCGGACACCTCAAAGGATGTGATGATCAGTAACATGTTAGAGAAAAACCATGCTCAGGAGCAAAGGATTTTGTAGTTAGAGGCGGAGAATGTGACGCCCCCAACATAAAAAAGTTCCAAATTTGATAAAAAGTTCCAACCAATATTTCAGCATAATGATATTGAAGAAATAATATCATTTGAGAAGAAAATAACATCCTTTACCTCGAAAAGACAAGACTTTTAGTTGAAACAGGATATAGGCTATGACTTGAACTTGCACCGTATAGCAATACTCAAAGTATACTCAAAATACTCACAAGAATACGCTCGATAATATAGAGAGAGAAAACTTCAGTTTCTGGTGTAATTTTCAATTCTAACCTAAGCACCCTATTTATAGGAAAATGCTTAGAACACCAAAGTAGAAAATTTAATATAATAATAATAATATATATATACAAATTTGTCTACGCACCTAGAACCATCTGAATTCAGCAACTTGCATGTGTTTAATGAGGCTAACCAAACACAAAAACGTTTTTGTTAATTAAAACAATTAAAACTTTCAAAAATCAATTATTTCGGAACTTGGAACTTCAATAATTCATAATAAATAGCCCTTTTGTCAGAAAATTCAAATCTCGCGAGTTTTTATAGGAAATTCAATTCTCTACAGCTTTACAGAAGAAATTATTTCTAAATTCCAAACAAAAATTGACCGAAATCCACAAACGGGCGATTTTACAGGCTATAATCAAATTTCAGTCAATAATTGTGTCCACCAACACACAAAATATGTGTTAAACATTTATTGCCACAAAAATACTCTTCCTCCTCATATACTCATATATCCCACATTCATTATAAAAATATCACCGTTAATATATTATTAAAATAATATATTTAAATGAATTATTTTATCAGAAAAAGATAAAATATTAATTTTCAACAATTGTCACATTAAAAATTTTCTTCATCTATATCCACATAAAATCAATATTTTCCTCATCAATAATTAATTATTCACAAATAATATTACAGAATCACAAGATCGGGCAACCGGTAGTTTCCTCAGAAAGAGGGGGCTTTCAATAAGGATATCTCCTTCTTGCCAAGCAATTAGGTGACCAAACCTCTCCTTAGATGCAGAACTTTCTAGACATTGTCAATAATGTTATCCAATAATATTATTCGAGATAATATGAATTATTGTCTAGATAATGGAAAATACTATGTAATGACAATTTATTGAAACAACAAGTAATATAAAATATCAATGCAAAGAATTATTGAATCAATAAAATAAAATATTGAATAGTAATTATCGTAACAATTATTGAGTAGTGCCTTTCACGTAAGAATCAATAATTGGTGCAATACCGCAAAGCTTCTTGCTCAACAACGGCGTATTAGTGTGTTTTAACCACGGGTATTCCAACAAGATAATTGTGAATAACTACGCCAGTTATTTATAAACAACTTATATTTGTCATTTTCTTCATCCAATCGTTTTTTAGTTATGGGGCCCATAAAAGATCAAGGCTGGTCGTCATACGACTATTCTGACAACGATCTGAATATTCCACACGACCAAACGAATATTCCCCGACGATAATGAATATTTTATAACCACTTGCTTAATCGAAATATTTGCGTATTTTACCCATAACTACCCACATTAATCAAATCAACCCTTACTATTTCAAAATAATAAATAGAGAAAAATAAATTTCATTTATTAATAATTTGGGGTCTTACAGAGAATATGAACCATCAGCACATGGAGCAGTAGTATAAGGATGTTGCTCATCAGGCACTGATGGAGCTAGCAGAGATGCGAGTCCATCTAGAGCATGAGAAGGCAAAGTTTGCAGCACTGAGCGTAGAGCATCTGGCGATGCAGAGTGAGTTTGACGTGGAGATTGCCGATAAGATACGGGTGGAGGAGGCATTTCATGAGTTGGCCAAGCGGGTGGACTAATTACAGATTGCACTGGATGCCATGAAGGTCAGGGTAGAGACTTTAGGACTGGCGTTAGATGCAGCATATGAGGGCCAGCACAGTGGGGCTAGGAGGGTCCACTCTGAGATAGGAGAGTCTAGTCGATCTGTTCGACGTAGAGTTATGGAGTAGTTGCTTCCCCAAGAGCTGTGTGAAGTGACCCAAACAGGCCACCAAAGTGATGATTATGTGATGACCCAGTTGTAGATAGATGCATTAGTATCCCTTTTTATGTAATAGGGTTTTATGATGATGTAAACCTCAGCAGGGGTGAGGTAGTAGGTAGTTAGATAGTATCCCTATTTGTGTTTGTAAGGAGGTATCATTACTAGTTAATCCCATCTTTTGTGTTTAAAATGGGATAGTAACATTTATAAAATATACCTGTATTAATCATGTAAGTCACAGAAGATCGGTATATGAATATAAATGCAGTATTATTATGTTATGTGTTGGAAAATTTTAAATAGTAGATTGCCTATTTAATGTTATGTGAATCCAGTAGACTGAATTGGAAATTATTTTTTTTAAAAAAAACAAACTTAACCCACTAATCAGGGAGAAAGACTTCCAAATCTTGGTAATTTAAAACTCTCACATAATAATCATCTGATTGTATGAATTCAGTAGCGTGTTACATGTTAACTACTTATATGATAATAAACCCGAGTAACGTGTTAGAATTTTGTTTCACTAGATAATGCCGCTTGGGCGTGGACTGAGGAACCAAGAGATTGAAGAGTCGGTTAATAATGCAGCGGGAGCTCAACCGAACCCAATGCAAGATTTTATCAACATGATGGCTGAAGCCATGAGGAATCAAGCTCAGCCTGCAGGAAATTAGGCAGGCAACCAACTAGTCAACTTTAAGGACTTCAAGGCAGTAGGACCACCGGAGTTTAGAGGAACAACAGACCCGATAGAAGCCCAGACGTGGGTAAAGGAGATTGAGAAGGCCTTCGTTATTGCTAGAGTAGCAGAAGAGCAGAAGATAATTTTTACTACCTACTTAATGAAGGGTGAGGCTAACTATTGGTGGGAGGCCAACCAGAACAAAGTCGGGGCTGGAATTGTGACTTGGGAAGCATTCAAGAAGTTGTTCTTCGAGAACTACTTCCCTGAGAGTACACAAGTGAGGATGGAGATCAAGTTCTTGGAATTGAAATAGGAAAATATGTCAGTATCTGAGTACGCTGCTAAGTTCAATGAATTGGCCAGATTCGCTTCCCATCAGGTGGATACGGAGGTGAGGAAAGCAAGAAGGTTCAAAAATGGGCTAAAGCCGTGGATTTACAGTAAGGTAGCGGTTTTGCAAATCACGTCATTCTCAACTCTGTTGGAGAAAGCTCTCATAGCGGAAGGTGGAAGCGAAGCGGTCTCAAAGTACAATCGGGAGAAGAACAAGAAGAAAGTAGAAAGTGGGAATCAGAATGTTAGTAGTGGCGGTAGCAACCACAAGAAGCGAAAATGGAGTAGTGGGGGTAGCAACTTGGAGATTCAGCAAGGAAGTGTGCAACAAAAGAAGTCAGTGTGTTGAAACTGTGGAAAAGGTCACTCGGGGGAGTGCTTGAAAGGAAAAACAGTATGTTATACCTGTGGACAAGAAGGGCATACCTCACCCAATTGTCCTGAGGTGAAGAAAGGAGGTTGCTTTAACTGTGGTGAAGTAGGACATCAGATCAAGGATTGCCTGAAGAAGAAAAGCACGGATGGCGGAAATGGCAGCAGGGGCAATAACACTAAGACAACCAGTGGAGGACAAGCCCAGTCAAACAAGCCGACAGCACGTACATTCAATATGGCAAGTGCAAGATTTGTGGCATCGGGGGGAGGTGGTGTCAGGTATAATTCCGATCAACGATATAAATGCCTATGTGTTATTTGATTCGGGAGCTTCATGTTCTTTCGTATAAGATGAATTTGTTCAAAGATTAAGTTTTCTTCGTGAACAATTAGAACACCCAATGAATGTAGAAGTAGTAATCAAAGAAATTATCCCTGTAGACTACATTCATAGGAACTGTTGTGCTAATGTAAGAGGATTTAAGCTTAACGTGGATTTGATACCGATTCATCTTGGAGAGTTTGATGTAATCCTTGGGATGGATTGGTTATCAAGTCATGGAGCGGTCATTGACTGTAAGAAAAAGTGCGTACACCTAAAGACTCCGAATAAGTCAAAGGTGGTATTTCATGGTACTAAATCGCCAAGACAATCTTGTTGTCTGACGATGATGCAAGCAAGGAAGTTGCTTAAGAAGGGTTGTATAGGTTATTTGGCTCACGTTGTGGATACCCGTAGAGTCGAGGGTGAACTGGGTCAGATACATATTGTAAGGGAATTCGTTAACATTTTCGCAGATGAGATTTCAGGATTGCCACCAGATAGAGAGATAGAGTTTGTTATCGATTTGGCACTAGGGACATCACCGGTATCCAAAGCGCCGTATCGTATGGCTCAGGTAGAAATGAAGGAACTGATGGTTCAACTGCAAGAGTTGTTAGATAAGGGATACATTCGACAAAGCGTATCACCGTGGGGAGCACCAGTCTTATTCGTAAAGAAGAAGGATGGGTCATTAAGTCTTTGTATCGACTACCGGGAGTTGAACAAGGTCACTATTAAGAACAAGTACCCGTTGCCCAGGATTGATGATCTGTTTGATCAGTTAAAGGGGGCGAAATACTTTTCAAAAATCGACTTGAGGACTGGTTATCACCAATTAAAGGTGAGACAGGAGGATGTTCCAAAGACGGCATTCAGAACTCGGTATGGACACTTTGAGTTTCTGGTAATGTCTTTTGGGTTAACGAATGCGCTAACAACACTCATGGGTTTGATGAACAGAGTGTTTAAGCAGTATTTGGATAAGTTTGTTGTCATGTTCATCGATGACATTCTGGTATAGTCAGAGACAGAGGAAGATCACGTTGAACATCTAAGGAAAGTTTTGGAGACGTTAAGGAGGGAGAAATTGTATGCAAGGTTCTCCAAGTGTGAGTTTTGGTTGCGGAGAGTGTAGTTTTTGGGCTACGTTATCGACAAGGATGGTGTTTCGGTAGATCCAGCAAAAGTAGAAGTGGTTATCAACTGGGAACAGCCAAAGACGCCTATAGAAATCAGGAGTTTCTTGGGATTAGCAAGATACTATCGAAGATTCATCCAAGATTTTTCAAAGATAGCATCGCCGTTGACTAACCTTACTAGAAAGACAGTAAAGTTTGTTTGGACGGAGAAATATGAATAGAGTTTTATGGAATTGAAGAAGAGGCTCAGTCAAGCACCTATGTTGGCCTTACCAGACAACATGGGAGGATTTATAGTGTATAGTGATACATCACACAAGGGTCTTGGTTGTGTACTGATGCAGCATGGCAAGGTCATTGCGTACGCTTCACGTCAGCTGAAGGATTATGAGAAGGGTTATCCAACTCATGACCTGGAATTAGCAGCAGTAGTTTTTTCCTTGAAGATTTGGAGGCACTATTTGTATGGTGAGAAGTGTGAGATATATACGGATCATAAGAGTCTGAAGTATATCTTCACGCAGAAAGAGCTAAATATGAGGCAGCGTCGATGACTAGAATTGATCAAAGATTATGATTGTGAGATTCTTTACCATCCAGGCAAAGCAAATGTAGTGGCAGATGCCCTGAGCAGTAAAGACAGAGAGAAATTACTGAAGTTGACCATTCAAGAGGAATTGGTGAAAGATTTCTAATGACTTGACTTAGAGGTTAAGTATCCGATAGAGACCAACGAGAAATTATTTACAGTGGCAACGAGCCCAACTTTACTAGATAAGATTAAAGGGGCTCAAGAGAAGGACGAGGATTGCGACAACATCAAGAAGCGGTTAGCTGAAGGGGATGAATTGAAATACAAGATTGATGGCACCTTAGGACCGCTAAGATTTGAAGGGGCGAATTTGGGTACCAATTAGTACCGAACTAAGAGAAGAGATTACAAGAAGCGCGCTGTCGAGGTACTTGATACACCTAGGAAGCACAAAGATGTATCAAGACTTACGTTAACACTTTTGTTGGCCAAACGTGAAGAGAGAGGTTGCAGAATACGTCAGCAGATGTCTAACTTGTCAGAGGGTCAAGGCAGAACATCAACGACCGAGTGGATTACTACAGCCTTTAGAGATTCTAGAGTGGAAATGGGAGCACATCACGATGGATTTTGTGGTGCCACTTCCATCAACGCAAAAAGGGCACGACGCCATATGGGTGATTGTAGATCGTCTTACGAAGTCGTCTCACTTTTTACCGATCCAGATCAGGTATAGTTTAGACCAGCTAGCCAAATTATATATCAAGGAAATTATCTCGAGACATGGCGTACCAGTATCTATTGGGTCGGATAGGGATCCGCGATTCACGTCAAACTTCTGGAAGAGTCTTCAAGAAAGAATGGGGACGCAGTTACGAATGAGCACCGCGTATCATCCGTAGACCGATGGGCAAAGCGAGAGAACGATTCAAACAATTGAAGACATGCTCAGAGCTTGTGTGATGGACTTCAGGGGTACCTGGGAGGATCATCTTCCATTAGTAGAGTTCGGATACAACAATAGCTATCACGCTAGCATCGGAATGCCGCCGTATGAAGCACAGTATGGAAGGAAATGTAGAACGCCCTTATGCTGGGATGAAGTAGGTGAACGTCGACTGTTGGGACCAGAACTGGTGCAGCAGACCGTAGAGACCATCAAGGTGATAAGAGCCCGACTGGAAGCAGCTCAAGATCGCCAGAAGAAGTATACAGACTTACATTGCCAGAAGAGAGATTTTGAGGTGGGAAGCTATGCATTTTTGAAAGTATCTCCCTGGAAAGGGAAGATAAGGTTTGGAAAGAAAGGTAAACTGAGTCCGAGATTTATTGGACCTTTCGAGATCCTGAAGAAGATAGGCGAAGTGGCGTATGAGATAGCTCTACCTCTTGAACTAGAACATATTCATAATGTGTTTCATGTGTCAGTGCTACGACCATATAAGCCTGATTACAAGCACGTGATATCGTATGAGCCAATTCAGGTCGAAAGGGATTTGTCGTACGAGGAAATTCTGGTAGAAATTTTAGATAGAAAGGAATAGAAATTGCGAAATAAGGTTATACATTCTGTAAAAATTCTTTGGAGAACCACAATGCTGAAGAAGCTACGTGGGAACTCGAAGAAAGGATGAGAGGAAATTAACCACACCTTTTTGAGTAACCTTATATGTAATTCCGGGGACAAAATTCTTATAAGGGGGGGAGGATGTAATAACCGTGAATTTTAAGTCACTATATATGTATGTACATTATTGATTTTTTTTAACCTTATGTTATATAAGGATTTAATATGTGACAACACATGTGAAGTGGTGCATGGGTCAATTAACATATATACTATAGTTATGGATACATACATTTATAGATTTCATAAAATGAAAGCTTCGTAACCTAATTATACATTAGGTAAGACTATTAAATAACCTAAGGGTTATGGTAATACAGAAAAGTTAGTATTTAATATATATACTAACTTAAGTGGGTAAACTTAGTATTTCAAGTGACTAATAATTTTTAAACCTAATTCTTGTAAATATAATTAGGTTATGAGATAAAGTCACATGTATAAGTAATTAAACTTCATATGATTGGAAATGGAAGCCCTAAATAATCAAATTGGGTAACATTATTAAAATTGCTAGACTATGTTTAGTACATAGCCCAAAACAATTATAGGAGAAGCCCAAAGGAATAAAATACAATCTAATACTTAGCCCACTCGATTAGGGGTATTGTAGACATTTGATTAATCAAAATTGGGCATTTAAAATAAAAGCTAAATGGAGGATATTATGGGCTAGAGGATCCTAAGTGGAATAATTACGATAACTTGTCCATTAGTAGAAATTATTAAACACAAGGACAATGTTGTCAAGCTCCCATTGGTTACCACTCCATTATGCACCTTTAATCATGTCTAGACTAATGGATGTGATAATGCAAAGCTTTTACCCAATGGACAACAAAATAGTTATGGGGGTTATTAGTGAATTTCCCATTTCATTTTATAAACACATTTCATTCTTCCAACATCTCATTTTTCTCTCCATCTTCTTCTTCTATCTTTTGCTCCCAAGCTAGCCAACTTCAAAGAGAGAAAAGAGAGAGAGGGTTTTTACTATAGAGAGAAAGAGATAGGAGTGCTAGTTATTCATGCCTCCTAAGTTTATTACTTACTTTGGAAAATCAAGAAAGGTAGCAACTAAGTCAAGGTATAACTTACCTTCATCTTCTTCTTTTACTTTGTTTTGCTATCTTGAGTTTTGATGGGGTTATGTACAAATACTCAAGATACACTAGTTCTACATATCATCATGTATGAAACTAAGTATCTTGAGTGTTAGATCAAAGACTTAGAGGAAGAAAATGAGCATATGTTCTCCAAGGGTGAAAACTCTTGTTTTTCTTCCACTAAATCTTGTGTAACTCATGTTTTACAACTTGGAATTTTGATCCGTCGAAGGGGGGGTGCTAGATACATGAGTTATGTAGTAAACCCAAGTGGTAGAACACAAATCTAGCAAGTTTTGAAACCTTTGAGATTATTTTTCCCAAAACAGTCCACTTTGCATGTTGAGGCTTTAAAAACCCTAAATCAGCTACTGATCCATTTTTCATGAGGCTGTTTCGGTCAGTTTCTTGTCTTTTAAAAATTTGAGAAAAATCACAGAGGTACCTTAAGAAGTTATCTACATGTAGGAAAAAGAATGGACGCGTTTCGACTTTTAGGTTGTGAGTAATGGCCAATTCCGTAAAGGAAACCGAAATATTAACGTTCGAATATCTCACTGCGTATACACTGGAAAATTCCGAAATTGTTACAGTGGCTTTATATATATTAAGAGAGAATACCCTAAAAATTTCAGAGTTTTCTGAGTAAAACTCAATTTATTAAAAATAGACCAATATCCGAATGTTTTGGACACTTTAAAAATAGTAAACCGTTTTCTAAAATTCTAGAAAAATTAGGGGATCACTGTTGGTAAACCATTTTCTAAAATTCCAGAAAAATTAGGGGATCAATTGTTGGTTCATATTCTGACAAAATCCAGAAGTTGAGAATTTTTGAAGTCAGTTTGCTATTTTTCCTAAAAAATGGTTAAGTTATGAATAAAAGAAAATAAATAGTTAAATGATGTCTTTAATGAGAAAAATGTGATTTTTATGCTTGAATGCTCATAATATATTATATCATGACTATTTTAAGGCACTTTGGTAATTTATGATAAGAAATATCATTTATGACCTTTTATGGATATTAAATAAGAGCTTTAATAAAGGGTGAACAATTAGAATAAATTGTTTATTAATCCAATAAATCATTAAAATATTATTATGATGTTAATAATATTAGAATATAATATTTTTAAGTAAATAAAAATATTAAGATTAAAATTTTATTAAAATATTATTAAATAATTAATAATATTAGATTAAGATATTAATCTTAGATTAAAATATTATTAAAAGATTAATAATATTAGATTAAAGTATTATTATTAAATGATTAAAATATTATTAAATAATAATATTCGAGATTAAATAAAATGTTATTAAATGTAATAACATTAGTAAAGGAATAAAATATTATTAAATGATTAATAATATTAGTGAGTGAATGAAAGTATTATTAGTGAACCAATAATACTAGAAGGTGAATTAAATATTATCTAGGTTAATAATATTATGTGAATTAAAGGTAGACGTTAATTAATGGTAACACTATTTAGATAGGATAATGTTTATAAGAACTAAATGTAATGTATAATATCTATGTGATTACATAATCTAATGTTATACTATGACTAATTGAAAGATTAACTATAGGTCTCTCAAAGGAAGATAATATAACTGCATAGTGGATATAAATTAATTGTGTAGCCGTAATCTACAGACGAGGCAAGTTTCCTAACTCAAACTTGAGTTATTATTTTCACATAATGTTAGTGAATAATTATTGATGATTATTCACGTCCATATTGATTATTGAAATTTGCACTTTGTGCAATTGAATTCTATTCTATTGCTATTGAACTGTGAATTAAATTAAAGTTCTTTATTTATGAACTGTTTATGAAATAGATCTATGTTAATTGTATTAGCTAGATCAAGCATGTCTAAATTTGTTAACTCAAATGTGTTTTAAATAGATGTTCTTATTAAATTGATATGATAAGAACTCTTGACTAAGAAAATGACGAATTTGATTAAGGCATGATATCAATGCCGGATTATTAAGTGTTTATGCATAAATCACGAGGTATGAAAGGCTGATCCCCTTGAATACCAAAACTTATTAAGAGGTCCAGTTTAAATCACTGAGCACCTTGGCAAATGTTCATGGTTATTCAAAACAACTCAGTTCATGTTATTTAATTATCGAATATTCAATTGTTGATTATTAATTCATGTTCCTTCACAATCTTATACTATTGTTGAACATTGAACGCAATATTTCTTTCTAAGTCATGATATATCTCCCTTGTATATAAACTTGCGAAGCTAATTAGTTGCTTACTCTTGCTATATCATGACCTCTATTTCAGTTAAGCCCGAAGGATCCAACACGAAGAACAAGGGCAAGGGCAAGATCCAGGAGTAGTTTAGAATGAATGTCAATTTAACTATTATCTGATGGAATTTCTTAAGTAAACTGTTTGTATTATGGTTGGTGTATTTAAAGTCAAGGTTATGGAGACCTTGGGACCAGTTTATGAGACTTTATTATAATGAAAAATGTATGTTTATTATTTCAGTAGTAGTTATAGAATGCTTATGATGATGATAGATCGTCAAGACCTTGAATCTCGAGGTTAGAGAACCACGATTTGGGGGCGTCACATTATGGCTATGGATTCTCTTTGGTAGTAGTCAAAAAAGATGAATTGTTTTATGGCATGATCGGGACCAGTTGATGAAAACATGATTATCTTTTAGTAGTAGTGCATGGATAATTCATGGTCGTGATACTAAAGAATAACCTTGGTCGAAGTAGTGCGAGGGTGATTCGATGATGTGGATTATTTATTGTTTGAGTCCCAAATGATAAAAGTGATGAAAAACCTTTTAAATCATAAAAGATAGTAGATTTTATTCTCTACTTGACTCTTTTAATGGATTGCTTGTTCCGCTGCAGTTAAACTTGATGTTTCTTATATTGTATCAGTTTAACATTGTTGAAGGCTAATGATAATTTATTCTACATTATCTTAGTCATAATATTTCTTACTGGGCTAGTTGAGCTCACCATTTCTTTCATTGTTCTCTTCAGAAAATGAGAACGTAGCTGGGACTAGTCGGGGAACAGAGTGATGGTCCTAGATGGTTCATTAGTAGTCCACACTATTTTGTGAAATAGTGTAATAATAAATGTAATGAGGACTCCATTGAGTGTGGATATTGTCTAGATGACAATATTTGTATTAAAAACTCACAGCTCATGTTGTATATTTAAGTTTGTATTTGAATTCTGTACCATGTATTTGGCGACTCAAGATAGGTGATGTATACCTAATTTTGGGGGCGTCACAGTTGGTATCAAAGCTTAGGGATATGATCCCTGGATGAGATGTGAGACAAAAACTAGGAGGGGAAAGACGGGAAATTCCTTCGCTAGTATGACCTACCTATGTTTATTTGATATTTAATTGGTCGGTCAGACTATACGGATAATGTGTTACATGTCAATTAACCTTTATTTTGTGGCAGTATCTGAAAATGACATCCGAGAATGTTGAGATAAGCAATGAAGCACATAAGACCGTTGAGTCAGCTCAACCAAAAGGTAACGACCAACAACACGATAATAATCATACCGATGGCAACGACCATCGGAACAATTATAACCATCATGGGGGAAATTATCATGCCAAGAATGGTAACCACTTCGGTGGTAATCATGGCCAAGATAATACAAGTGGAAATTTCAAGAAGAGAATGTCATTTAGATCGATTTTGACGTATAGTGAAGTCAAGTCCAGCTGGGACAGTGGTACAAAAGGTGGATACAGACAAAACAAAGTCGGTGGTTTCAGGAAGAGCGTTTTTCGTGACTTCTCAAAAAAAAAGCGAGTGACCCAAATGAAGTTAGCACGGGTTAGTTAATTATAAATTCTTGCGAAGTCTATACCTTATTAGATACCGGTTCTACCCATTCTTTTATCTCTCTTGCTTGCGCTCAACGTTTAAATTTGACTTCAGAGAAATTAGACTTTGACTTATTGGTTGAAACTTCGATAGTAGAAACCTTCGTTACCTCCAATATTTATAAATCTTGTTTAATTCAAATTGACACTTTCACGTTACGTGCCAATCTTATCTCTTTGAAAATACTTGCCTTTGATGCGATTTTAGGAATCGATTGGTTAACTACCCATCATGTTTTTCGTAAGGTTGTTAGCTTTCATATTCCTAACCAACCTGTTATGCGAATTCAAGCAACCAAACCACAAAAGTCAATCATTGCCATATAAAGCCATAAGTAAAGAGCCTCGGTCCCTTCGTTGTTGACTTCCTTGTGTGTAATGCACCGAAGCCAGACTTTCTGTAGGTGACGTCGTGAATGACAATGGCATGTTGATAGGTATCAATGTGACATACTATCCAAGTCTTGGATGAGGGTCACAGTTTTGAATGATATTTCTATTGTTAATAAATTTCCTGACGTATTCTTGAAGACTTCTTAGCCTACCCCTAGAGCGTGAAATCGAATTTTGTATTGACTCTAGTAAAAAACTCATTTCTAAAACCCTCAAATATTTCTTCAACTAAAATGAACGTATAACGTGCCAAAGACGTTGGCTCGAGCTGTTAAAGATTACGATCGTACCATGCAATATCATCATGGAAGTGTGAACGTGGTAGCTGACGCGTTGAGTAGAAGATTGTATGTGGTTACAAGTGTGAATATACGAACCCACGTGAAGATAACGAATATATGATTAGAATCGACTTTAATCGATAAAGTTAAAGCCGCTCAAGCTACATACTCAGAGCTGATGAATGTGAAGAAGAAGGTTCAAGAGGGCGTAATTCTAGAAGCAAGAATCGACGAAGAGAGGAAATCTCAAACCTCAATTTAATTTGCCCATTTAAAATCCTCGATCGAGTAGGAACTGTGGCTTATAGACTCGTTTTACCGCCAAGTATGTCGCGTGTTCATAACATTTTTTAACGTATCGATGTTACGTAAATATGTGGACGGCCCGAACCACATTATTAATTTAGAACCGGACGAGATAGAGGATGATTTAACGTTTGAGGAGATACGTGTTAAAATCTTGGATAAGAAGAATCGTATTCAACACTCAAAGGTTATACCTCAAGAGTTAGAATTTGAAATGAAGTCGAGGTATCCTCACCTGTTCAGCATACCAGGTACGTACGTAAATTTCGAGAGAAAAATTTCATAAGGAGGGGAGATTGTGAGACCCCAGATTTTATGAATAAAGATTTAATTTTATCGAAATATTTTTTTGAATATTATGGTGTGGATTTGATATAATGTTATAGTTGTGGATAGTATTTATAAATTTTGCAAAGTACGCAAGTTATTATATAATATTCGATTGGTCGGAGAATATTCTTTTTGTCAGAGAATATCCATACGACGGTACAATCATTGGTGCACCCCGCAACGAATTATTTTCGGATTGAGAAAATGACAAAAATATTTTATGAAAATAACGGCGGAAGTTTTACTGTTAATATTGTTGAACTACTCGGTAGTAAAAGAAATGCGATGAATACTGGCGTGATTGCATAGTAGTAATACCGGTATTGATTATTAATGCTTACGTGATAAATCACTCAGTTTTGTTTTATTGGTATTATTAATGTAATAAAACAGAATACTTTTATAAAGTTATTCTATAAATAGAATATATTATATTTTATTATGCATAGTATTTTGCATAGTAAATTTTTATATATAAAACAAAATACTTTTATAAAGTAATTTGTTTTATTAGACAATAATTAGAATATATTATATTTTATTATGCATAGTGTTTGCATAGTGCCTGCATAGTGTTTGCATAGTAAAATCTTTATAAAGTTATTCATTTTTTTAGATTATAAATAGAATATATTATATTTTATTTAAAAGATTTTGCTTTAAATATGGACCGTCAGATTAAAGTAAATCAATCTGGACCATTCATGAGTTAGTTACTATGCAGTCCATTTTTCTATAAGTAGAAGCTCATTCCTTCATTATTTCTTACGAATTCACTGAAACTATAGAGAGAAAGAAGAAAAGTGTTCTGCTACTTCACTACTTTTATATCCAGTACTCTTTTTTCTAAGGTAGGGAATATTATTTGTTGTACTCATAAGGGGTATTCTTTCTTTCTTATTCATGAAGAGAACTTCTGTTAATCCATTCTTTATTATTACATTGGAATAACTTTGTATCTGTGAGGATACCCTATACTTGGTGAAATTCTTACATTATTTCATTCTTTATTATTACATTGGAATATCTTGTGCATGCGTTTTATCTTGGGACTCGGTTAAAATCTTTACTATTATGTTGGAATATCACATGCATGCGCTTTTTGCGCTTGACTGGTTCTGATTAATCTTTATTGGTATTACATTGGAATAACTGTCTGTCTGCGGCACCGCATGCATGGTGATTTCTATTATTATTCCGTTCTTTATTATTCTGTTGGAACATCACATGCGTGCTTTACGCATTACCTAGTTTCGTTAATTATTATTCATTGGAATAACTCGCCTATGCATGGCAATCGCATGCATGGTGATTTCTTTTGTTATTCCATTCTTTATTATACTCAGTTAGTTAAAACTTTGACTTCCATACTCCATGAAATTAGTGGAATATCCTTGATATTTGCGCTTCATCCAGTATCTTTTCATGGAAATATTTTTCTGAGCATTCTTGAATTTTACTCTACAAAGCAGTATCATGTTGACAATTTGGACGTTATTAGTTCCTGGATTAATTAATTCTTGAACTTGGTTTATTGAATTCTTATATCATTGTCATCATCCTCATGCTTATATTTGGTTGAAAGTCATCTGTGGCATGTAGTGCATAGATGGACTTGGTATGATTATGACCAGGGATTATTCGGTGTAATCATAACCGTAATGTTACAAATGATGTGGAAAAAATCCTCATTGGCTCGTAGTGCATTGATGGACAGTTTTTGGTATGATTATGGCTATGGATTCTCTTTGGCCGTAGTGCAAAGATGAATTGTATTATGGTATGATCAAGACCGTTGATGAAAACATGATTATCTTTAGCCATAATACATGGATAATTCGTGGTCATGATACTAAAGAATATCCTTGGCCGTAGTGCAGGGGTGATTCGATGATGTGGATTATTTATTAAGCTGAGTCCCAGCGATAAAAGTGATGAAAAACCTTTTAAATCATAAAAGATAGTAGATTTTATTCTCTACTTGACTCTTTTAATGGATTGCTTGTTCACCGCAGATTAAACTTGATGTTTCTTATATGTAGACGTTTAACATTGTTGAAGGCTAATGATAATTTATTCTCGCATTATCTTAGTCATAATATTTCTTCTTGGGCTAGTTGAGCTCACCCTTTCTTTCATTGTTCTCTTGAAATGAGAACATAATTTGGGACTAGTCGGGGAACAGAGTGATGGTCCTAGATGGTGCATTAGTAGTCCTCACTATTCTGTGAAATAGTGTAATAATAAATGTAATGAGGACTCTATTGAGTGTGGATATTTTCTAGATGACAATATTTGTATTAAAAACTCACAGCTCATGTTGTATATTTAAGTTTGTATTTGAATTCTGTACCATGTATTTGGCGACTCAAGATGGGTGATGTATACCTAATTTTGGGGGCGTCACATCCACCCTCTATAAATAGAGGGCTTGGGGTGGCCATTTTGCAAGAGAAAACGGCGAGGAAGCCCTGCCCAATTTGCTCTGCACTCACCCCATACAGTGTACTTTCTCATTTTAAACACCTGTGAGCTCATTTATAGTTATTTTTATACCTACAAAAGCCAGTGTTTACCCACTTTAAAGATATAGAAGTCTTCTTTGGCACCCACTGTAAGCCTTCTCATAAACTTTAAAGTCTTTCTCTTCATCTTTGCACACACCCTTCTCCACGTTGAGAGTCGTGTTGCGGGCGTTTGCAGAACTTGATTCAAGTGGTTTTATTTCGGTTTATATACATATATATATATATATATATATTTATATATATGGACTAACATTATCGAGTTATGCCTCGATTGAGCCTGAACTTGATGCGAGTAAACTATCGCTTTAATATATATATATATATATATATATATATATATATATATATACATTTATATATATTAGCGTGTGTGGGACTGCATTCGATGAGCACAGATTTTACATCAGGTGCATTTATTATATATATATATATATATATATATATATATATATATATATATATATATATATGAACTATTGTCGAACTACATTCGATGAGCACAGATTTTACATCCGTATGCGTTTCGCATATATATATATATATATATATATATATATATATATATATATATATATATATATATATCTTCCCACCAGAGTTTACTTACGTGGTGGTTGATCGCTTTACAACTTTCTTTACGTTTCGTCCTACGGAGTTTACTTACGTGGCGGTTGATTGCTTTATACAGCTTTTATTTACATTTTGTCCCTTCGGAGTTTCCTCAAAGTGGCGGTTGACCATATTATAGCTTTATTTACATTTTCGTCCACTTT
Source organism: Panax quinquefolius (assembly GCA_020205615.1). NCBI lineage: Eukaryota > Viridiplantae > Streptophyta > Magnoliopsida > Apiales > Araliaceae > Panax > Panax quinquefolius. The sequence goes on from CM035162.1 coordinate 99,247,613, forward strand.
TGAGTTTCCTCCGTGGTAGTTGATAGCTTTTCTGACTTTTTGATATACGTCATGTACGTATATATATATATATATATATATATTTATAGCTTTTATATATATACACGCTATCGCTTTCATACAAATTGCGGTATCATGTGCGCTTTAGAAATCATGTGATCACAGATTCAAATTTATTGGATCTAGATTCGGTTCCGTGATGGACATTTTCAACTATAAGCAGCTTGTAAATTATTCTGCGGTGTCTGAATTTCCTCAGACGGTTTCTATACCCATGAGGAAGTTGGCATTATTTTGTACATTATTTTCATACGGATGCCTCGCATCTGTTAAATAAAATCAATCAAGCCGAACATTTAATAAAATGGAAGTGTAAAAGGTCTCAATTACTATTGAGCATCAGGGTTTGAAAAACCTTTTTATAAAACCTCACTGCTATATCTTGTTAAAACTGAATTTTTACATAAATTCAAACCCTGTGTATATAGGTGTGAACGAGGCCTCGCACTACTTCCAAATAACAGCACATTGACCCACACACACATACATTCAGATAATAGTTTCTTGAAAAGAAGCGGTCACCGTGGTAACACGGATGTCGGGGGGTGCCTAACACCTTCCCTCGGCATAACCAAGTCCCCGGACCCTAATGAATCTCGGTTTCACCAGAATTCGCTTAGCGATGTCACATCCTTTGGGTCAATGTGCAAACCTTTTCTCGGTTGTGTTGGTACAACCATTTAAAAACCAATGGAGACTCTTAACAAGATATCATCGACATTATACATGTCAGACCTTTTTCACTTGTTTTTTCAAACAAATCTCACCTAAAAGGAGAACACCAAAGAACAAGTAAAGGAAAGGGACATTTAAAAATCCCGACGTCGACAGGTGGCGACTCCGCTGGGGACTCCTGTAAGAGGACTTAAGCCGCTATTTCAAACTTTTCAAAACTGTTATCTGCTTGTGTGTGGATGTTGCATTTACATTTGATGTATGTGTACGAATGCATTTCCTGATTGCACTTAGTGCTTTGCACCATATCTGCTTGTGATATTAGTGCTTCGCACCATACCTGCTTGTGATATTAGGGCTTCGCACATGTCATCATTATCATACGGTGAGATGCGATGTATGTGAATGTATGTTGTGTGGTCCCTCCACCAGGAGGCTATCCCGTCGGTGTTTGATTACTGGACTCGTGGGAAAACTAATTCCCCGAGGCTCAGGAAAGGCACCACCCAAATTCGCTCCAGTTGAAAGACCGGATTAATTTCCCGTTGAGTAAATTGCGATAATTTGGGAACCTTCATGCCAAAAAGCCGCGAGAGTAACCTAAGATAGGTCAGCCTTTGGTAAACCCAAAACGGAGGAAAGTCTCTTCATGCTCTCTCATTTCAAATTACTTGTAAATACAATTACTTGTAATTTCATTCCATATCTATCTCCATGTAATGAGAAATATGAAGAAATGTGTACACATACATATTTTAATTAACATGCTACAAACAGCTGACATTCGTTTTGCAGGATAAAAATTCCTAAAATGGACACATCACATAGCAAGTTATTATACACATATTCCCTAAGGACTAAACAATGCAAGTCTTTCGCAGGGAACCAATCGGACCTACTACCTGGTCAAAATCCAAAAAGGCTACAGGCCTACAATCAATCATGTCGTCATCCGACCAGACTGAACTTAATCCAGTTTCTCGTAAAGAATTCGATGGATTAAGCAAACAAATTACAGATTTGGCTGTTCTACTCAAAGAACTACACCAGTCCAATCAGGGTCCAAAAATACCGATACCTGTTGAATCCTCCACACAAAGGGGAACACAGGTCATTACAATACCTGAACTGCAGTTGGATACGACCAACAAAATTCATGATGTTGCCTATCCCACTGGAGATCCAGACACTGGTGACATCAAAAAGAAAGTCCTTCAAATGGAAGAGACCATTTGTGCTATCAAAGGAATTGGAACACACGGGAGTGTTTCATATGCTGATCTTTGCATTTTCCCTGGTGTTCATTATCCAGAAAAGTTTAAAACTCCTGACTTTGAAAAATATGACGGGTTAGGAGATCCTTACACATATTTAAAGGTGTTTATTGGAGAACTTGGATCTTATGCAAAGGACAAAAAACTCATAATGCAATTGTTCCAAAAGAGTTTAACTGGAGAAGCCCGTTCGTGGTACGCAACATTAGACAACTCAAAGATCCATGGCTGGGAAGAGCTAGCACATGCTTTCCTCACTCAATACAACTTTTAATCTCAGATGGCACCTGATCGGTATCAAATTACCAAGATCAAGAAACAGTCTAACGAGTCTTTCAAAGAGTATGCTCAAAGGTGGAGACGCCTGGCTGCCCAAGTTAGTCCTTCCATGACAGAATCAGAGATAGTCATAAATTTCACAGACATACAAGAAGCTCCGTTCTATGAGAGAGTTTTAGCCGGCATTGGCAAACCATTTTCTGAAATGGTCAAACATAGGGAGATGGCTGAGATGGGTTTGAAGTTCGAAAAGATTCAAGACCTAGCTGCCCTTAAAGTTGTTACTGATCACATCAAATCCAGAAATTATGGAAACAACCCCCGGAGGGTCCATAAAAAGAAAGAGGAAGATGTTTCCCTGATACTACAGGGTCAAAAAGGCAATCAAAACATGCCTATTCAAAGGAGAAACTACATTCCCTTTCAAGCACAGTCTGCGAACCCTCCAATACCAAAATATGGAGAAGTCAAATGCCCTCGAGTGTTTACACCCTTAGGGGATACCCTCGAGGACATTCTCAATCTTCTGACAACACAGAAGAAAATCACACATCTTCTTCCACCAGCCAGCCCTAATGGACGGGGTTTCAATGCTGCTCAGAAATGTGCTTATCATGCCAGGGCACCTGGACATGATACTCAGGATTATTAGGCCTTGAAACACAAGATCCAGGACCTGATAGACAACGGTGAGATCGTGGTCACCAAACTAGATCAGCCTCACATTCAAGAGGTCAACTTGATCAATTGGAGTAATGGACATAACTCCAATTTCAACTATGAATCCTCCCAGACCCTCAAAGAAGGTGATGACAAATGGGATTATGCCAAGTTCTAGTTCACAATGGAACGAAAGATGAAAGATTTAGGTAAACAAATTGAACAATTGGCAGAATTAGTGACTTATCAGCATCAAGTGACACGTCAATTAATCAGCCAGGAGCATGCCAGTCTCCTACCTCTTGTCATGAATATTCCCTCGTCACTTTCAGAAAATGAAATGCTGGAAGACAAAGTGACAAAGAGAGCAAATGCCAAAGCCCGTCGGGATTTTGCCAACAAAAGGGAATTCACCTATTTGGGTCAACCTATGGAGGAAATCCTTCAGATGTTAATCAATGAAGGAAGGATCAGTTCCCTTCTACCTCCAATCAACCCTCGTTCAGGGCGGTACAACTCTGATGGAGTATGTCAGTATCACTCACAGTCTTGCGATCACAGCACAGAAGAGTGCTGGGCACTCCGCCACCTTATCCAAAATCTAATTGAAAGTGGTGTCCTGCACCTAGCGGACGATGATACTGTGTTACGTGCAAGTGAGAATACAGGTCCTACTAAGTGGAAGAGTGTGGTGGCAGTCATATCCACTGAAGCTGATGGGATTAATCAATCACTCACAATGCCAACAATTCAACTCAAGGGAAGCAACAATCCTTTGAAAGTGGCCGCTCCCGAGCTAATCAACTTTTCGTACAGAGCACAATACCCTATTGTTAGCTTGCGCAAGGTTCCACGAAATTATGGTGAAGGTGAAGGATCCACCTCACATACCACTGCTACAGTGTCGAAGGAAAATCCACTGTATCTTCCCCAACGGGTGATGAAGTCTACCATCAAATCAAAGGGGAAAATACCCATGGAGAAGATTAAAAAATTCCTCCGCACTATGGGTCATAACGAAGCTAAGGTGGTTTTAAGCTTTAGAGAAACTCCACATCAAATGTCAATTTTGGACTTGGTCCTAACTTCCGAGAATCACGGGAAGATCTTGTTGAAGGTTTTAGAAGAAGCCTATCTACCGACATCAGTTGATACGAAAAAATTTTAACATCTGGTTGATCACATTTTCAACAACAATGTTATATCCTTTACTGATGATGACATACAGCCCGAGGGGACCAGTCATTGCAAGCTATTGCACATTGCAGTCTTGTCCTCCGGATACATGCTAGCTGGAGTCTTGGTAGATGGAGGTTCATCTCTAAATATATGTCCATATGCTACCTTGGCAAAGATGAATATCAATCTCAACCGAATTCAAAGTAGCCATACTATTATCAAAGCTTTTGATGGAGCCCGTCGGAATTTGGTTGGAGTAATTGAACTGCCAATCGAAATTGGTCCCCATACATTCTGTGTATCTTTCCACGTGCTCAAGATAGATTCGAGATACAACCTGATCTTGGGAGGACCATGGATCCATATGGCTGGGGCAGTCCCCTCCACCCTTCATCAGCAACTGAAATCCATTATCAACAATAGCCTGGTCACGATCAATGCTAAACCAGAATATCCTCAACACAGGGACATGTCGTTTAACAACGCTAACGTAGATCTTGAGCCGGTCAGTTTTTATGCCTTGGAAGTAAGCAATATCCAATACCATGCTATTGGAATGCAATTACCCCAACCCAAGATTTCTGTTGAGGTATTATCGGCTACCCAAGAAATGATGTCATTAGCTCATAAACCGAGACAAGGGCTGGGTAAAGATCACATGGGTATCAAGTACCCAATTCAATTAGCCAGTCAAACTGGAACAGCTGGACTAGGCTATTCTGCCCGTTCTAGTCACAGGAATCCTCATAAGCATCAGCATATTCCTTCAGTTTTAACCATGCGGTGTTTATCTTCGCCTTCAAACTCTGAGTCTGCACAACCTCCTGTAAAGGTGCCAGCCAATGTGATGGCTATGTTATTTCCCAAGCCGGTACCGGTGAAGGAGAAAGAAGTCTTTGTTCCAAATCCCGCAATGGAAGAGGAGGAACGAAGAATCAAGCAAGACGTCATCCGAATGATGTCAGGCATACGCATCATCGTTCATGATGAACATACCAACAGATACACCCCAGTCGATGATTGCCCAGACGTAATGGCCATCATTCGGGATAGGGAGGACGATGACAATCCCTACATCGCCGCGGCCCACCCGGACTTTACCATTTCCAATTGGAGCAGTATTCCTTGCATTGGTCGACAAGGGTAAAATGGGCATAACTCTTTCTACCCTATAGATATAATAACTGCTTACTTTTTCTGTACAGTATTAGCAGTTTATTTTTCTAGTATATGCTAACAATGTGTACGGTCAACACATTTCATATATACTAAGTGAAAGCATATTTTATTTTAGGACTCTGAATTTAGAAGTGCTTGTACTTGCTGATACGGTGCCTCTTCTCCACAAGGATTGTACCTTTGATGTAGAGATGAATTCAGCCTTGATGGATATACAAGATGACATTGAGCTGCCTCTAGAAATTCAAGAATGGGTGAAAGACATGTAGGTTTGTAATATTCAAGAACGCAATCAAATTGCATAAATGTGCGAAAGCGTGTAAAATCAGAGTTTAAAATTTTTACAAACCATATACCCGGATCACCCTTTATGCATAATTATTAATTAAACGAAAAGATAAAGAATAAAATCATACCCTTGAAGATCGAGCTTCCTCAGGTACAAGTTCACCTCTAAATCCTTTCGCATTCAACTTGAATCCACCGGGTTTGGTTCCTTCCTTTGATCAACGTTAGCCACCCAAGTGTTTGGCCTCTAGAGGTGATCCACCAAGGAAGAAGAAAATTCAAGAAGAAAGGTGGTTGGCTAAACCCTAGTTTTTCTATCTCTATAGAAAAGGTGTACTCTCCCAACAATTGGAATTATGTCGTATGTTGAAAAAGTCAACAACACATTTACCCATAATAAGACTCCTCTTATTAATAGATGTGGGCAACCCACCTTAACAATTAAGGAATTGGGTTTTATTTAATTAATTAAATCTTTTTAATTAATTAAGCTCCCTAATCTTATTAGGGATAATTAATTAAACTCCTTTAACTAATCTTCCTTCCTAATCCAATTAGGAATAAATGAGAGTACTTATATTAAATTAATTCCTAAACTCTTTTAGAAATTAAAATAATAATAATTGTAATAATATTAATAAGACTCCTCTTATTAATTTATATTTAATATTTCTAAAATATTAAATAATAATATTAAGCTATTTAATTTATTCTATCACCATAGATTAAATTAAATATACTTAACATATTATTACGATTATGCCATTAACTTCTTAAATAATTATTCTTCCTTTTATGGTGTGACCCTTTAGGTTCTCCATATTAAACCGGTTGTGAATAAATCAATTAGAACAATTCTAATCTTATTTAAATAAATAAATTAAACAATTAATTTATTTAAATAAATAATATTTATTCTACAATAGGGATAAGCCTCCCTAGCGATCAACGACTTTCGAGATAATATAGATTTCAACATTAATCATTAAAGAACCTTTGAGTAAATAGTTACCGTACAATTCAATCCTTCCACCATACAATGTCCCAATTAAATATAAGACATGGAATTCTTTGTCAAGTCTTATTTTATTTAATTATATGTATTTCGACTCTTAAATGCACAACTCAAATAATGCAAATTAGAAACTCCTTTCTAATTTCATTTTGCCTTGCCAAGACTCTTTGGGTTGTCATTTATCGAATCACATAGGACATTCTCTTCTTTTATTAGAAGTGGTAGATTCTTTATTGATCATACATTATCTCCATGTATACAACTTACTATACCCAAGCATACCCTTTGATATACCCTAAGGGTCTTAAGGAATAAGTCAAAGTATAACTCATCATACACAAGATACTATGATGATCTCAAGTCCAAGGATTACTTGTACTACTATCACTACAGAATTCCTATTGACAGCAAATAAAACTCCATTAGGTATTCCTAAGTTTAGAGCCACGTTCGGTGAACTTATTCTCTAATAAGCACCTACATACTTGCTTTAGTGTCTCCCACAAATGATCATGAGATCAATCATCCTCATCCAATGAGCAACGACGTATGTACCAATCTATCCAGGATTCATTAATCCCCAATTTAGTAATCCAACGATTGGGAACTATTTTAGTTTTAAGCTTTCTAAGAATTTAGATCTCATTAGAATGATCATCATCATTATTCTAAAAGCATTGCTTAAAACTATGGGTTTATCACATATTATAAAACAGCATCATGTAGATAATTAAAAGCCTTTAATAAATTAATACTTTTTATTAATAAATGAATAAGATTTTTACAAAGTATATGCTTTATCATCAAACATGATTGGCTTGTGTGCATACTACTTTCAAGACAAACCTAAACCCAACCTTAATCAAACCACTTATTTCAATCTCGGAACCTTAGAAAGCCATAAGTTAATCCAGATTGGTTCAGACCTTACCCCAAACCAAAGGAATGACATGGTTACGCTACTAACCCAATTCTGGGATGTGTTTGCATGGTCTCATGAAGATATGGTGGGTTTGTCCACTGACATTGTACTTCATCGCCTTCCCATTAAAGAGGGATTTAAGCCAGTCAAGCAAAAGCTCATGCGATTAAAACCTGAGTGGAGTTTAAAGGTAAAAGAAGAAATTGTGAAACAATTTCAAGCTGGCATCATCATGGTGTCCACATATCCTGAGTGGATATCCAACATTGTTCCCATGCCTAAACCTGGAGGGAATGTGCGAGTTTGCGTGGATTACCGAGACTTGAACAAAGCTTTCTTAAAGGACAGCTTTCCCGTTCCATTTATCCACCTTCTCATTGACTATACTGCGCAATACGACATGTACTCCTTTGCTGATTTCTTTACGGGTTATCATCAGATCATGGTTGCTGAGGAAGACCGTGAGAAAACTGCTTTCATCACGCCTTGGGGAACCTTTTACTATATAAGGTTGACATTCGGCCTCATCAATGCCGGAGGCACCTACCAGCGAGCTATGATGGCTCTTTTCCACGACTTAATGCACAAAGAGATCGAGATCTACGTGGATGACATCATTGTCAAGTCTCGGAAGGAGGATGACCATCTAGACCATCTCAGAAAGGTGTTCAACAGGTTGTGTAAGTACAACTTGAAGTTAAATCTAGCTAAATGCGCTTTTGTCGTTAAATCAGGCAAGTTGCTAGGATTTCTAGTCAGCCACAAAGGGATTGAGCTGGAATCTGCCAAAATCCAGGCCATTACGGAGATGCCCATTCCTCAGACAGAGAAGGAAATACGGGGATTTTTGGGAAGAATCAACTTCATTAGCAGGTTTATCTCTCAACTCACAGCAACCTGTGAGCCAATCTTCAAGCTATTAAGGAAGAACTCCTCCATGAAATGGAATGATGAGTGCCAAAAGGCCATCCTTATAATTAAAGAACAGCTAGTCAAAGCTCCCGTGTTGGTACCGCCCAGGGATTGAGCTGGATCCTGCCAAAATCCAAGCCATCACTGAAATGCCCATTCCTCAAACAGAGAAGGAAATACGGGGATTTTTGGGAAGAATCAACTTCATCAGCAGGTTTATCTCCCAACTCACAGCAACTTGTGAGCCAATCTTCAAGCTATTAAGGAAGAACTCCTCCATGAAATGGAATGATGAGTGCTAGTTTGCCTTCCTTACAATCAAGAAACAGCTAGTCAAAGCTCCTGTCTTGGTGCCACCTAGGGATGATGTTCCCCTGTTCATGTACCTGTCCATAAGTCACAATGCCATGGGCTGCATGCTGGGACAGAAAGATGATAGAGGCCAAGAACGAGCTATCTATTACCTCAGCAAAAGATTCAGCAGCAGTGAACACAATTACACTCTGATCGAAAAGACGTGTTGTGCTTTAGTATGGGCTTCCATGAGGTTACAACATTACCTCCATGGTCACACAACCCATCTCATATCCCGCGTGGATCCTCTCAAATACGTGTTCAACAAACCCATGTTAAATTGCCGACTGTCCAGATGGTAGTTGATCCTACATCAATTTGACATCGTATATGTGACTCAAAAGTCCATTAAAGGTCAAGGAATTGCGGATCTACTAGCCGCCGCACCTTCAGGGGATTTCAAACCCTTGGAGACATACTTCCCCGATGAAGGAGTAATGACAGTTTAACAACATCAGTACGATACGCGCCAATCATGGAAGATGTATTTTGATGGGGTTGTTAATATGGAAGGTTCTGGAGCTGGAGCAGTTCTAGTATCTGGTACGGGGGAGCAGTATCCCGTCGTCGTTAAATTGCAGTTTGTCAGCACCAACAAATATAGCCGAGTATGAAGGTCGTCTCATGGGGCTAAAACTTGCCCATTCAATGGGCATTAGGCGATTAACTGTCTTTGGAGATTCAGAGTTGGTAATCAAATAATCCACCAGAATCTATCAAACCAAGGAACTACATTTGCTGCCCTACTATCGACAAGTTTTACTGATGATTTTGGAGTTCGAAGAAATCTCCTTTCTACACATTCCTCGTAATAGGAATGACTTTGCAGACGCATTAGGTACTTTGGCCTCCTTGATTCATATATCAGACAAGGAACACTTGCCAAGTGTCACAATTGCCCTGCACAAGGCCCCAGCCTATGGGAACTACGTTGGAGAAGTATCGGATGAGTTACCTACCATCCAACATCCTTGGTATCAGCATATCAAGGAATATCAACGAGACGGATTTACACCCGTGGAAGCGAGCCCGACTGAGAAATGGCGGATCCATCGACTTGCTATGAAATTCTACCTGAGTGGAGATGCACTCTACAAAAGAGATGCAAGATTAGGTCTCCTTAGATGTTTAGACAAAGATCAAGCTCAAAGGCTTATGGATGAAATCCATGGAGGAGTCTGTGGCCGACACATGAGTGGCCCCCACATGAATGGCCCCCTCCTTGTCAAGAAAGTCCTCAGGATAGGACATTACTAGATATCTCTCAAAGCTGATTGCAATGACCACGTTAGGAGATGCTATCAGTGCTAGATTCATGGGAATGCTATACACACCCCTCCAAGGGAACTCCACAACATGAGTTCACCTTGGCCCTTCTCAATGTGGGGAATGGGCGTTATCGGGCCCATTGAGCCTAAAACCAGTAATGGACATCGATTTATCTTCACCATGATCGACTACTTCACCAAGTGGGTAGAGGCAGCCTCCTTCCCCAGGGTTACTAAAGAAGTAATCATTGCTTTCATCAGAAACAATGTCGTTTGTCGATATGGATAACCAGAGGTGATTGTATCCGACAATGCTGAGAACCTCAACAACAAAATGATGAAGGAGTTATGCAGTAAATTCCATAATAAACATCTTTCAGAAAATCAGCTAGGAGCATGCCAGTCTCCTACTTATTATCATGAATATTCCCTCGTCACTTTCAGAAAATGAAATGCTGGAAGACAATGTGACGAAGAGAGCAAATGCCAAAGTCCGTCGGGATTTCGCCAACAAAAGGGAATTCACCTATTTGGGCCAACCCATGGAGGAAATCCTTCACATGTTAATCAATGAAGGAAGAATCAGTTCCCTTCTACCTCCAATCAACCCCCGTTCATGACGGTACAACTCTGATGTAGTATGTCAATACCACTCCCAATCTCGCGGTCACGGCACAGAAGAATGCTTGGCACTCCGCCACCTTATTCAAAATCTAATCGACAGTGGTGTATTGCGCTTGGCAGATAACGACACTATATTACGTGCAAGTGAGAATGTAGGCCCTACTAAGTGGAAAAGTGTGGTAGCAGTTATATCCACTGAAGCTGAAGGGATTAATACTTTACTCACAACACCGATAATTCAGCTCAAAGGAGGAAACAATCCTTTGAAAGTGGCCGCTCCCGAGCCAATCAACATGTCATGAAGAGCACAATATCCTATTGTTAGCTTGCGCAAGGTTCTGTGGAATTATGGAGAAGGTGAAGGATCCACCTCACATACAACTGCTGCAGTGTCAAAGGAAAATCCACTATATTTTCCCCATCGGATGATGAACCCCACCACCAAATTAAAGGGGAAAATACCCATGGAGAAGGTTGAAAAATTCCTCCGCGCTGTGGGTCATAATAAAGCTAGGGTGGTTTTAAGCTTGAAAGATGATCTACAACAAATATCAATTTTGGACTTGGTCCTAACCTCTGAGAATCACCGGAAGGTCTTGTTAAAGGTTTTGGAAGAAGCCTATCTCCCGACATCAGTGGATACAGAAAAATTTCAACATATGGTTGATCACATTTTCAACAACAATGTGATATCCTTCACTGATGATGACATACCGCTCGAAAGGATCGATCATTGCAAACCATTACACATTGCGGTCTTGTCCTCCGGATATATGGTAGCAGGAGTCCTAATAAATGGAGGTTCCTCTCTGAATATCTGCCTATATGCTACCTTGGTGAAGATGAACATCAATCTCAACCGAATTCAGAGCAGCCATACTATCATCAAAGCTTTTGATGGAGCCCGGCCTAACTCGGTCGGAGTAATTGAGCTGCCAATCGAAATTGGTCCTCACACATTCTGCGTATCTTTCCATGTGCTCAAGATAGATTCGGGATACATCCTACTCCTGGGACGACCATGGATTCATTTGGCTGGGGCAGTCCCCTCCACTCTTCACCAACAGTTGAAATACATCATCAACAATAGCCTGGTCACAGTCAACGCTGAACTAGAGATTCCTCAGCAAGGGGACATACCGTTCATCAATGCCAATGAGGATGTGGAACCAGTCAGTTTTCATGATTTAGAAATAAGCAACACCCAATACCATGCTATTTGAGCACCATTGCTCGAACCCAAAATTTCTGCCGAGGTAATGTCGACTACTCAAGAAATGATGTCGTTGGGTCATAAACCGGGACAAGGGTTGGGTAAAGATGGCCAGGGTATCAAGTACCCCATTCGATTAACCAAGCAAGTTGGAACAGCTGGACTAGGCTATTCTCGCCAAACTCTAGTCACAGGAATCCTCATAAGCATCGCCAGATTCCTTGACTTAAAACTCATGGCGTTTGGCTTTCGCTTCAAACTCGAGTCAGTCGCACAACCTCCGGTAAAGGTGTCACCAATGTAATGGCTATGTTATTTCCCAAGCCAAGATTCGTGAAAGGAAAAGAAATCTTTGTTCCAATCCGCGGTGGAAGAAGAGGAATGATGAATCAAGCAAGGCGTCATACGGATGATGTCCAGATATCGATCATCGTCCATGATGAACATACTAACAGATACACCCTGAGCGATGATTGCTTACGACGTAATGGCCATCATTCGGGACAAAGAGGATGATGACAATCCCTCCTTCACTGCGGTCCACCTGAACTTTACCCTTGCCAATTGGGACAACATTCCTTGCTTTGGTCGACGAGGGTAAAGCGGGCAGAAATTCTTTCTGCCCTGTAGATATAATAACTGCTTACTTTTCTGTACAGTATTAGCAGTTTATTTTGCTAGTATATGCTAACACTGTGTATGATCAACACATTTCATATATACTAAGTGAAAGCATATTTTGTTTCAGGACTCTGAATTTAGATGTGCATGTACTTGCGGGTACGATGCCTTTCCTACACAAGGATTGTACCTTTGATGTAGAGATGAATTCAGCCTTGATGGATATCCAAGATGACATTGAGGTGCCTCCAAAAATTTAAGAATGGGTCAAAGACAAACCCAAGCCCAACCTTGATCAAACCACTTCTTTCAATCTCGGAACCTTAGAAAGCCCTAAGTTAATCCAGATTGGTTCAGACCTTACCCCAAACCAACGGAATGATATGGTTACGTTATTGACCCAATTCCAGGATGTGTTTGCATGGTGTCATGAAGACATGGTGGGTTTTTCCACTAACATTGTCCTTCATCACTTTCCCATTAAAGAGGGATTTAAGCCAGTCAAGCAAAAACTCAGGCAATTGAAACCGGAGTGGAGTTTAAAGGTGAAAGAAGAAATTGTGAAACAATTTCCAGCTGGCATCATCATGGTGTCTACATATCCTGAGGGGATATCCAACATCGTGCCTGTACCTAAACCTGGAGGGAAGGTGCGAGTTTGCGTGGATTACCTGGACTTGAATAAAGCTTGCTTAAAAGACAGCTTTCCCGTTCCATTTATCCACATTCTCATTGACAATACTGCACAATACGACATGTACTCCTTTGCTGATTGCTTTGTGGGGTACCATCAGATCATGGTTGTCGAGGAAGATCGTGAGAAGACTGCTTTCATCACTCATTGGGGAACTTTTTGCTATCGACGGTTGTCATTCGGCCTCATCAATACCGGAGCTACCTATCAACGAGCTATGATGGCTATTTTCCATGACTTAATGCATAAAGAGATTGAGATCTACGTGGATGACATCATTGACAAGTCCCGAACGGAGGACGACCATATAGACCATCTTAAAAAGTTGTTCAACAGGTTGCGTAAGTACAACTTGAAGTTGAATCCAGCTAAGTGCGCCTTTGGCGTTAAATCAGGTAAGTTGCTAGGATTTCTAGTCAGCCACAAATGGATAGAGCTAGATCCTGCCAAAATCCAAGCCATCACTGAAATGCCCATTCCTCAGACAGAGAAGGAAATACGGGGATTTTTGGGAAGAATCAACTTCATCAGCAGGTTTATCTCCCAACTCACAGCAGCTTGTGAGCCAATCTTCAAGCTATGAAGGAAGAACTCCTCCATGAAATGGAATGATGAGTGCCAGTTTGCCTTCCTTACAATCAAGAAACTTGACTAGTCAAAGCTCCCTGTCTTGGTGCCACCTAGGGATGATGTTCCCTATTCATGTACCGTCCGTAAGTAAGTGACAATGCCATGGGATGCATGCTGGGACAGAAAGACGATAGAGGCCAAGAACGAGCTATTTATTACCTCGAAGAAAAGGTTCAAAGAACAATGAACACAAGTACACTCGATCGAAAAGACGTGTTGTGCTTTAGCATGGGCTTCCATGAGGTTACAACATTACCTCCATGGTCACACAACCCATCTCATATCCCGCGTGGATCCTATCAAGTACGTGTGCAACAAACCCATGTTAAATTTCTGGCTGTCCAGATGGCAGTGGATCCTACAACAATTTGACGTCGTATATGTGACTCAAAAGTCCATCAAAGGTCAAGGAATCGCGGATCAACTAGCCGCCGTAACTTCAGGGGATTTCAAACCCTTGGAAACATATTTCCCTGATGAAGGAGTATTGACAGTACAGCAACACCATCAGTACGATACGCGCCAATCATGGAGGATGTATTTTGATGGAGCTATTAATATGGATGGTTCTGGAGCGGGAGCAGTTCTAGTATCTGGTACGGGGGAGCAGTATCCCATCGCCGTCAAATTACAATTTGTGAGCACCAACAATACGGCTGAGTATGAAGGCTGTCTCATGGGGCTAAAACTTGCCCGTTCAATGGGCATCAGGCGGTTAACTATCCTTGGAGATCCAGAGTTAATAATCAGACAATCCACCGGAATCTATCAAACTAAGGAACTACATTTGCTGCCTTACCATCGGCAGGTTTTAAAAATGGCTTTGGAATTCGAAGAAATTTCCTTTATACATGTTCCTCGTAATAGGAATGATTTCGCGGATGCATTAGCAACTTTTGAAAGTAATATGCACACAAGCCAATCATGTTTGATGATAAAGCATATACTTTGTAACAATCTTATTCATTTATTAATAAAAAGTATTAATTTATTAAAGGCTTTTAATTATCTACATGATGCTATTTTATAATATGTGATAAACCCATAGTTTTAAGCAATGCTTTTAGAATAATGATGATGATCATTCTAATGAGATCTAAATTCTTAGAAAGCTTAAAACTAAAATAGTTCCCAATCATTGGATTACTAAATTAGGGATTAGTAAATCCGGATAGATTGGTACATACGTTGCTTGCTCATTGGATGAGGATGATTGATCTCATGATCATTTATGTGGAGACACTAAAGCAAGTATGTAGGTGCTTATTAGAGAATAAGTTCACTGAACGTGGCTCGCTAAGGAATACCTAATGGAGTTTTATTTGCCTGTCAATAGGAATTTCACAGTGATAGTAGTACAAGTAATCCTTGGACTTGAGATCATAATAGTATCTTGTGTATGATGAGTTATACTTTGACTTATTCCTTAAGA
The DNA here is from genome assembly GCA_020205615.1 of Panax quinquefolius. NCBI lineage: Eukaryota > Viridiplantae > Streptophyta > Magnoliopsida > Apiales > Araliaceae > Panax > Panax quinquefolius. The sequence goes on from CM035162.1 coordinate 99,262,892, forward strand.
CCCATAGGGTATATCAAAGGGTATGCTTGGGTATAATAAGTTGTACATGGAGATAATGTATGATCAATAAAGAATCTACCACTTCTAATAAAAGAAGAGAAATGTCCTATGTGATTCGATAAATGACAACTCAAGTAGTCCTTGGCCAAGGCGAATGAAATTAGAAAGAAGTTTCTAATTTGCATTATTTGGAGTTGTGCATTTAAGGATCGAAATACATATAATTAAATAAAATAAGACTTGACAGTAATTCCATGCCTTATATTTAATTGGGACATTGTATGGTGGAAGGATTGAATTGTACGGTAACTATTTACTCAAAGGTTCTTTAATGATTAATGTTGAAATCTATATTATCTGGAAAGTCGTTGATCGCTAGGGAGGCTTATCCCTATTGTAGAATAAATATTATTTATTTAAATAAATTAATTGTTTAATTTATTTATTTAAATAAGATTAGAATTGTTCTAATTGATTTATTCATAATTAGGTTTAATATGGAGAACCTAAAGGGTCACACCATAAAAGGAAGAATAATTATTTAAGAAGTTAATGGCATAATCGTAATAATATGTTAAGTATATTTAATTTAATCTATGGTGATAGAATAAATTAAATAGCTTAATATTTATTATTTAATATTTTAGAAATATTAAATATAAATTAATAAGAGGAGTCTTATTAATATTATTACAATTATTATTATTTTAATTTCTAAAAGAGTTTAGAAATTAATTTAATATAAGTACTCTCATTTATTCCTAATTGGATTAGGAAGAAAAATTAGTTAAAAGAGTTTAATTAATTATCCCTAATAAGATTAGGGAGCTTGATTAATTAAAAGAATTTAATTAATTAAATAAATCTCAATTCCTTAATTGTTAAGATGGGTTGTCCACATCTATAAATAAGAGGAGTCTTATTATGGGTGGTGGGGGTTGTTGACTTTTACAACATACGTAATAATTCCAATTTATTGGAGAGTACGTTCCTTTCTATAGAGATAGAAAACTAGGGTTTGAGCCAAATACCCCTTCTTCTTGAATTCCTATTCTTCCTTGGTGGATCACCTCTAGAGGCCAAACACATGGGTGGCTAACGTTGATCAAAGGAAGGAACCAAACCCGGTGGATTCAAGTTGAGCGAAAAGGATTGGAGGTGAACTTGTTCGAGGAAGCTCGATCTTCAAGGGTATGATTTTATTCTTTATCTTTTCGTTTAATTAATAATTGTGCATAAAGGGTGATCCAGATTTATGGTTTGTAAAAATTTTTTTAAACTCTGATTTTACACGTTTCCGCATTATTTTTGCAATTTGATTGCGTTCATGAATATTACAAACCTGACAGTGGCATCAGAGCCAAACCTTTATGCGAATTATTAATTGTTTTAATTTGATATGTATATTGATATGTGTTTACAACAGTTTAATTGGGCATAATTTTTGTTGTATAAAATAAAAAAAAATAAAAAAAAATGCAATTTTTTTTTCTTGATTGCGCGGCCAAGTGAATAAAGAAAGAAGGTAGCGAGCGCGTTTCATGAAAAGGAAGCGAGGAGCTCATGTATTATGATTTCAAGAGAATTTTTGTTAACTAAATTTTGTTTTATTCCAGTATATATATTATACATATATTACGTATATGGTTAACAAAAAAAAAAAAAAATCACGTGAAAAAGCAGGAAATTTTTTTGAGTTTCAACCTCACGGTTTTATATATATATATATATATATATATATATATATATATATATATATATATTGGTTATTATATTATATATATATAATATATATATATATATATATATATATATATATATATATATATATATTATTCTTAATTATTTTATAATTAAAATAAAATGTTTATTTTAATTTTAAAATAAAAAGTTTATTTTAATATTAAAATATAAAGTTTATTTTAATTTTAAAATTAAATTTCATGCTAACTAATTAGAGTTGGAATTGGATTCCATGATAACTAATTGGAGTTAAAATTGGATTCTATGTTTCGTTAAATAAAGGAGTTTATTTAGATATGAAATAGGATTTCATATTATTCAAAATAAAAGAGTTTATTTGTGAATAGGAAAAAGAATCGTCTTTCCTTAAATAAAGGAGTTTATTTAGATATGAAATTAGATTTCATATTATTCAAAATAAAGGAGTTTATTTGTGAATAGGAAAGATAATCCGTGTTTCCTTTAATAATTTTTTTTTACATGGAATTGGATTCCATAATTAATTAAAATAAAGGATTTTATTTTGATTAAAATTTTGATTAAAATAAAATAGTTTATTTTATTCAAAATTGGATAAATTAAAATAAAATAGTTTTATTTTGATTTAAATTTGGATTAAAATAAAGGAGTTTATTTTGATTCAAAAATTAGATTTTATACTAACTAAATTTGCCCATTAAATGATATCAATATATATATATTAAATATTTATTATTCATAAGATGAATGTAATTTATTGATGCATATGGTGATGTGTATGATAATAAATGGGATTGATTATGGACTATTGACCAATGCGATTGGATTTTATTTTAGTTGGATGCATGAATGTATGGGTTATATTAAATGGGGTCTGCGTACCTCATCTTCTTTAATTTTTTCTTAATGTGAATTCTAACTCCCTCCTATGTACTTCCCTTTGACTGCTGATCAAGGTTTCTATTTATTTTAAATAGTTTTGTAATAGGAATAGTTAGAATTAATTTTGAAAAATTGGAGATCAAGGAACAAGGAGCGCTTGAAGACCCGTTTATAATGGAGCCCGGGATTAAATGTAATAGTTATATTTAAATATTATTTCTTGCACCCCTAGGGTTTGACCTTTTGGTTCACTTTGTGGCTCTAGTGAACCAAACTAGAATAAAAGTCCATAATCAATCCGGGTAGAATATAGTATTCTATATGTGCATGCTATACTATATATATATATATATTATATATTATGCAAACATGCTTCGCATGTTAATTAATATGACGCGTATTTTATATATATATGTGCATGCATGCTAAACAAGATGAGACAAATTAATAACAAACCCCTCAATAATTATATTAAGTCCTAAGCGTTCAAAGATATTTGGAATATCGAACGTCGCCTTCTAGCATGATAAAATTAATAGAGTATTAAATATTTAATATGAGTTTGTTGTGTCACCACAAGGCAAGTATTAAGTATTTAAGATGTTAATTCATCACATTTGATGCTTATAAAGAAAATTGAACAATATTGTTTTGTTGTGTCACCACAAGGATGATATTTTTCTTTTTTGAATATATGGAGTGCTAGGTCGGACTTAACTTGGATAATTTTGATTCGGATGTGCCACCACTTGATCAAAATAATCTAAGAGGCAAAATAAAAGGAGTTGCATAATTGATGTAATTGACAAAAGTTGTCTACCTATTTATTTATATATAGTTTGTTGTGTCACCACAAGGCTATATACATTTGAAATGGGATCCTTATTCTCACTAGCAAATCTTTAATTAGATTTTGCCGAACTATATGAGTGAGGGTAATATTGTTTGAAGAAAATAGTGGGAGATACCAATTTAAAACAAGACCTAATTTATTTTGGTAATTAATAAAAGAATGTATGTTAAAATGTTGTTAATTACAAATTCATTTACAAAATTTTACAATGTCTAAAATTACAATCACTACGAAGCATATTAGATGCTAAATTAATCAGACCAAATTAAACGGATTGGTTAAGGAAATTGAGAAAAGTTCTCATGGCTGAAAAGCTATCTTATGTCCTTAATACGCCTATCCCTGCAATGGTTGCGCATAATGCCTCCGAGGAAGACATTGCTACTTTTAGAAAGTGGCAAGATGATGCACATTGGCTCAATGCATCATGCTCGCATCTATGAGTAACGAGCTTCACACAAGATGAAACTATGGACGCTTCTACTATATTCCCGCACATCAAGTAGTTGATGGTGAGGAAAGTGGGACCGATAGATATCGATATCTAAGGAGCTCTTCCGATCTAGAATGGCCAATGGCACTATAAGATGCAGATAAAAAGTTCTTAACATAATTAATTTGATTGATCAATTAGGACAACAAGTTTTGTCATGGATGGATAGTTGAGCCAAGATTTGATCTTGCACTCACTCCCGGACTCCTTTCACAATTATTGTGAATTTTTCATATGAACAAGCTAGATATCAGCTTTGCTGATTTGCTTAACATGTTGAAAAATGTTGAGAGTCACTTTCAACCAAGAAAGACTATGTCTTTACTGGTAGGGGCTAAAGGATCTTCTGAAAAGAAGAACGATTCTAAGAAGGTAAATAGAAAGGCAAAAACAAAGGATAATAAGAACAAAACCGATATGGATAGCAAAGGAGTTTGCTTCCACCGCAATAAGCCCGGACATCGGAAAGAAATCTGAGAAGCATCTTGCAGAGGCTAACCAAAGAAGCTTAGTGAAGTTTGGTTCACAATACGCTTTTGTTCATGATTGAAATAAATTTTTCTTTAAGTCAAGGTTTTACTTGGGTATTGGATACCAACTTTGGTTATCATAAATATAGATTTATGAAGGACCAGCGAAGTAAAAAGCTAAACAAATATAAGTAATCCTATGTGTGGAAAATGAAGCAAAGGTTCTTCGCATTAGCCATAGAAACTTATAGTTTAGCATTGCTACTGAGCAAATCTATTAAGTCAATAAGTTGTTATTGTATTCCAATTCTTGTTAAAATATTATTTCCATTTTATTGTTGGACAATGAAATCTTTGGGATTATAATTAAGAACAATTGTTGTTCTTTTTATAATAATAATGTTTTGTATAGAACTGGAATATTACTTAATAAATTTTGTATACTTGACTTACGCGAAAATAATTTTGCAAATTGAACAAACTAGTATATGAAAAGGAGATGGTCATTCAAAGAGTTGAATGTGTGTATTTTCTGAAATACAAGTATGAATTATTTGAAAGGTTCAAAGAATTCAGAAGTGAAATAAATTGATAAAGTATTAGAATTCTTTGATCGGATCAACGAATAAATACTTGTGCAATAAGTTTCTAGATCATCTCAAATGGTTTTTCTCATAATGGACACCTCATGATACGTAATAATTGATTGATGTATCTGAAAGGAAAAATCATACCTTGTTGAACATAATACGGTCCAAAATGATTTTACCGACATTCCAGATCCTTCAGGATCATGTCCTAGAAATGGTCGACATATCTACGAAAATGGTAACCTCTAAATCCTACCCCAAGACTCCATAAAAGTTATGGATGGGGAGGATTCCTAATCTTAAGTATGTTAAGATAAGGGTTGTCCAACTTATGTGAAATGGTTTCAAAGGATAAGCTTGGGACAAAATTTAACATGTATGATTTGTGGGACATCCTAAAGTAAGTTTAGGGCATGTGTTCTATAATCCTACTTAGCAAAAGGTGTTTGTTGCGAAACACGGCGCTTTCTAAGATAAAGGTGTTTATCATTGAAAGGGCTAGTGGGAGGATTATAGATCTTGAAAAGTTCATGATCCACAAAACACTATAAGTCAAATAAGAGGAACTGTAGATAGACATATTGTACCACAACCCCGAATCAGAATCGGAATAGTACCAAAGATACCTAGGAGGTATGGATTCATCATGGATGATGATGATGAGGTACACATCATAGAAGATGATGATCCGAGTTACATTCGATGAGGTAAGACTTCTAGTGTGTACAAAAGGGTCGATGGAGCGTCGTGAAATTTCTAGTATTATATGTTGATATACTACGAATGAGGAATTACATACCAATGCTACAATCAGTAAAGATAAAGTTGTCTAAACATTCCTCCATGAATGGTTTGGGAAGAGTATCTTAATTGGGGATAAAATCTATATAAATAGATTTAAGAGGATGCTCGACTTAATCCAAGGAACGTATATTCATTTGATGTAAAAGTCGTTTAGCATGGCAAACTCCAAGAGATGTCTCATGTCGATGAGCTATGGAGTGTATCTCTCTTAATAGTCCCCACAGACTCCTGAAAAGAGAGGTCGCATTAGTGACAATCATGCATGCAATGAAATGTACGAGACCTGATGTTGATCAGTCATATTATGGAGAAGTTCTCTATGAGTCAGTGAAAAACATCTTAAAGTGCTTAACCGGCACTAAGGATGTGATCATATTCATGGTGGATCTTAATTAAAACTAGAGGGCTTAACAGACTCAAGTTTTTCAGACAGACCAAGACGATAGAAAAATCCACTTTAAAGTAAAGCGTTATCTTGAACAGTGGTGCAGTAAATTGGAAAGGTTCCAAACAACAAAGAGTTATTGGTTTAGTGATAAAGACAAAGTATATAGCTATAAATGAAGCTGCAAGTTGATTGTTTGGATTAAAAGTTCATTACAGAACTAGGAATAGTTCCTAAGTCTCATTTTGGATCTAAACATGTGTTGTGGCACTTTCATTTGATTATTAGAATCATTGAAAGATGGGAAATCACTATAGAGATAGTGGACTCTCAAGAACAACATTACATATCCATTAACTAAAGCTTATCCAACAGCAGGATAATCGTCACTTAGAGATGAAGAGTATAAGATACAATGGCGATTGGCTTTAGTGCAAGTGGGAGATTGAAAGTAATATGCACACAAGCCAATCATGTTTGATGATAAAGCATATACTTTGTAACAATCTTATTCATTTATTAATAAAAAGTATTAATTTATTAAAGGCTTTTAATTATCTACATGATGCTGTTTTATAATATGTGATAAACCCATAGTTTTAAGCAATGCTTTTAGAATAATGATGATGATCATTCTAATGAGATCTAAATTCTTAGAAAGCTTAAAACTAAAATAGTTCCCAATCATTGGATTACTAAATTGGGGATTAATAAATCCGGATAGATTGGTACATACGTTGCTTGCTCATTGGATGAGGATGATTGATCTCATGATCATTTATGTGGAGACACTAAAGCAAGTATGTAGGTGCTTATTAGAGAATAAGTTCACTGAACGTGGCTCGCTAAGGAATACCTAATGGAGTTTTATTTGCCTGTCAATAGGAATTCCTGTAGTGATAGTAGTACAAGTAATCCTTGGACTTGAGATCATCATAGTATCTTGTGTATGATAAGTTATACTTTGACTTATTCCTTAAGACCCTTAGGGTATATCAAAGGGTATGCTTGGGTATAATAAGTTATACATGGAGATAATGTATGATCAATAAAGAATCTACCACTTCTAATAAAAGAAGAGAAATGTCCTATGTGATTCGATAAATGACAACTCAGTAGTCCTTGGCCAAGGCAGAATAAAATTAGAAAGAAGTTTCTAATTTGCATTATTTGGAGTTGTGCATTTAAGGATCGAAATACATATAATTAAATAAAATAAGACTTGTGTAATTCCATGTCTTATATTTAATTGGGACATTGTATGGTGGAAGGATTGAATTATGCAGTAACTATTTACTCAAAGGTTCTTTAATGATTAATGTTGAAATCTATATTATCCGGAAAGTCGTTGATCGCTAGGGAGGCTTATCCCTATTGTAGAATAAATATTATTTATTTAAATAAATTAATTGTTTAATTTATTTATTTAAATAAGATTAGAATTGTTCTAATTGATTTATTCACAACCTCTGTTTAATATGGAGAACCTAAAGGGTCACACCATAAAAGGAAGAATAATTATTTAAGAAGTTAATGGCATAATCATAATAATATGTTAAGTATATTTAATTTAATCTATGGTGATAGAATAAATTAAATAGCTTAATATTTATTATTTAATATTTTAGAAATATTAAATATAAATTAATAAGAGGAGTCTTATTAATATTATTACAATTATTATTATTTTAATTTCTAAAAGAGTTTAGAAATTAATTTAATATAAGTACTCTCATTTATTCCTAATTGGATTAGGAAGAAAAATTAGTTAAAAGAGTTTAATTAATTATCCCTAATAAGATTAGGGAGCTTAATTAATTAAAAGAATTTAATTAATTAAATAAATCCCAATTCCTTAATTGTTAAGGTGGGTTGCCCACATCTATAAATAAGAGGAGTCTTATTATGGGTGGTGGGGGTTGTTGACTTTTACAACATACGTAATAATTTCAATTTGTTGGAGAGTACGTTCCTTTCTATAGAGATAGAAAACTAGGGTTTGAGCCAAATACCCCTTCTTCTTGAATTCCTATTCTTCCTTGGTGGATCACCTCTAGAGGCCAAACACATGGGTGGCTAACGTTGATCAAAGGAAGGAACCAAACCCGGTGGATTCAAGTTGAACGCGAAAAGGATTGGAGGTGAACTTGTACCTGAGGAAGCTCGATCTTCAAGGGTATGATTTTATTCTTTATCTTTTCGTTTAATTAATAATTGTGCATAAAGGGTGATCCGGATTTATGGTTTGTAAATTTTTTTTAAACTCTGATTTTACACGTTTCCGCATTATTTTTGCAATTTGATTGCGTTCATAAGCATCGCTGTAATTGAGTTACCAATCGCCCCTGATATATTAAAAATACAATTAAGGCCAATTCTCGTCACCAACAATACTGGGAGTATGAAGGCTTTCTCATGGGGCTAAAAAAATGGGCATCGGTGATTAACTCGTCCTTGGAGATTCGGACGACAACTTTGGCCTCCATGATTCCCATATCCTCATAATAGGAATGATTTCAGCGGAACACTTGCCAAGCGTCATAATTTCCTAACAAGGCCTGACTATGGGAATTACATTGGAGAAGTATCGGATGAGCTACCTCCCATCCAACCTCCTTGGTATCAAAGATATCAAGGAATATCTCATGAGATGGATCTACACCCGCTGAGGCGAGCCTGACTGAGAAAAGGCGGATCCATCGACTTGCTATAAAGTTCTACCTGAGTGGAGATGCGCTCTACAAAAGAGATGCAGGACTAGGTTTCCTCAGGTGTCTAGACAAAGATCAAGCCCAAAGGCTTATGGATGAAATCCATGGTGGAGTCTGTGGCCCCCACATGAATGGCTCCCTCCTTATCAAGAAAGTCCTCAGGACGGGACATTATTAGCTATCTCTTAAAGCTGATTGCAACGACCACGTCAAAAGATGATATCAGTGCTAGATTCATGGGAATGCTATACACGCCCCTCCACGGGAGCTCCATAATATGAGTTCTCCTTGGCCCTTCTCAATGTGGGGAATGGACGTTATCGGACCCATCGAACCTAAAGCCAGTAATGGTCACCGATTTATCTTCACAATGATCGACTACTTCACCAAGTGGGTAGAAGCAGCCTCCTTCCCCAAGGTAACTAAAGAAGTGTCGTTTCTTTCATCAGGTGATTGTGTCAGACAATGCCAAAAACCTCAACAACAAAATGATGGAGGAATTATGCAGTAAATTCCACATCAAATATCTTAACTCTGTTATCTATCGTCCGAAGATGAACGGTGCTATTGAAGCAGCTAACAAAAACATCAAGAAGATTATGCAAAAGATGTCCGCCAACCACAAAGATTGGCCTGACCTATTGCCTCTGACTCTGTTAGCCTATAGAACCACAATGCGTACTTCAACTGGGGCAACCCCCAACGCTTTGACCTATGGGGTGGAAGCAGTGCTCCCTATAGAAGTTGAGATGGAATCTCTCAGAGTGTTGATCGACGCTCAGCTGGATGAAGACCAATGGGTACAAGACAGGTATCACCAATTGTCTCTGATAGACGAAAGGCGAACCGCGACTATCTTCCATGGTCAGCTATATCAGCAAAGGGTCGCCAGATCCTACAACAAAAAGGTCCGGCTACGGCAGTTTAGACAACATGACTTGGTTCTAAAGAAGATTTTTGACAACCAAGATCAGGCTAAAGGAAAATTCGTTCCTAACTGGGAAGGCCCGTTTATTGTCAAAGAAGTATTGACAGGAGGCGCTCTCAGAATGCAAGAAATGGACGGCAATGAATTTCCAGAACTCATCAACTCAGACACCGTGAAACGGTATTATGTTTGAAGTAACCAGCAAACACCCAGGTGCATCATCATCAGGTTACCAGTCATTCTGGTTATTTAACCCTTTACCACGTATAACTTATCTACACTTAGCCCTTCAGGGAAACATCCATTCCAAGCCAGCAGCCTGGCTCTCCTTTGCGCTCATACAACTTAGGTCATCCCACTGTGGATTGAACCTCTTGCGTTCACAGTTTGGCTACCCGTTCCTGGGATCAAACTTTTCACCTGCAGTTTATCCTCAACCTAGGATTAAACTTTCTTTTCCCCGCACTCTGACCTGCACATGGGATCACGCTTTTCTTCTCGCCCTGAGGGGCGAACTACGTCGACCTAATCTCCTCTTCAATAGGAGTACGTAGGCAACCATGTTACATGGCCCGGTTGCAATAAAACAAAAACAACAAAAACATTTCCACCCTCTTCTCCTTACACAAACAAAAACAACCAAAAACATTCCTACACTATTTCTGCCATACACAACTTTGAACCTCTTACACCAGGTTCGAACAATGCAGACCTGATCTCCTCTTCAATAGGAGTATGTAGGCAGCCATTCATGGTGCGGTCTCATCCCCTACCAAAACACAAACCATTGTCAACTGGTACTGGGATTCACTTTCAATCCACTACATTCGGCTTCAGATCAAAGGGATGGAATTACCTGAACTCCTCCCAAATAGGAGATTCGGCGACCATCTAAGCTGCGGTCATACCTTGAAAAGCAATACCAATCCATAAGAGATGGAATTAACTAGGCTTCTACTGAATAGAAGTACTGGCGACCATCTGTGGTGCGGTCAATCTAAAAGAGGAAAGCCACACTCCTCTCCATATTTCCATAACAGAAACAAGTCCAATGACACCAAAGATGGTAGGGATACATAGATCGATGATCCATTCTGAACTATCCAGAGACAACTTAATGTCCATCCACCTAAGAGGATTTCATAATACATCAAGACCACAAGCCCTGAAGCAGCAGACAAAATATCAAATAAATAGCAAGGCATATCTAAAAGGGAAGTGATCCAAAAATATATTTCCCTGTCATATATAATGTTGTTTGATATATATACAATGTGAACTGTACATGAAAAAATGGCTAAGCTAGTCTGTGTAGGTAAATACAAGCTCATCTACGAATCAGGGTACATGCGAGCTAGCAAGACCAACATGGCATCCCTCTCAGATGAAGGAGGTAAAGTTGTAGTCTCCTGGATAAGAATATCCACATGACCCAACAGATCTGTAGCCATCTGCATGATGACCATATGCTCATCGATATAAATGCTCATCTCTACGATCATACCAGTGGTAAGGGACCTCGCTGCAGTACTATCTATGATAGCCACATCCCGGGCAGATATAGCACTATCCCACTCAACTATCGCTGCATCCATGGCTGACCTAGCCTCATCACGCTCAGCGACGGCGGCATTTCTACGAGACAATGCCTCATCTCTCTCTAATAGGGCGGCGTCCCTCACATCAAGAGCAGTCGACATCATAGATCGAATCTGATCTCTCTCAAAGGTCATCAGATGAAGACTCTACTCTAAGTACTGTGCCGAGTGCTGAATCACAAAAGTACTGGTACTAGGAGAATCTAGAAGAAATGCTGGTAACCCAGCAGCGGTATCCTTCTCGATGTAGGTATCAATATCCTCTATAGGCTCTACATCGTATAACTCGCTCTCCCAGATCGCAAATATCGCTGCAAAACCGATAAAACCTCCGTCTCCATCCATGCGGAGTACTCTGTGGAATAACCGGGATGACTGGCAGGGAAAGCAGCTAGCTCACGCTGATCCCAGCAAGCGTATACACGAGATCGATCCTCAGCTAAGAGGTATCGAGAAACTGAACGCTAACCTGCCACCCCCTCGAAAGGATGAAAATCCTGGAACTGGTTGAATTGCGACATCACGGCCAATGGGTGATAAGTAGTCACACCCCTTAAGCCAGCCAAAAGGAAGAAATCCATGCCCGGAGCATGAGTAATGAAGTTGTATGGTGAGCAAAGCCCCGAGCACAGCAATATGCTAAATGGATCTCTGATATCTGTCAAAAATGCGGGCCAGGATTGAGCATCTATACACTCCGATGGCTGAAAGGAGTATGACATAGCCACATCATGGGAAAAGCAATACCCATGCCGTCTAAGGGTACCAATCGGTTGCAAGTGTGACATAAACAACACATACAGCATGACCGAACTCCCAGTAAACACGTCTGACGGGTAAGTACTGCAGTAGGATGCTTATCGCAGGGTCTCTGCCACGATCATAGGTACAATGGTACGACCCTCCTTGAGAGCTCTCACGGCCATGATAACGCCTATATCTATCTCATCCATATACCGCGGCATATACCCATATGACAGTACACATAGCATTAGTACATCAACTCTGGCCAAACGCCAATGATCCTCCGACACGGTGAAATCCACGGAATGTCGTGAGTAGCTATCCTCCGCACCAACTCTGTCATACAAAAAATGCTGAGAGATCACGTGGCCAGATGTCAGCTCATCCTGCACCACTCTGCGCCTCAATCCTGTGAGAGTCATGAATCGTCTACTCATGTCTCCCAAAGCCATGTGCACGCAAGGTCTGTCTAGGGGCAGCATCATCAAACGGGTATACTCCTCCAGAGTAGGAGTCAACTCATGGGTGCCAAAACGGAATACATGCCTATTAGGTAGTCAATGCTGTATCATCCCGTCCACGAATCCTGCAGGAACCTAAAATACCAAAAGGGTCATGGTATGTTGCAGAAATAGATCTACAGTCACCTTGTCTGGTGGTGACATGCTATCGTACCACGATCGCATACCCAATGCCACCATTGACGGTGGGGTATGATCTATATGGCTAACTGTCGAAGAAGACATCTATGCGGGCCGTGTCATAAAACCATACAGGGGTCAATGCCGAATATCTCTGGATATACATATATATGTGTAATATGATACATGCATAACAGATAATAGATGGCAATATAATATAGGGAATGAAAAATGATGCATACATTCCTAAATATATCATCATCTAATACATCAGCTCTATACAGCTACAAGTACATGAAAATGGGGCATAGATGCCCTACTACAAACAGAGGCCTATCAAAAGATATAGCGAGAATGGGGAACAGCCACCCAATATCTAACAGAGGCCTATCAAAAGATATAACGAGAATATACATCAGAAGAATACCAGGGTCTCGATGTCCACATTCTCAATCCTGTCCACCTGATGTAACTCCTCCTGCTGGATCTCTATCAACAGGGATGTCAACCCTATAAAGAGGAGGATCTGCGCCAGCAAAACCAAATGGGTCGTCTGAGGGTCCAGCACCTGAACTAGAAGGAACAAATGACTCCGCCTCTACTGGATCTCTGCCCAAATACCGGATAAATATGTGTGCCTGATCCAACTGCCGGGTCAAGCTATCAATCTGGGTCAGATGAGTAGGAGCTCAGACACAAGCCACCCAATCCGTCATCATCAAAGATCCTGGAACCATGTCCCCATAAATGTGTGGCACGGATCGGGCCCCCAATAGTGCGAGGGAGCCACCAACGCCTGGAATATCTCCCCGAGTACATGGACCCTCCGATAAATCAAAACCGTCAACTCCCAACAATGGAATATCAGTGGCGGGTGACTGTGATACAGGCCAATGACGCTTGACAGGAGGCAAGATTGGTATACGAATCTCCCTTGTGGTGCTCCTAATAGCATGCTCTCCTAAATAGAGCTCCCAGCCTCCATCTGTGAAGAGAGGAAATCTCCGGGTGGAAATCAAATGCTCTACTCCAGTAGGGTGTCCATCCTCAAAACCGATGGTCAAATGATCCCCTGAGTATGGAAGCCATGTGATGGCGTCGGTACGTCAAGAACTCCATTGCAGACTGGCAATGACCAAAGCCCTCAGATACAGGGACCTCTGGCAAAATAGAATGGTGTCATCGTCATCCTCGTGGATAGGTATCTAAGCCTAACACACTCATGGGACGCAAACATGGAATTCTCTCATAGGCCCAAAACTTTCAACACAATGGCAAAACATCTGCTATTAGTAAACACTCTTAATCTGTGAATGGAAAAAGACAAGAGAAATACTCACCAGTAGAAATGGGTAAAAACCTAGCCAAGCCTTGGTCAAACCCTGTGAGCGCAGACGCATGCCCGGAGGAAATATGCAAAGGTGTAAGAGCCCCAGTCATACTCTCTGATACGGTCCACATCGCGTGTGGCGCTGACCAAAGCGAAAGATACCATGGATGAGTTATCTGCTATGAAGCAGCCTCGAATGATCATCAGGAACAATCGCCGCAGAACGCGATCCCTGTTCCTGACATCATCAGGCATGGGCTCACTCAATAGCCCACTCATAACATCTACTCTCAAAGGACCTGAACGGACAGTCTTACCTTTGAGCGCCTCCGCCGGAACTCCTAATAAGGATCGGACGGCAGTAGGGGTGATATTCGCCATGCAAGGCACTAGCTCCCCTCCAAACTCCATACCTGTGATAAATCGTCAATCCATAGGCGTCATCATCACCTCGCAATCCAGTAGGTGGAGTGAGGTAACCACGGTGACAACGACGGGGAAGGATGGAGAAAAATGCCCCAAATCCCCACTCATGCACTACTGCTCTATAATTAGGATGAAGCACCTGGTACATGGAGTGGATGCAAAACCAGTTCCCCCGAGGCTGTGTAAAACCTGGAACCTGCATGAAATGCAGATCAACATCAGAACCCTTTAAATCCTCATCAATAGGAAAGAAAGAAGATAAAGTCTAACGTCATACCTCGTTAGCTTGCAAATACATCGATGGGTGTCTACCCAAATCACCCATCAACTCTTGGTTCACCACCTGGATACTCGGAAGCTTCCTACGAGGGATATGTGCAGCAGAAGCGGGATCCTCAATATCCACCTCCTCGTCCTCGACGTCTGGAACATCTACTTGGACAGGATGAATCACAGCCTCCACCAACCAACGAGGCTATCTGACAGAACGGAGACGAGGCACTTCAGAAGCCCTCTGCCGTACGCCAGAAGCGGTCCTATAGGAATTGCTCAGCTGATCCGGATCCATAATATCTGGACAACAAGTCTCCAAATCACCTCAGAAAGGGTGTGGTATTTCCTTACCTGGAGCTTTCTAAAATACAATATATAACTATATGCATGCATGCATTTACTTTAACATATAATAGAGTTAGAATGCATGACTACCCAATGCCTACATTTAAAAAAATTTCGCCATAGTCCCCTTTGAAAATAGGACTATCCACATGCACACAGGCATGTCTAGGTAGTCATTCAGTAGCACACCTGTCCCAAAGTCATATACCTAATATATGCATTAAAAATCAAAATTTTCATGCATAAGGCCAACCTCAATGCTAGGAGTATTTTGCCTTTCTACCTTTTGCTCATTGGACCTCAAATAGGACAAAAAATAGCAGAAAAAGGTGTCAATTTGACTGTCTCAAAAGTTAAATTTTTTCATATCATTATGTTTAGCATGGTTTAATACTAACATTTACTATGTTGAATATTTTTATCAAGTCATTTGTGCATACATAATCACTACTATGTGTTTAGATGCATTTCGTGCAATATCTCACAATCTAATGGACAGAAACTGGAAAAAAGTACATACATACGTTACCAGGATAGTGTAGAACACTTGTACGGTGTGATGAAATTTAGACGGCCTCAACTCGAGAGATCTGAAGATGGCTCGCGATTTTCCTAAAGTGAAACAAGTTGAAAGTGACTTGTGAAGTGAAGCCTGCTAGGATTTATCATCCACGCTTGGCCGCAGGCTCACCTGCGGCTGCAGCAGGTGCACCTGCGGTTCCTCTATGTGGGTCCCACCCCTCCGGCTCGGTCTAGTTTGAGTTGAAGCGGAGTTCTTACTGGCTAGAAAGGTCAAATCGGGAATAAAAATGCCACGTGATTGAGCAAAACAACATACAATCTTGGTTTTCTCATATGAGACTTTAAATCTGTACATCACTCATTGGTAGTCACCTAAACACAAGGTATACTCTGCCGATGACCTCAGTTGTCACAAATCATATACGGTAATACCTTATATAGGTCCGATGCCGCCGATTCCAGGTCGTTACCCTACGTAGATCCCCAACGGGGGTTACAACGTGAGTTCCCGACGGAGGTTACAATGTAGATCCCTGACGGGGGTTACAACGTGAATCCCCGATGGGGGTTACAATGTAGATCCCTGACGGGGGTTACAACGTGAATCCCCGACGGGAGTTATAGCGTAGATCCCTGGTGGGGGTTACAACACGTTCATCCATTGACAATTCTATCAATGAAGGTCAAGAAGCCTTGACATTATTTCAGCCGATGGCAGGTAAACCCATCGAAGCGTTGAGAACGGTTAGGTAGTTGCGTATGTACTCATGCGTCCCTAGTAGATCCCCGACGGGGGTTACAACGTATATCTACGGTGGGAGTAACAATGTATGCTCAGTCGTTGACACACATATCAACGAGGGTCAAGCAACCTTGACATCATTTCAGCCGATAGCGATTAAACCTATCAGAGCTCTAGAGCTATTCGAGGTCTTCATACCCTACTGCTCATATTCCCCTGCGGATCCCCGGCGGGGGTCACAACGCAATGCTCTGTTGATCTACATGTCAGCGAAGGTCAAGCAACCTTGACGATCTCCTCACAGAGTTTCAACCGTTGATTCACACGCCAGCGAAGGTCAAGCAACCTTGACGGTATATCCCACATAATGTTTCAGCCGTTGATTCACATGTCAACGAAGGTCAGGCATCCCTGACAGCATTTGTTGTTGGCAGTAAATCCAACAGAATCGTGACATATTCTGGCGATACTAACCAGGAGAGGTCAACATTATCAAAGAGGATAGATGATGGAATATGTTATACACATCCTCAAACAGATCAAGCTTTATCCCCACAGACCTCTTACACATAAGAGGTACCCTGACAAGATCGAGTCGTTATCAAGAACACAGGAATTTGGTGATAACTCCAACACCAACATCCTAACAGATTCGGCTTGCACATCAGATCTGGTTAGTATTGCCAATCCCCGATTGAAGCAACAGGGAGCTAGCAATCATCCCCATCATGTTGGGCCACAACCCCGTACACATGCATCATACATTTGCATCATGTTGTTATCCTTAGCACCATGTTTATCTTGTTGTGTTTCAAGTGTCTAGGATTATTTATCCTACTCATGCATCGCCATGCATGAGTATGATAAAGAGGGGCATCTGTCAGAGACACTCAAAATTTTCTCGTACTCATCATTATTAACATTGCGGGAGGACAGATGATCTGTCTTTTAAGAGAGAACCCCGAAAGACAATCCAAATCCATACCGGATACTACCGAAGTGCAAAGATCAACCCGGATCGCAACTGCAGAGTAACGATTTCAACCTCGGATCTAACCCCGAGACCTGCAGATACAATACCGGAACACACACCAGAGAAGACCAATTAATCTCGGAAATAACCCCGAGGTATCCAGTCTCAGTCCCAACCATGGAAATGCTTGTTTCAAATGCCATCAACTTCAATCTCAGCACTCACAACGACATACACTATGCCAACCCGAAAATAACATCGGGAAGACAAGCACACCTCAAAGATGATAGTGAGGACCTTCAATAATTGCAGCAATCCAATCTCAGCGAAGTCTGAGCAACGTCTGCTTTATCGGCCCAATCCGACGATAACACCGGTGAGGGGCAACATCGTCATCTTGTCCAACACGATGCCACGTCACGTCTCTATGCAACGATGTCCCACAAGGCTAACCAATCCCGAGTGACTATTGTGCGGGGTAACGGATGAAAGTTGAAGCTTGAAGACCGGAGGGCATCGTCCCATCTTCAATGACCTCGTACAAACTCTAATCCCATGCCATCGTACAGCTCTTGACAACGGCTATCCAATATAGGTCCTGTATACCTCAAAACAGATGCCCGGATTGCACTTCTCAAAATCCGAGTGGACATTACAGTGCCTGAGTGCACGTACTTCGAGATGACCTGACCTGACAAACCCGGGCCGACCCGACCCGCCTCTGGTACACCTGCAGCTCATATTACCTATAAATGGAGGGCTTGGGGTGCTAATTTTTAAGAGAAAAAAGATGGGGAAACCCTGCACAATTTGCTCTGCACTCGCCATACAGTGTATTTTCCCACATACAAACACCTGTGAGCTCATATATAGCCTTTTTTGTACCCACAAAAGCCCAGTGTTTACCCACTCTAAAGATATAGAAGCCTTTTTTAGCAGTCAGCTGTAAGCCTTCTCACACACTTTAGAGTCTTTCTCTTCATCTTTGCACACACCCTTCTATACGTTGAGAGTCATATTGCTTGTTTTTGCCCGGACTTCGGTCTGTGGTTTCATTCTAGTCTGTATATATATATATTATATATATATATATACTTATATATATATTGACTAACATTATCGAGTTATGCCTCGAGTGAGCCTAGACTTCGGTCTGGAGCGTTTACTTGCTTTTCTATATATATACTTATATATATTAACTGTGTGTCGGACTTTGTTCGATGAGCCTGAACTTGATGCAGTGCGTTTATTCGCTTTTATATATATATATACTTATATATATCAATCGTGTGTATGTCGGATTTTGTTCGATGAGCCTAGACTTGATGCAGTGCGTTTACGCTTTTATATATATATATATATATATATATATATATATATATATATATATATATATATATATATATATATATACGTGGTGAACTCGCTCGATGAGCACAGATTTTACATCGGGTGCATTTATCGCTTTTATATATATATATATATATATATATATATATATATATATTTCATCATCCGCTCGGAGTTCTCTTCGTGGCAGTTGATTGCTTTACAGCTTTATTTACGTTTTGTCCCGCATGGAGTTTCCTCCGTGGCAGTTGATAGCTTTTAACAGCTTTATTTACATTTTTGATCCCCCATGGATGTGCTTCGTGGTTGTGATCATGTCTGTATATATATATTTACCGCTTTTATATATATACATGCTTACTGCTTTCATTCAAATTGCAACATTCTGTGCGCCTAGGAATCATGTGATCATAGATTCATCCCATTGGATCTAGATTCGGTTCCCGTGATGGACATTTTCAGCTGTAAGCAGCTTGTAAATTATTCTGCGATGACTAAATTTTCTCAAATGATTTCCATACCCACGAGGAAGTCGGCATTATTTTTGTATATTATTTTCATACGGATGCCTCGCATCCGTCAAATAAAATTTATCCAGCCGATCACTTAATAAAAATGGGAGTGTAAAAGGTCTCAATTCTTATTGAGCATCAGGGTTTGAAAAAACCTCTTTTATAAAACATCACTTCCATATCTTGCTAAAAACTAATTTTTTACATAAATTCAAATCCTGTGTATATAGGTTCGAACGAGGCCTCGCACAACTTCCATATAACAGCACATTGACCCACACACACACACACACACACATCCAGATAATAGTTTCTTGAAAAGAGGCGATCACCGTGGTAACACGGATGTCGGGGGGTGCCTAACGCCTCCCCCCCGTATAACCAAGTCCCCGGACCCTAAATGAATCTTTGTTTACACGACCAGTATATCGCTGTCACATCACTGGGTTAATGTGCAAACCTTTTCTCTGTTGTGTTGGTACAACCATTTAAAAAACCAATTGGCGACTCTTAACAGTCCCATCGTCGACATTATACATGTCGGACCTTTTTCACTTGTTTTTACAAACAAATCTCACCTAAAATGAGAACACCAAAAAACGAGTAACGGAAGGGGACACCCAAAAATCCCGACGTCGACATCCACATCATCAATCATGTCCACCTGATGTAACTCCTCCTGACTCACTTGATCTCTATCCTATGACGTCAGGCCTATATAAAGGAGGATCTGCACCGGCAAAATTGAATGGGTCATCTGAGGGGCCAGCGCCTAAGCTGGAAGGATTAAATGAAGCTGCCTCTACCGGATCTCTGCCCAAATTGCCGGATAAATATGTGTGCCTGGTACAACTGCCGGGTCAAACTATCAATCTGTGTCATATGAGTCAAATCTCTGACACAAGCTATCCAATTCGTCATCATCACGGATCCTAGAACTATATCCCCCATGAACTGAGTGGCGCGGGACTGGGCTCCGATAGTACGAGGAAACCACCAATACTGGAATATCTCCTGAGTGCAAAGACCCTCTGATAATTCAAAGCCGTCAACCCCCAACAATGGGATATCAGTGATGGGTGGCTGTGATACAGGCCAATGATGCCTGGCAGGAGGCAAGATCGGCATACGAATCTCCCCTGTGGTGCTCTTAATAGCACGCTCTCCTAAATAAAGCACCCACCCCTCCGGCTCGGTCCAGTTCGAGTTCCAAACGAGTTCTTGCAGACTAGAAAGGTCAAATCGGGAATAAAAATGCCACGCGATTGAGCAAAACAACATACAATCCTGGTCTTCTCAGATGAAGCTTTAATTCTGTACATAACTCATTGGTAGTCACCCGAACATAAGGTATACCCTGCCAATGATCTCATTTATTACAAATCACATCTGGAAATACCTTGTACAGGTCCAATGCCGCCAACTCCAGGTCGTTACCCTAAAAGATCAGTGTAATCCCCGATGGGGGTTACAACGTAGATCCCCGACGGGGGTTATAATGTAGATCCCTGACGGGGGTTACAACGTAGATCCCTGATGGGGGTTACAACGTAAAACCCCAGCAAGGGAATAAAATGCACATTCAAGCCGTTGACACACATATCAACGAAGGTCAAGCAGCCTTGACGTTATCTCAGCTGATGGCAATTAAATCTTTCAGAGCTCTGGAACTATTAGAGGATTTCATGCTTGATTCCTCATATTCCCTAGTGGATCCCCGACGGGGGTCACAACATAATGTTCCATTGATTCACACGTCAGCGAAGGTCAAGCAACCTTGACAATCTACCCATAGAGTATCAGCCGTTGATTCACACGTCAGAGAAGGTCAAACAACCTTTACAGTATATCCCACAGGATTTTGAAGCCGTTGATTCACACGTCGGTGAAGTACACGTCAGTGAAGGTCAAGCATCCCTGACACCATTTGCTGTTGGCAGTAAATCCAATAGAATCTTGACATGTCATGGCGATACCAACCAGGAAAAGTCAATGTTATCAAAGAGGATAGATAATGGAATATGTTATACACATCCTCAAAAAGATCAAGCTTTATCCCCACAAATCTCTTACACATAAGAGGTACATCTTCAGGATCAAGTCATTATCAAAGACACAAGAATTTGGTGATAACCCCAACGTCAACTTCCTAACAGATTTGGATTACGCAACAAATCTGGTCATCATTGCCAATCCCTAGTTGAAGCAACAAGGAGCCAGCAATCATCCCCAGCATGTTGGGCTACAACCCCGTAAACATGCATCATGCATTTGCATCATGTTTACTACACATAGTACCATGTTTGTCTTGTTGCGATTCAAGTGTCCAGGATTCTTTATCCTACCCATGCATCACCATGCATGAGTATGATAAAGAGGGGCATCTGTAGACACTCGAAATTTTTCAGATCACCATCACTAACATTGCGAAGAATGACGATTCGCCTTCTTTAAGAGGGAACCCTGAAAGACAATCCATATCCATACCAGATACTAGCGGAAGTTCAGCATCAACCTCGGAACACACACTGGGAGTAACAATTCCAACCTCGGAGATAACCCCGAGGCATGTAGATCTAATACCGAAACACACACCGGAGTAGACCGATTAATCTTAGAGATAACCCCGAGGTATCCAGTCTCGGTCCCAATCATGGAAATAGCCACCAACCTTGGTGATAACCCCAAGGAATACAGTTTTGGCGATAACCCCGAAAATGCTTGTTTCAAATGCAACCAGCTTCAATCTCGGCGCTCACAACATGATATTATGTACCAACCTAGAGATAACACCGGGAGGACAGGCAAACCTCAATAGATGACACTGAGGACCTCCAACAAATGCAGCAGTCCAATCTCAGCGAAACCTTGAGCAATGTCTACTTTATCAGCCAAAACCGGCGATAACACCGGTGAGGGGCAACATCGTCATCTCGCCAATGCGATGCCACGCCATGTCATCTCTGTGATGCCCCCAAAATTTGGTATACATCACCAATTCTGAGTCGCCAGATACATGGTACAATATTCAAATACAACTTCATTTATACAACTGTTGAGATGTCGTATAGAATACGACCACAGTTAACTGTCAGTTTTAATACAAATGTATGTAACTCTCGTGGTGCCTCGACCACAACCTTACAATGGTACTTTACATAAAAGTAAAGTCAAAGACTCTTTTAGAAATTAAAATCTTTGGGAAGTGCTCAAGGAAACCTTCGTACATGGGAGGCCATGCGTCTAGGTTATAATAGATATCATATGGCCACAGAATTACCCTTGGTTGACCCAATAGACCCCAAAGAAAAACGAAAAGATTACTATCATCTTCTTTCCAATGGTGAGTCTTCTCTTGACATATAACTATCTCCACTGTCTCCAAGTGAATATTATATTTCAAAGAAACTCCTAGATCATATAGGTAGTGCCCGTAGATATACTCAGCAAGTGGATGTGCACAACCCTATCTTATGATAACACGAGATTGTATGTCATTAGACATCTCGTATGATAGTGGCAAAACACCCTTCCAAAGTTGGGTTCACCTCACCCTATTTGATTCACCAAATA
This sequence comes from Panax quinquefolius, assembly GCA_020205615.1. NCBI lineage: Eukaryota > Viridiplantae > Streptophyta > Magnoliopsida > Apiales > Araliaceae > Panax > Panax quinquefolius. The sequence goes on from CM035162.1 coordinate 99,285,759, forward strand.
TAACTACTAAATGTTGTATAGAATACAACACACTTTTCTATACTGTTTAGGGAGAACCTCCACAGCTAGAGACCACTGTTCTATTCCCCTGTTATCCTCGCTCGACCCGGCAACACTCTTACGGCTACACTCTTATTACCTGAAAGGAATTATGAAGCAGAAAGGGTGAGCACAACTAACCCAGTAAAGAATATCATGACTAAAGATAATTAAATTATCAATAGCTTTCATCAATAATAACTCAGAGATTTAGAACATATGGTAGATGATAAAACTTTTCAACCATAGTTGCAGCGGAACGAACAATCCATTAGAAGAGTCAAATAGACCATCAGGTCTATTATTTTCTCCATGTTAAAAGTCCACCAATAATGTTTTATCCCTGTAACATCAATCAACAATTCCTGTCCACAATCATATGATTAACTCATAATCATAATTGTGATTCTGAATTCCTTTTCGCACCCAGGACGAAGATAATTTTCATCATATATCTTCACCTGAAACATCAAAAATCATGGTTATACCAAAACACAATTCATGCTCGTAATCATTAAATCATCTTTGCACTACGGCCAAAGATATTCATTATTATCACATCCATGAATTAATATTTCATTGTTGAGACTCAGCTTAATAAATAATCCACATCATCGAATCATCCCTGCACTACAGGCCAAGGATATTCTTTAGTATCACGACTACAAATTATCCATTCACTACGGGCCAAAGATAATCGTGTTTTCATCAACGGTCCTGATCATGCCATAAAACAATTCCTCTTTACACCCTTGGCCGAAGAGAATCCATAGCCATAATCATACCAAAAACTGTCCATCAATGCACTACGGGCCAATGATGACTTTTTCATTAGTATGAGAACCACAAATTATCCATGCACTATGCGCCAAATATAATCGTGTTTTTATCAACGGTCCTGATCATGCTATAAAACAATTCATCTTTGCACCCTTGGCCGAAGAGAATCCACAGCCATAATCATACCAAAAATTGTCCATCAATGCACTACGGGCCAATGAGGACTTTTTCCACATCATTTGCAACATTATGGTCATGATTATACCGAATAATCCCTGGTCATAATCATACCAAGTTCATCTATACACTACAGGCCACAGATGACTTTCAACATAATATAAATATGAGAATGATGACAATATTATAAGCATTAATCAAACTAAATCAAGGATAAATACTAAAGACTTTAAATTTATCCAGACATTATCAATCACTTAACAAAATCATAATCTAATACTGTTAATACTATAACAATATTTTAATCACTTCTTAAACTTATAAACAATTACATTTTATTGTTTACACTTTTCCAAATAATGCATTTAATCATTCAAAAATGTCATACTCATAAGATTTCATCACCAATAATCAAATTAACTCATCAAAAATCTGCATATACCTTATATAGGATTTCAAAGCCATAAAATCCTATTTACCAATTCTTCAACTCCACATAACATATTTAACTCATATGTTCGTAGCTAAACTATTTTCATGTAAAAATACCAAATCAGCCCCAAAAATTATTCTTTTCTGGGATTTAGCATAATATAGTCCCATATTGAACATATATTTTTCTTGATATTTTTAAAATTCATTTACTATTTTTCAAAAATCAATTTCTAATTAATTCCTTAAAAAATTAGCTACCTAACGGTTTACTCCAGAAATTCCCAAATCATGGCAGGATTCTACACGTGTTAACGTGAGCTTCCAGTTTAAATTTCATGGTCATCGGAGTTATAGAACTCCGGTTATAGCGTTTTTCGTCTAAAAAACCTAAATATTAAAATAGTCATAACTTGCTCATTTTAAGTTGAAATGAGCTCATTTTTGGACAACAGGTACTTTATACCATATACTTTCATGTCCCAAAATGCCAAAATTTTTCTCACAAATTAAGTGGCTGAAACAGGCCTTTTAAAATCTTGGCAGCAACCTTTTTCATATTTTGTAGTTTTTCGTACTTTGCTAAAATCAGTCCACACAAAAATCTACAACACCTTTTCCAGTGATTCCACTTGGATAAGTTACAAAACACATAGACCTAACTCTAGAACTTGACCACACTCAAAAATTTGAAATATAATAGGAGATATGGTCAATTGAATTTCATGTTCCATTTTCACCAAAATCTGATTTTTCAACCCTTTGTGATTTCAAAGAAACTTTCATGTTTTCAGATAATAACAAACATAACTCATCATAACACTTACTAATACCACATATACCTATGATTTTTATTAGTCCAATGCTTTTAATATGACATTCATCATAATCCATGTAAACAGATCATTTCCACAATTTAACAAGGAATGAAATACAAAGGATCGTTCACCATGCATGTGGTAATCCACATAGACAGGTTATTCCAACAGAATAATAAAGAATGGAATAACTGAAGGATTCACCATGCATGCGATAGAGACCGCATGCAAAGTTATTCCCACGAGAATAATAAATATGGAACTAGGTCCGGTAGTAAAAGCGCATGCATACATGATATTCCAAAAGAGAATAGTAAAGAGCGGAACCGGTCCACAGTAAAACGCATGAATGAGGATATTCCAAATGAGAATAGTAAAGATGGAACCAGGTCCGGCGTAAAACATACAGATAGGATGTTCCAACAGAGTAATAAAAAATGGAATAACAGAAGAATTTCACCAAGTATAGGGTAGTCACAGATGCGAGTTATTCATGAGAATAATAAAGAATGGAATAACAGAAGTTCTCTTCATGAACACAAAAGAAATAATACCCCTTACGAGTATAACAAATAATATTCCCTACCTTAGAAAGAAGAGTACTGGATATAGAAGTAGTGAAGTAGCAGAACACTTTTCTTCTTTCTCTCTATAGTTTCAGTGAATTCGTCAGAAATAATGAAGGAATGAGCTTCTATTTATAGAAAAATGGACTGCATAGTAACTAACTCAGGAATGGTCCAGATTGATTTACTTTAATCTGACGGTCCATATTTAAAGCAAAATCTTTTAAATAAAATATAATATATTCTATTTATAATCTAATAAAACGAATAACTTTATAAAAGATTTTACTATGCAGGCACTATGCAAATACTATGCATAATAAAATATAATATATTCTAATTATTGTCTAATAAAACATATAACTTTATAAAAGTATTATGTTTTATATAAAAATATTTTATTATTAGCCTAATAAAATGAATAACTTTATAAAAGTATTATGTTTTATATAAAAAGCTTTTCTGTTTTATTACATTAATAATACTAATAAAACAAAACTGAGTGACTAATTACGTAAGCATCAATAATCAATACCGTGTGCTACTATACAACCACGTGTATTACTGTACTTTTAACACCGAGTGTTTCAACAGTTAACGGTAAAACTTCCGCCGTTATTTTCATAAAAAAAAAATTGTCGTTTTCTCAATCCGACAATAATTCTGTTGTAGGGTCCACCAAAGATTGTACCGTCGAATGGATATTCCCTGACTAATCGAATATTCCCCGACACAACGAATATTTTATATCAACTTGCTTACTTTGCAAAAAAAAAAAAAATCACATATTACCTTTAACTTTAAACTTTTATCAATTTAACTATTTACCAAAATAGAAAAATTGAATACTTTTATTTCATAAAATTTGGGGTCTCACAATCACCCCTCCTTATGAAATTTTGCCCTTGAAATTTACGTACGTACCTGATATTCGAAGATATGAGAATACCTTGCTTTCTTTTCGGATTGTACCTTCCCGGTTATATCCTCTATATCATGATTTTTCCATTTATCATCTCCTGTATTTCAGATATAATTCTAGAATATATCTTCAAAACAAAGGTTAATTGACATATCATAATTTGTCAACTTATCAAGTAAACAATTTCAGCATAGGTAAGTCACACACTAACGAAGTATATAACTCGTCTCTCCCCTCCTAGTTCTAGACTCTTATCTCGGCCAACGACCATATCCCTTAGCTCTGATACCAAATGTGACGCCCCCAAAATTAGGTATACATCACCCATTCTGAGTCACCAGATACATGGTACAAAATTCAAATACAACTTCATTTATACAACTGTTGAGCTGTCGTATAGAATACGACCACAATTAACTGTCAGTTTTAATACAAATGTATGTAACTCTCGTGGTGCCTCGACCACAACCTTACAATGGTACTTTACATAAAAGTAAAGTCAAAGACTGTTTTAGAAAATAAAATCTTTGGGAAGTGCTCAAGGAAACCTTCGTACATGGGAGGCCATGCGTCTAGGTTATAATAGATATCATATGGCCACGTAATTATCCTTGGTCAACCTAATAGACCCCTAAAGAAAAGCGAGAAGATTACTATCATCTTCTTTCCAATGGTGAGTCTTCTCTTGACATATAACTATCTCCATTGTCTCCAAGTGAATATTATATTTCAAAGAAACTCCAAGATCATATAGGTAGTGCCCGTAGATATACTCAGCAAGTGGATGTGCACAACCCTATCTTATGATAACACGAGATTGTATGTCATTAGACATCTCGTATGATAGTGGCAAAACACCCTTCCAAAGTTGGGTTCACCTCACCCTATTTGATTCACCAAATATAACTACAAAATGTTGTATAGAATACAACACACTTTTCTATACTGTTTAGGGAGAACCTCCACAGCTAGAGACCACTGTTCTATTCCCCTGTTATCCCCGCTCGACCCAGCAACACTCTTACGACAACACTCTTATTACCTGAAAGGAATTGTGAAGTAGAAAGGGTGAGCACAACTAGCCCAGTAAAGAATATCATGACTAAAGATAATTAAATTATCAATAGCTTTTATCAATAATAACTCAGAGATTTAGAACATATGGTAGATGATAAAACTTTTCAACCATAGTTGCAGCATAATATAAGATGACTTTCAACATAATATAATTATGAGAATGATGACAATATTATAAGCATTAATCAAACTAAATTAAGGATAAATATTAAAGACTTTAAATTTATCCAGACATTATCAATCACTTAACAAAATCATAATCTAATATCTTTGTTAATATTATAACAATATTTTAATCACTTCTTAAACTTATAAACAATTACATTTAATTGTTTACACTTTTCCAAATAATGCATTTAATCATTCAAAAATGTCACACTCGTAAGATTTCATCACCAATAATCAAATTACTCATCAAAAATCTTCATATACCTTATATAGGATTTCCAAGCCATAAAATCCTATTTACCAATTCTTCAACTCCACATAACATATTTAACTCATATGTTCGTAGCTAAACTATTTTCATGAAAAAATACCAAATCAGTCCCAAAAATTATTATTTTCTGGGATTTAGCATAATATAGTCCCATATTGAACATATATTTTTCTTGACATTTTTAAAATTCATTTACTATTTTTCAAAAATCAATTTCTAATTAATTCCTTAAGAAATTAGCTACCTAACGGTTAACTCCAGAAATTCCCAAATCATGGCAGGATCTTAGACATGTTAACGTGAGCTTCAGTTTAAATTTCATGGTCATCGTGAGTTATAGAACTCCAGTTATAGCATTTTAAATCGAAAAACCTAAATATTGAAATGGTCATAACTTGCTCATTTTAAGTCGGAATGAGCTCATTTTTGGACAAAGCAGGTACTTTATACCATATAATTTCATGTCCCAAAAGGCCGAATTTTTCTCATAAATTAAGTGGACTAAATGACCCTTTTAAAATTATGGCGTGACCTTTTTCATATTTTGCAATTTTTCGTACTTTGCTAAAATCAGTCCACACAAAAATCTACAACACCTTTTCCAGTGATTCCACTTGGATAAGTTACAAAACTCATAGACCTAACTCTAGAACTTGACCACACTCAAAAATTTGAAATATAATAGGAGATATGGTCAATTGAATTTCATGTTCCATTTTCACCAAAATCTGATTTTTCAACCCTTTGTGATTTCTAAGAAACTTTCATGTTTTCACATAATAACAAACATAACTCATCATAACATTTACTAATACCACATATACCTATGATTTTCATTAGTCCAATGCTTTTAATATGACTTTCATCATAATCTATGTAAGCAGATCATTTTCACAATTTAACAAGGAATGAAATACAAAGGATCGTTCACAATGCATGTGGTAATCCACATAGACAGGTTATTCCAACAGAATAATAAAGAATGGAATAATAGAAGGATTCACCATGCATGCGATAGAGACCAAATGCATGACAAAGTTATTCCCAATGAATAATAAATGAGAACTGGTCCCGCCGTGAAATGCATGTATATGATATTCCAAATTTGAATAGTAAAGACGGAACCAGGTCCGGCGTAAAACGCACAAACAGGATGTTCTAACAGAGTAATAAAAAATGGAATAACAGAAGAATTTCACCAAGTATAGGGTAGCCTGCGTATACAGGTTATTCCAACAGAATAATAAAGAATGGAATAACAGAAGTTCTCTTCATGAACACAAAAGAAATAATACCCCTTATGAGTATAATAAATAATATCCCCTACCTTAGAAATAAGAGTACTGGATATAGAAATAGTGAAGTAGCAGGACACTTTTCTTTTTTCTCTCTATAGTTTCAGTGAATTCGTCAGAAATAATGAAGGAATGAGCTTCTATTTATAGAAAAATGGACTGCATAGTAACTAACTCATGAACAGTCCAGATTGATTTCATTTAATCTGACGGTCCATATTTAAAGCAAAATCTTTTAAATAAAATATAATATATTCTATTTATAATCTAATAAAACGAATAACTTTATAAAAGATTTTACTATGCAAACACTATGCATGCACTATGCAAACACTATGCATAAAAAAATATAATATATTCTAATTATTGTCTAATAAAACAGATAACTTTATAAAAGTATTCCGTTTTATATAAAAAGATTTTATTATTAGCCTAATAAAACGACTAACTTTATAAAAGTATTTTGTTTTATATAAAAGTTTTTATGTTTTATTACATTAATAATACTAATAAAACAAAAGCCGAGTGACTTATTACGTAAGCATCAATAATCAATCTGGTGCTACTCTTAACCACGCATATTATCGTTTGTACTTTTTAACAAGGTGTTTCAACAGTTAACGGTAAAACTTCAGCCATTATTTTCATAAAAATATTATTGTCGTTTTCTCAATCCGATAATAATTCTGTTGTGGGGTCCACCAATGATTGTAGCATCGTATGGATATTCCCCGACAAAAAGAATATTCTCCGACTAATCGAATATTCCTCGACACAACGAATATTTTATATCAACTTGCTTACTTTGAAAAAAAAATCACATATTACCCTTAACTTTAAACTTTTATCAATTTAACTATTTACCAAAATAGAAAAATTAAATACTTTTATTTCATAAAATTCGGGGTCTCACAGTCTCAACATTTCATACACATCTCTACACAATGATGTCCCACAAGAATCAAGGATAACCAATCCCGACTGACTATTGTGCGGGGTAATGGATGGAATTTGAAGCTTGAAGACCGGAGGGCATCGTCCCATCTTCAATGACTTCGTACAAACTCTAATCCCATACCATTGTACAACTCTCGACAACGGTGGTCTAAAATAGGTCTTGTATACCTCAATTGGATGCCCGGATTGCACTTCTAAAAGTTCGAGCAGACATTACAGTGCCCAAGTGCATGTACTACGAGACGACCCGACCCAAAAAACTCGGGGCCACCCGGCTTACCTCTGGGACACCTGCGGCTCAGCTGCAGGTACACCTGCGGCTCCACCCTCTATAAATAGAGGGTTTGGGGTGGCAATTTTGCAAGAGAAAATGGCGAGGAAGCCCTGCCCAATTTGATCTGCACTCACCCCATACAGTGTACTTTCTCATTTTAAATACCTGTGAGCTCATATATAGCTACTTTTGTACCTATAAAAGCCAGTGTTTACCCACTTTAAAGATATAGAAGTCTTTTTTGGCAGCCCACTGTAAGCCTTCTCATACACTTTAAAGTCTTTCTCTTCATCTTTGCACACACCCTTCTTCACGTTGAGAGTCGTGTTGCGTGCGTTTGCCCGGACTTCAGTCTGTGGTTTTATTTTAGTTTTTATATTAATATATATATATATATATATATATATATATATATATATATATATATTGACTAACATTATCGAGTTATGCCTTGATTGAGCCTAGTCTTTTGGTCTGGAGGGTTTATTTTCCTTTATATATATATATATATATATATATATATATATATATAATTGCTGTCGAACTTTGTTCGATGAGCCTGAACTTGATGCGAGGCGTTATCGCTTTATATATATATATATATATATATATATATATATATATATATATATATATATACACATTTATATATATTAACTGTGTGTGGACTGACTGCTCGATGAGCCCGGATTTTATATCAAATTGCGTTTATTCGCTTTTCTATATATATCTATATATACTTATATATATGAACTGTTGTCGAACTCTGTTCGATGAGCCTGGATTTTACATCCGGTGTGTTTACTTGATTTTATATATATATATATATATATATATATATATATATATATTTTATCCCACCTGGAGTTTACTTCGTGGCAGTTGATTGCTTTGTACAGCTTTATTTATATTTTATCCCGCCTGGAGTTTCCTCCGTGGCGGTTGACTGTATTTATAGCTTTACTTACGTTTTGTCCCGCCCGGAGTTTCCTCCGTGGCGGTTGATAGTTTTTACAGCTTTATTTATATTTTTGATCCTCCATGGAGGTGCGTAAGTGTTGGTGATCATGTTTGTATATATATATTTCTGACTTTTATATATATACCTACTTATTGCTTTTTTATACAAATTATGCGGTATCATGTATGCTTTAGGAATAATGTGATCACAGATTCAGCTTATTGGATCTAGATTCGGTTCCCGTGATGGACATTTTAAACTGTAAGCTAAATTATTCTACGATGTCGGCATTATTTTGTACATTATTTTCGTACGGATGCCTCGCATCTGTTAAATAAAATCAATCAAGCAGAACACTTAATAAAATGGGAGTGTAAAAGGTCTCAATTACTATTGAGCATTAGGGTTTGAAAAACCTTTTTATAAAACCACACTGCTATATCTTGTTAAAACTAAATTTTTACATAAATTCAAACCCTGTGTATATAGGTGCGAACGAGGCCTCGCACTACTTCCAAATAATAGCACATTGACCCACACACACACACATTCAAATAATAATTTCTTGAAAAGAGGCAGTCACCGTGGTAACACGGATGTCGGGGGGGTGCCTAACACCTTCCCTCCACATAACTAAGTCCCCGGACCCTAATGAATCTCAGTTTCACCGACCCGTTTAGCAGTGTCACATCACTGGGTCAATGTGAAAACCTTTTCCTAGTTGGGTTGGTACAACAATTTAAAAAACCAACTGGCGACACTTAACAGTCCATCGTCGACATTATATATGTCGGACCTTTTTCATTTGTTTTTTCAAACAAATCTCACCTAAAAGGAGAACACCAAAGAACAAGTAACGGAAAGGGACATTTAAAAAACACGACGTCGACATTGTTTATATTCAGATGTTGTGAATAGGGCTCAGTTATTAGAGCGCGATAACGAGCCAGCCCAACCAAAAGATAACGAGCAATAACATGAAAATAATCATACCAGTGGCAACGGTCATCAGAACAATGATAACAATCGTGGAGGGAAATTATCATGCCAGAAATGGTAACCACTTCAGTGGTAATAATGGCCAAGATAATAGAAGAAATGAATCAAGTGGAAAATTCAAGAAGAGAAGATTTAATGATGAGGGGAAGACGTCGGCAGCAGCACCATCACCAGCAACAAATTCTAGGGGAGGAGAACGACTGCCAGTTAGATGCTACAGATGCAGAGAGGAGGGACACATAAGTCCAAACTGTTCACATCCTTCCAAGGTATGTTTTAGTTGTGTAAAAGACGGTCACATAGCTCGATTTTGTCCTGTAGTGAAATCAAATCCAGTTGGGACGATGGCACCAAAGGCGGATACGGACAAAACAAAGTCGGTGGTTTCAGGAAGAGCATTTTTCGTGACTTCTCAAAAAGAGAGTAACCCGAACGAAGTTAGCACGAGTTAGTTAATTATAAATTCTTGTGAAGTATATACCTTATTAGATAACGGTTCCACCTATTCATTTATTTCTCCTACTTGCGCTCAACGTTTAAATTTGACTCTAAAGAAATTAGACTTTGACTTAACTGTTGAAACTCCGTTAGGAGAAACCTTCATTACATGTGATATCCAAGTCTTGTATGAGAGTCATAATTTTTAAATGATATTTCTATCGTTAATAAATTTCCTGGCGTATTCTCTGAAGACTTCCTGGCCTACCCTAGAGCATGAAATTGAATTTTGTATTAACCCCAGTACAAAACCCATTTCTAAAACCCTCAAATATTTCTTCAACCAAAACAAACGTATAATGCGCCAAAGACGTTGGCTCGAGCAGTTGAAGATTACGATAATACGATTCAATACTATTCTAGAAAAGCCAACGTGGTAGCTGACGCGTTGAGTAGAAGATCGTATGCGTTTATGAGTGCGATATTGTTAACACAAAGACTCATTTTATATGACTTACAAATGATAGAGATAGAGTTAAAGACTTTAGGGGCCCACGTGATAATGTCAAATAATACAAGTAGAATCGACGTTAATTTATAAAGTTAAAGTCGCCCAAGCTACACACCCGGATCTAATGAATGTGAAGAAGAAGGTTCAAGAGGGCGTTATTCTAGAAGTAAGAATCGACGAAGAGAGTAAATCTCAACCCTCGATTTAATTGGTCCATTCGAAATCCTTGATATAGTGGGAACTGTGGCCTATAGACTCGGTTTACCACCAATTATGTCTCGTGTTCATAACGTTTTTTATGTATCGATGTTACGTAAATATGTGGATGACCCAAACCACATTATTGAATTAGAACTAGACGAGTTAGCAGAAGATTTAACGTATGAGGAGATAGCTGTTAAAATATTAGATAAGAATGAATATATTCTACGCTCAAAGGTTATACCTCAAGAGTTAGAATCTGACGAGGTATCCTCATTTGTTCGGCATACCAAGTACGTACGTAAATTTTGAGGGCGAAATTTCATAAGGAGGGGAGATTGTAAGACCCCAAAATTTTAAGAATAAAGATTTAATTTTCTCGAAATATTTTTTTTGAATATTATGGTGTGGATTTGATATAATATTATAGTTGTGGGTGATATTTATAAGTTTTGTAAAGTATGCAAGTTGTTATATTATATTCGATTGGTTGGGGAATATTCTTTTTAGCATGGAATATTGGTACGACGACACAATCATTGGTGGACCCCATAACAAAATTATTGTCAAAATGAGAAAATGCCAGAAATGTCTTTTTATGAAAAACGACGAAAGTTTTACCGTTAACTGTTGAATCACCCGGTGATAAAAGTACAGTAATACACGTGGTTGCATAGTAGCACACGTTATTGATTATTGATGTTTACGTGAGAAGTCACTCAGTTTTGTTCAATTATTACTACAGTAATTGCTGCATAGTATCTCATGTTATTTGATTCAACTATTGTCACAATATCATCTGCATAATATTATATATTATTAAATAAATAATTGAGACGACAAAGTTATTCATATTATTATTTTCAATATTGCAAATGTCTAGATAGTTCTGTCGAGGAGAGGTTTGGTCACCTAATTGCGCGCCAATAGGGAGAAATCCTTATCGGAAAGCCCCCTCTTTCTTGGGAATGATTTGGTTGTTAAATATTATGAGTTATAATATTAATGTTGAATAAGTTCGTGTTGATTAAAGATGAAATTGATATTTCTATTGTGTTGGGATTATTAGTGTTAGTGGAAATCGACATCTATTCCCATAATAATTAATGTATGGAGGTTATATTGACCAATCATGTAATTAATCGGATAAATGAGCAATTAATTGTTATTAATTCACATGCTTATAACTATTGGTTCACATGTGTGTACTATTGATTCACATGCATGTACTATTAGGGGAGGTGGTGCAATATTGATAATACTTGTATGACTAAATTAAAAATGGAGGTATAGATGAAGGTACTATACTGTAATTTTTTTTCACATGATTGTACTATTGATTCACATGATATACTATTAGGGGAGGTGGTGCAAGTTTGATAATGTTGGGTTTTATGAAAATCAAAGTAGCAATCAAATTGAAAAAATATAGCGGAAGCGAAATAAAATCAGATTTTAAAATTTTTCACAAACCAATTACCCGGATCATCCTTTATGCATATTATTAATTAAACGAAGAATAAGAAATTATGAAATCATACCCTTGTAGAAACGAGCTTCCTTAGGTACGAGTTCTCCTCCTACTTCTTCGTGATCTCCTTGAATCTCCGGGTAGATTCCTTCATTTGATTAATGTAAGCCACCCAAGTGTATGGCCTCTATAGGTGATCCACCAAGGAAGAGGAATTTTTCAAGAAGAAGGGATTTGGCTCAAACCCTAGTTATTCCTATCTGAATAAAAAAAAGGGGTGTACTCTCCAAAAATCAGAATTACGTATATTTCATATCTAATATAAGACTCCTCTTATAAAGATATTATGTAACCCTATTTTAATTAAAATAAGGTATTATCTATTTAATTAAACTCTTTTAATTAAATGGGCTCCCTAATCCTATTAGGGGTAATTAGTTAAACTCCTTTAACTAATTTTCTTTCCTAATCCAATTAGGAATAAATGAGAGTACTAATATTAAATTAATTCCTAAACCTTTTAGAAATTAAAATAATAATAATAATAATATTAATAAGACTCCTCTTATTAATTTATATTTAATATTTCTAAAATATTAAATAATAAATATTAAGCTATTTAATTTATTTTATCTCCATAGATTAAATTAAATATACTCAACATATTATTACGATTATGCCATTAACTTCTTAAATAATTATTCTTCCTTTTATGGTGTGACCCTTTAGGTTCTCCATATTAAACCGGTTGTGAATAAATCAATTAGAACAATTCTAATCTCATTTAAATAAATAAATTAAACAAATAATTTATTTAAATAAATAATATTTATTCTACAATAGGGATAAGCCTCCCTAGCGATCAACGACTTTCTAGATAATATAGATTTCAACATTAATCATAAAAGAACCTTTGAGTAAATAGTTACCGTACAATTGATCAATCCTTCCACCATACAATGTCCCAATTAAATATAAGACATGGAATTACTGTCAAGTCTTATTTTATTTAATTATATGTATTTCGATTCCTAAATGAATAACTCCTAATGAATGCAAATTAGAAACTACTTTCTAATTTCATTCCACCTCGCCAAGGATTCACAGGTTGTCATTTATCGAATCACATAGGACATCTCTCCTTTTTACTAGAAGTGGTAGATTCTTTATTGATCATTCATTATCTTCATATATAACTTATTACACCCAAGCATACCCTTTGATATACTCTAAGAGTCTTAAGGAATAAGTCAAAGTGTAATTCATTATATATAAGATACTATGATGATCTCAAGTCTAAGGATCATTTGTGTACTACTATCACTACAGAATTCCTATTGACAGTAAGTAAAATTCCATTAGGTATTCCTTAGCGAGTCACGTTCAATTGAACTTATTCTCTAATAAGCACCTACATACTTGTTTTAGTGTCTCCACACAAATGATCATGAGATCAATCATCCTCATCCAATGAGCAAGCAACGTATGTACCAACTTCATCCGGATTCACTAATCCCCAATTTAGTAATCCAATGATTGGGAACTATTTTAGTTTTAAGCTTTCTAAGAATTTAGATCTCATTAGAATGATCATCATCATTATTCTAAAAGTGTTGCTTAAAACTATGGGTTTATCACATATTATTAAAACAAACACCATGTAGATAATAAATGCCTTTAATAAATAATTCTTTTATTAATAAATAAATAAGATTGATTACACGAAGATATGCTTTATCATCATACATGATTGGCTTGTATGCATAATACTTTCAATCTCCCACTTGCACTAAAGCCAATCGCCGTGGTATCTCATACCCATCTTCTCTAAGTGATCCGGCCAAACCTTTGTTGTGTTAACGCTTTAGTAAATGGATCTCGCAATATTGTCTTGAGAGTCCACACGCCTGTGGTGACGTCTCCTCTTTCAATGATCTCTCCGATCAAATGAAATCGACGCAACACGTGTTTGGATTTACGATGAGACACAGGTTCCTTAGCTTATGCAATGGCTCCAAAGTTGTTATCACGAATAAAGGCCTTTGGTCCTTTAACGCTAGGAACCTTACCAAGTTCGATAATGAACTTCTTCATCCAAACGACTTCCTTTGCAAACTTCACTTGCGCCTATGTACTCGCGCCTCACATCGAATCAAGAATCTGTTTCTTTCGCTTGGAACTTTTCCAACTCATCGCGCCACCGTTTTAAGGTAAACACATACCCAAACGGATTTATTGTCATCTTGGTGCGTTTGAAAACTTGAGTCCGTGAAGCCTTCTAGTTTTAATTGGACTCCACCGTGAGACAAGAAATACATCCTTAGTTCTTCTTAAGTACTTTAGGATATTTTTCACCGCGCCTTCGAGTGTTCTTCTTCTCCGGATTCGATCGATATCTCGCTTGTTACACTAAGTGCATGAGCGACATCCGGTCTAGTACATATCATACCGCATACATGATAGATCCTATTCTTTGAAGCATAAGGAATCTTACTCATGCGGTTTCTCTCCTCAGTGTCTTTGGGGCTTGTTTCTGGAGAGATGTATTCCATAGCTCATCCGGCATGAGACCTCTTTTGGAATCTTCCATGCTAAACCTTTTTAGCATCAAGTCAATGTACGTTCCTTGGGACAAGCCAAGCATCCTATTAGATCTATCTCTATAGATCTTTATCCCCAAAATATAGGATGCTTCTCCCAAGTCCTTCATGGATAAGTGTTTAGATAACTTGATTTTAATTGTTTGCAAAGATAGGAATATCATTCCCTATCGGTAATATATCATCAACATATAATACAAGGAATGAAAACAACGCTCCCCACTAACCTTCTTGTACACACATGGTTCATCCTCATTTTGATAAAATCAAACTTTTAATTGTCTCATCAAAACGGATGTTCCACCCACGAGAAGCTTGCTTTAATCCATAAATGGATCGTCAGAAGCTTACAGACTTGATTTGTTCCAACCTTTGAAACAAATCCCTCCGGTTGTGTCATATACACATCCTCCTCAAGTTTCCCATTGAGGAAGGCCGTTTTCACGTCCATCCGCCAGATTTCGTAGTAGTCATGGTAAGTTGTAATCGCAAGCAAAATTCGAATGGACTTGAGCATTACTCTTTGGTGAGAAGGTTTCGTCATAGTCAACTCCTTGTCTTTGTTTGAAACCTTTTGCAACTTGAATGGGCCTTATAGGTCTCTACCTTGCCGTCTCTGCTCCAGTCTTTCTTTTAAAGACCCATTTACACCCAATAAAGCTTAATGCCTTCAGGTGGTGAGACCAAAGTCCATACTTGGTTCTCATACATGGAGTCCATCTCGGATTTCATGGCTTCTTGCCATTTCTCTGAGTCTTTACTACTCATAGCCTGTTCGTAATTCAATGGATCATCATCATCTATGATGCGTACCTCATTGTCATCTTCTATGACAAGTCCATACCTGTCTGGTATCTTTGGTACTCTTTCAGATTTACAAATAGGGTGTGGTACAGAAGGAATCTCTACTTGGTTAGGTACCTCACTTTGATTTGTAGTATTTTGTGGTTCTTGAACTTCTTCAAGATATATCTTACTCCCACTGACCCCTTCAAGAATAAACTCCTTTTCCAAGAAGGCAGCATGTTTCGCAACAAACACCTTTTGATCAGTTGGATGATAGAAATAATACCCCGATGTTTCTTTAGGATATCCCACAAATCTACATTTGTCAGATCTAGTCCTATGACTTATCGTTTTCAAACTTTTTGACATAATTGGACAACCCCAAGTCTTAACATGCTTAAGATTTGGTTTCCTCCCTGTCCATAACTCATATGGGGTCTTGGGGACGGATTTTGTAGGTACCTTGTTAAGTAGGTATGCACCGATTCTAGGCATATCCCCGAATGAAACCGGAAGGTTGGTAAAACTCATCATAGATCGAACCATGTCCAACAATGTTCGATTTCTCCTTTCAGATACACCATTCATCTGTATGGCGTCCCCGGTGGAGTCCATTGTGAGATTATACCATTTTCTTTGAGACAATTGAGAAACTCACCACTTAAGTATTCTCCTCCTCGATCGGATCAAGAATCTTAATACTCTTACCAGTTTGCTTCTCAACTTCACTTCGAACTCTTTGAACTTTTCAAATGATTTGATTTGTATTTCATTAAATACACATATCCAAATCTTGAGTGGTAAATCGATGAATGTAATAAAATAAGAATACCCTCCTCGTATGCGATTCGTTGTCATAGGTCCACATACATCCTGCATTGTGTACCAACGCTAACAACTCAGTAACTCTTTCTCCTTTTCCACTAAAAGGAGATTTAGTCATTTTACCCATGAGACAAGATTCACCAGGTTGGATATGATTCATAATCGAGATAGCTCTAGGAGCCCATCTTTATGCAACTTGGATAATCTTGTTTCATTAATATGACCAAAGTCTACTGAGTGCCACATGAAGGTATAATTAACATCATCTCTCTTTTCCTTTTATTAGTTTATTCAATTTGAAATATATTTTCATGCAAGTCAAGTATATAAAGTCCATTTCGCAAATTACCAACACCATATAAAACATTATCATTATAAATGGAACAACTGTTGTTCTTTATTATAATATTAAAACCATCCATATCCAATACAGAGATAGAAATAATGTTTCTAATGATATTTGGAACAAAATAACAATTATTTAAATTAATGAACTTGCCGTAAGCGGTCTTTAAACAATAAGTCCCTACAGCTAATGCAGCAACCTTTGCTCCATTTCCCACTCGTAGGACGACCTCATCCTTGCTCAGCTTTCTACTTCTGACTAGTCCCTGCATATTATTACATATGTGAGAACCACATCCGGTATCCAATACCCAAGTAGAAGATTGACTTTCAGAAAAATTAATTTCAATCATAAACAAACCTTGATTAGGATTCGAAGCTTCTCCAAGCTTCTTCTGCTTTTGTTTTACGAGATAATCCTTGCAGTTCCTCTTCTAGTGACCCGGCTTATTGCAATGGAAGCAAATTCCTTTGCTAGCTGGATCAAGTTTCTTTTGATCCTTCACTTTCGCCTTTCCCTTAGCCTTCTTGGATTTCTTCTTTTCAGAAATTACCTTTGGCCTCTTCCTTTTCTTGGAAGAATCATCCACCAGTAAGACATGGTTCTTCTTGGATGGGAAGTGACCTTCAGCAGTTTTCAACATGTTAAGTAATTAGGCAAGTTGACATCCAACTTATTCATGTGAAAATTCACAACAAATTGTGAGAAGGTGTTAGGGAGTGACTGCAAGACTAAATCTTGACTCAACTCCCCATCCATGATTTAACCCAAGTTTGTCAATACGTTCAATCAGATTGATCATTTTAGGACATGAGTCTCTCAAGCAGCGGTGCCCTCATCATCCAAGAGATCGGAAGAGCTCCTTAGATATTTCATATCTAGCGGTCCTACTTTGCTCACCATACAACTCTCCAAGGTGCGGTAGCATAGTAGGAGCATCCATGTTTTCATCTTGTGACGACGAAGCTCGTTACTCATGGATGCGAGCATGATGCATTGAGCCACGGATGCATCATCTTGCCCTTTGTTTAAAAGTAGCAATCTCTTCCTCAGAGGTCGTCTCTCGCAACTTTTGCAGTATCTGGTTAATTTAGGACATAAGAAATCTTTTCAAAGAAGTGAGAACAATTCTCGATTCCTCAACGGTCCAGCAGTAGTTCGGGTCCGATCGGTTTGCTAGCATCAAGTATGCTTCGCAGATGAAATTAGTGAATGTGACATTTTCAAAATTTGCATGTAAAAAGAGAATATTTTAGCAAACATTCATTTATTAATTACCAAAATAAATTAGGTCTTATTTTATATTGGTATCTCCCACTATTTTCTTCAAACTATATTACCCTCATTTATATAGTTAAGCAAAATCTAATTAAAGTTTTTGCTAGTGAGAATAAGGATCCCATTTCAAATATATATAGCCTTGTGGTGACACAACAAACTATATATAAATAAATAGGTAGACAACTCCTTGTCAATTACATCAACATGTAACTCCTTATGTTTTGCCTCTTGGATTATTTTGATCAAGTGGTGGCACATCCGAATCAAAATTATCTAAGTTAAGTCCAATCTAGTACTTTCATATATTCAAAAAAGAAAAATATCGCCCTTGTGGTGACACAACAAAACAATATTGTTCAATTTTCTTTATAAGCATCAAATGTGATAAATTAACATCTTAAATAATTAATACTTGCCTTGTGATGACACAACAAACTCATATTAAATATTTAATACTCTATTAATTTTATCATGCTAGAAGGCGACGTTCGATATTCTAAATATCTTTGAACGCTTAAGACTTAATAAAAAACTTTGAGGGATTTGTTATTATTTGTCTCATCTTGTTTAGCGCGCATACAAATATATATATAAAATACGCGTCATATTATTAAACATGCGAAGCATGTTTGCATAATATATAATATATATAATACTAGCATGCACATATAGAATACTATATTCTGGGATTGATTATGGACTTTTATTCTAGTTTGGTTCACTAGAGCCACTAAGTGAACCAAAAGGTCAAACCCTAGGGTGCAAAAAGAATAAACATTTAAATATAACTATTACATTTAAACCCGGGCTCCATTACAAACGGGTCTTCAAGCGCCTCCTTGATCTTGGTCTTCGGTTCTTCTAAAAATTCTAACTAATCCTATTACATTAAACTATTTAATTTAAATAGAAACCTTGATCGCCAATCAAGGGAAGTACATAGGAGAGAGATAGAATTTACATCAAGAAGAAAACCGAGAAAAGGCAGAATACTGCAGTAATTCCCCATTTAATAAAACCCATTCATTCAAAACATCCAACTAAAATAAATCCAATCATATTGGTCAATTGTCCATAATCAATCCCATTTATTATCATACATATCATCATATGTATCAATAAATTAAATCATTCCATATATATATGAGTATCATTTAATGGACAATTTTATGTTGCATGAAATCCAATTTCAAGATTAAAATAAACTCTTTTATTTTAATTATAAAATTATTAAGGTATATTATATATATATATATAACTTATATATATATAATATTAATCTGTAACCTGTTAGCTTGATTTCGGCCAACATGGTGCCAAAAAAAAAAAAAAAATCTGGACAAAAACTGCTGCCACGTGGACCACCAATCATGGAAGAGAAAAAAAAGAAAAAAAAATGTGGTCGGACTACTTTTGTTCTTCAGTTAACGTGATGGCCTTGTATCCTTGTTTTTTTTTTTTTAAAAAACAACAACTGCTTGCCTCATGGTATCAACGTGACAGCAGATCACGGTTTTTTTTTTTTTTTTTTTTTTCGGCAATCATGCCTTTAAAAATAAAAATTTCCGAAAACTTTTTTTTTTTCATAAAATAATAATTTTATACAACAAATTATGCCCAATAAATTATTCAAAATACATACCCATATATATTTAGAATCTAAATAATTAATAATTCGCATAAAGTTTGGCTCATGATACCAATGTTGGGTTTTATGAAAATCAAAGTAGCAATCAAATTGCAAAAATATAGCGGAAGCGAAATAAAATCAGATTTTAAAATTTTTCACAAACCAATTACCCAGATCATCCTTTATGCATATTATTAATTAAACGAAGAATAAGAAATTATGAAATCATACCCTTGTAGAAACGAGCTTCCTCAGGTACGAGTTCACCTCCTACTTCTTCGCGATCTCCTTGAATCTCCGGGTAGATTCCTTCCTTTGATTAATGTAAGCCACCCAAGTGTATGGCCTCTATAGGTGATCCACCAAGGAAGAGGAATTTTTTAAGAAGAAGGGATTTGGCTCAAACCCTAGTTTTTCCTATCTGAATAAGAAAAGGGGTGTACTCTCCAAAAATCAGAATTACGTATATTTCATATCTAATATAAGACTCCTCTTATAAAGATATTATGTAACCCTATTTTAATTAAAATAAGGTATTATCTATTTAATTAAACTCTTTTAATTAAATGGGCTCCCTAATCCTATTAGGGGTAATTAGTTAAACTCCTTTAACTAATTTTCTTTCCTAATCCAATTAGGAATAAATGAGAGTACTAATATTAAATTAATTCCTAAACCTTTTAGAAATTAAAATAATAATAATTATAATAATATTAATAAGACTCCTCTTATTAATTTATATTTAATATTTCTAAAATATTAAATAATAAATATTAAGCTATTTAATTTATTCTATCTCCATAGATTAAATTAAATATACTCAACATATTATTACGATTATGCCATTAACTTCTTAAATAATTATTCTTCCTTTTATGGTGTGACCCTTTAGGTTCTCCATATTAAACCGGTTGTGAATAAATCAATTAGAACAATTCTAATCTCATTTAAATAAATAAATTAAACAAATAATTTATTTAAATAAATAATATTTATTCTACAATAGGGATAAGCCTCCCTAGCGATCAACGACTTTCCAGATAATATAGATTTCAACATTAATCATAAAAGAACCTTTGAGTAAATAGTTACCGTACAATTCAATCCTTCCACCATACAATGTCCCAATTAAATATAAGACATGGAATTACTGTCAAGTCTTATTTTATTTAATTATATGTATTTCGATTCCTAAATGAACAACTCCTAATGAATGCAAATTAGAAACTACTTTCTAATTTCATTCCACCTTGGCCAAGGATTCCTGGGTTGTCATTTATCGAATCACATAGGACATCTCTCCTTTTTACTAGAAGTGGTAGATTCTTTATTGATCATTCATTATCTTCATATATAACTTATTACACCCAAGCATACCCTTTGATATACTCTAAGAGTCTTAAGGAATAAGTCAAAGTGTAATTCATTATATATAAGATACTATGATGATCTCAAGTCTAAGGATCATTTGTACTACTATCACTACAGGAATTCCTATTGATAGGTAAGTAAAACTCCATTAGGTATTCCTTAGCGAGTCACGTTCAGTGAACTTATTCTCTAATAAGTACCTACATACTTGCTTTAGTGTCTCCACACAAATGATCATGAGATCAATCATCCTCATCCAATGAGCAAGCAACGTATGTACCAATCTATCCGGATTCACTAATCCCCAATTTAGTAATCCAATGATTGGGAACTATTTTAGTTTTAAGCTTTCTAAGAATTTAGATCTCATTAGAATGATCATCATCATTATTCTAAAAGCGTTGCTTAAAACTATGGGTTTATCACATATTATTAAAACAGCACCATGTAGATAATAAATGCCTTTAATAAATAATTCTTTTATTAATAAATAAATAAGATTGATTACACAGTATATGCTTTATCATCATACATGATTGGCTTGTATGCATAATACTTTCAGATAATACTTGCAGGACTAAATTAAAAATGAAGGAAAAAATGAATGTATTATACTGTAATATTTCGAGCCCCAAAACGTGCAATTATTGAAACTATATTTTCCTATAAATAGAAGCTCATTCTTCTTTCATTCTCACCAATTCATGAAGACTCACAAGAGCAATTATAGATAGAGAAGCTATAGAGAGAAAGAAGAAGAAAAGTCTGCTACTTCACTATTTCAGTATCAAGTCTTCTTCTGAGATAAGGGGTATTATTTATTTCATATTCTGAAGAGATATTATTTTTCTTATTCGTATTGATATTATTTTTGTTCAATATTCTTAAGGAATATCATCTTCGTTCAAATATTCGAAGGAATATTATTTTTCGTTAAACAGTCATAAGGGATATTATTTTTTTCAGTATTCATAAGAAATAATATTTTCTTCCATACTCTATAGTATTTGAGTAATATTATTTCGTCTCGTATTCCTGATTATACCCTCATTTTGTTAAAGTATTGCTTATATACTCTGTGAAATTAGTAGAATATCCTTGAAATTTGTGATTCATCTAGTATCGTTTCACAAGGATATTTTCTGCACATTCTTGTTAAATTTTAAGTTTTTTATGTCGGAGTACTATCCATGAGTAGTATTCATTTATATGGTACTATTCATAAAGTACTATTCACGGGGTACTATTCACAAAGTATTATCCACGGGGTACTATTCATAAAGTACTATTCACGAGTACTATTCACAAAGTACTATTCACGAGTACTATTCACAAAGTATTATTCACGGGGGTACTATTCCCGAATTACTTTGGCCAAAGTACTATTCACAAAGTCTTTAATATTTATCCTTGATTTCGTTTGAGTAATACTTATATCATTGTCATCATCCTCATGCTTATATTATGATAAAAGTCATCTATGGCTTACGTGTATAGATGTATTATTGATTGGTATGAATATGACTAGAAATTATTCGGTATAATCATGACCGTAATGTTACAAATGATGTGGTAAAAATCCTCATTGGCCTGTAGTGCATTGATGGACAGTTGTTGGTATGATTATGACCAGGGATTATTCGGTATAATCATGACCATTGATGATTACATGAATATCCTTGGCCCGTAATGCAGGGATGGTTCGATGATGTGGTTTATTTATTAAGCTGAGTCCCAGCGATAAAGTTGATGACAAACATTTTAAATCATAGAAGATAGTAGATATCATGCTCTACTTGAATCTTCTAATGGATTGTTTGGTCCGCTGCAGTTGTTGATGTAAAACTTGTTGTCTATTGTATTATATCAGTTGTTATACTATTGAAGGCTAAGGATAATTTATTCTGCATTATCTTAGTCATAATATTTCTTACTGGGCTAGTTGAGCTCACCCTTTTGCTTTCATTGTTCTCTTCAGGAAATGAGAACGTAACCGGGACTAGTCGGGAAACGGAGTGATGGTCCAGATGTTTGCATTAGTAGTCCTCACTATTCTATGAAATAGTGTTATATTAAATATATTGAGGACTTAATTTTAGTTTGAATACTGTCTGGAAGACAATATTCGTATTACAACTCTCAGTTTATATTTTGTCATATTTTTACACGACAGTTGTATTTGAATTTTGTACCATGTATTTGGCGACTCAAGATGTGTGATGTATACCTATTTTGGGGGCGTCACAGAATCAAATCAAATCTATCCAAATAAGGTCCTTAAATCACTGGCCCAATAGTATCTTCTTGTGTCATCGTAGCCCACCACAGGCTCACCCAAAAGGTCATGACTTGAAGGTACTATTGGTAGTAACTTATTTACTTATATGCAAACAAATTTTTCCCCTATCTTTCGATGTGGGACTGGGGTGTTACAAACTCCCCCACTTAAATTTCTAACGTACCCGTTAGAACCGATCACACACACGGTCCAAAGATCTTTGTCTCTCTAGCCATTATGGGGTAATACTGGCTGGCTTCGTGTCCCCACCTCCGGACCTCCATTTCTCCATTATGGTATAATACCACTAGACTTCATGTCCCCACCTCCGGCAACCCGATCAGATGACCCGACCCGAGCTTTCGAGAGTCGGCTCTGATACCATATGAAACAACCTGGGTTAAATCCCAAGTCCTAATCAAATCAAATCCATCCAAATAAGGTCCTTAAACAACTTTCCCAATAGTATCTTCTTGGGTCATCGTAGCTCATCACATGCTCACCCAAAAGGTCATGACTTGAAGGTACTATTGGTAGTAACTTATTTCCTTATATGCAAACAAAATTTTCTCCTATCTTTCGATGTGGGAGTGTGGTGTTACAAAAAGAACTTAAGGATCCCGTAACGATCAAGATGATCGGTATCCAGATGAAGTGTCATTCAGTATATGAATGAGCGTGAAGATCAAGCCAAGACTTGTAATGTAGAATAGTTTAATTGAACTATAGATTAGTTTAATAAACTGTTTTGTATCTTTGGTGGCGGATAAAAGTCATTCTTATAAGATGTAAAGAATAATGTAATTATAATTATTTGTAATGAACAAGGTTATAAGGTCTTAGAACCTGAGATTTGAGAATGTGTGTTGTTATATGTAGCTATATAATGATATATGTTTGCAAGGAGATGGAACCGTGA
This sequence comes from Panax quinquefolius, assembly GCA_020205615.1. Lineage (NCBI taxonomy): Eukaryota > Viridiplantae > Streptophyta > Magnoliopsida > Apiales > Araliaceae > Panax > Panax quinquefolius. Next base: position 99,310,152 of record CM035162.1, read on the forward strand.
CGTACGGAATCCGGGTGTGAAGATAGACCGGATTTCGGGGCGTTACAGATCCACCAAGGAATAACAAGTATTCAAGAAGATGGGTGTTTGACAAAATCTTAATTCTATCTCTATAGAATATGTCAGTACTCTCCCAACACTTGGAATTGTCTTTAACCCCAAATCAAAATAGTGGGCAACCCTCTTAAACAATTTAGGAATTGGGTTTTATTTTAATTAATTAAATTCCTTTAATTAATTTGGCTTCCTAATCTTATTAGAAATAATTAATTAAACTCTTTTAATTAATTAACCTCATAATCTTATTAGGAATATATGAGAGTACATTTTATTATTTAATTCTCAAACTCCTTTAAGAATTAAATAATAATAATAGTAATAATAATAATAAAACTCCTCTTATTAATTTATATTTAATATTTTCAAAAATATTAAATAATAATATTAAGCTATTTAATTTATTCTATCACCATAAATTAAATTAAATACACTTAACTTAATATTATGATTACGTCATTTGCTTTCTTAAATAAATATTCTTTGTTTTATGGTGTGACCCTTGAGTTCTCAATATTAAACCGTTTGTGAATAAATTAATTAGAATAATTCTAATCTTATTTAAATAAATAAATTATTCTATTAATTTATTTAAATTAATAACATTTATTCTATAATAAGGATAAGCCTCATTAGCAATCAACGACTTTCCAGATAATATAGATTTCAACATTAATCATAAAAGAACTATTCAGTAAATAGTTACCATATAATTCAATAATTCCACCATACAATGTCCTAATAGTTATCTATAAAGGCTACGTCCCGGGAAGATATGGCGCTATCCCTCTAAACTGTCACGACGTCTCTGGCTGATCTGACCTCATCCCGCTCAACAACAGCGGCATCTCTACGAGCTAATGCCTCGTCCCTCTCTGACAAAGTTGCGTCTCTCCCATCAAGAGCTGTCAGCATCAAGGTTCTAGCTAGCCTTATCTCTTTCAAAGTTCATCAGATGAAGACTCTACTCGAAGTATTGTGCTGAATTCTGGATCACGACAGTGCTAGTACTGGGAGAATCTAAAGGAGATGCTGACAACCCAGTAAATGGCTCCTCCTCGATGTGGGAATCAATGTCCTTAATGGGCTCTCCATCGTTTGAATCACTACTCGACACTATGGATACTGCCACAACCGATGAAGTCTCTGTCTCCATCAACGCGGAATACTCTGGTGAACAGCCCGAATGGATAACAGAAAAGGCAGTTATCTCACGCTGATCGCAACATGTATACACCCAGGATCGGTCCTCTGCTGATAAATGGCGAGATGGTAAACACTAACCTATATCCCCCTCAAAAGCATAGAAGTCCTCGAATTGGTCAAACTACGACATCACGGCCAGTGGGTGGTAGGTAGTCATGCCCTAAAACCTGTCAGAGGGAGATAGTCCATGCCTAAAGCGTGAGTAATAAAGCTGTAGGGTGAGCTAAGCCCTGTGCATGGTAGAATGCCAAATGGATCTCTAATATCTGCCAAGAACATCGACCAAGACATAGCATCTATACACTTCGATGGCTGAAAAGAGTAGGACATGTCTATATCATGGGTAAAGTAGTACCCATGTCAACGGAAGGTCCCAATCGGTCTCAAGTGTGACATAAACCACACGTACAACATTTTCGAACTACCGGTGAAAACCCCTGCAGGGTAAGTGCTGCAAAACATTGCCGACCTCAGCGTCTCCGCCACAATCATCGGAATAATGGTATGATCCTCCCTGAGAGCTCTCACTACCATGATAACACTGATATCCAGATCATCCATATATCGTGGCATGTATATATACACCACTATGCACATCAAGAATGCATCCACTCTTGCCAAATGCCACTGGTCCTCTAGTATGGTGAAATCCCCATAATGCCGAGCATAACTATCCTCAAAGACAAATCTGTCAATCAAAAAACGCTAGGATATCATGTGGCCGGATGTGATCTCATCCTGCACAACCTTACTCCTCAGGCAGGTGAGGGTCATTAACTGTTGACTCATGTCCCCAAGAGCTATATGCACGCAAGGTCTGTCAAGTGGCAGCATCGTCAAACGTGCATACTCCTCCAGAGTCGAAGTCAACTCCTGGGTCCCAAACCGGATTGACGGTCGAAGAAGACATCTGTGTAGGCCGTATTATAAGACCATCCAAGGGTCAATGATGAATATCTCTTGACATACATACATATGCATAACATAATACATGCATTAAAAATAATATATGGCAATATGATATATGGAATGAAAAATTGTACATACATTCCTAAGTATATCATCATCTATATACATCATCTCTATATAGCTAAAAATACAGGGAAATGGGGGCACATATGCCCTACTACTAATAGAGGCCTATCAAAAGATATAGCGAAAATGGGGCACAACCACCCAATATCTAACAGAGGCCTATCAAAAGAGATAACAAGAATACACATCAGAAGAAGGCAATGGTGTCAATATCTATATAATCAGTCCTGTACACCTTATGTAACTCCTCCTGAGACACTGGATCTCTATCAACAGGGATATCAGGCCTATATAAAGGAGGATCTACGCCGGCAAAACCAAATGGGTAATCTGAGGGGTCAGCGCCTGAGCTGGATGGATCAAAAGAATCTGCCTCTACCGGATCTCTGCCTAAATGCCTGATAAAGAAATGTGCCCAGTTCAGTCGCTGGGTCAAACTGTCAATCTATGTCAAATGAGTTGGATCTCGGATAAAGGCTAGCCAATCCATGATCATCACAGATCCTGGAACCATATCCCTCATGTACTGAGTGGTGTGGGTCTGGGCTCCAATAGTACGAGAGGACCACCAATGTTGGAATATCTCCCGAGTGCAGGGACCCTCTGACAATGCAAAACCGTCAACACCCAACAATGGGATATCAATGACGGGTGACTGCGACACATGCCAATAACGACTGGCAGGAGGCAAGATTGGCATACGGATCTCTCATGTGGTGCTCCTAATAGCACATTCTCCTAAATAGAGCTCTCATCCTCCATCAGTGAAGATAGGAACCCTACGAGTGGATATCACGTACTCGACACCAGTCGGGTACCCATCCTCAAATACCATGGCGAAGTGCTCCTTAGAAAAGGGAATCCATGTGATGACGTTAGCTGTCAACAACTCCAGCTGTAGGCGACAATGAGTAAAACCATCAGCTACAGGGACCTCCACCAGTATGGACTGATGCCATCGCCGTCCTCGTGGATAGGTATCTAAACTTAAAACACTTACAGGACGCAAACATGGAAACCTATCATAGGCCCAAAACTGCCAACACAAAGGCAAACACCTGCTGTTAGGAAACACTCTTAACCTACACATGAGCAATTATAAGAGAAATATTCACCAGCAAAAATGGGTAGAATCCTAACCAAGGCTTGGTCAAGCCCTGCGAACGCATACACATGCCCTTTAGGAAATAGGTGAAGGTATAGGAACCCCAGTCATACTCTCCTATACAGTCCACATGTCGCATGACGCTAATCAAAGAGAATGACACCATAGAAGAGTTATCTGCTATGAAGCAGCCCCAAATGATCATCAGGAACAATCGCCAAAGAATGCAATCCCTGACTCTGACGTCAGCTAGTATGGGCTAACTCAATAGCCCACTCATAGCATCTACGCTCAAAGGACCCGCACGCACGGTCCTGCCCTTGAGCGCCCCGTTTGGAACTCCTAGCAAGGATCTGACGGCAGTATGGGTAATATCCGCCATACAAGGCACCGGTGCCCCTCCAAACTCCATACTTATGATAAACTGCCAATCCATAGGCGTCATCATCACCTCACAGTTAAGCAAATGGAGTGACTGAGTCTAGTGAAACCAGCACTCAGACAATGCCCAGAGGTAATCCCAGGGACAACGACGAGGAAAGATGGAAAAGAATATCCCAAATCCCCAGTCATGCACAATCGCTCTATAGTCAGGAAGCAGAGCTAGGTACATGGAGTGAATGCTGAACCAGTTCCCTCGAGGATGTGTAAAGCTGGGAACCTACATGAAATGCATATTAACATGAAAATCCTTTACACCTCATCAATAAGAAAGAAGGAAGATTAAGATCTAACTTGATACCTCGTTGGCGTGCAAATACATCGAGGGGTGTCGACTCAAATCACCCAGAAGCTATTGGTTTGCCACCTGAATACTCGGGAGGTCCCTACGGGGAACATGTGCAGTAGGAGTGGGGTCCGCAACTGGAACATCCTTATCCTCGTCCTCGACGTCCGGCACATCAATCTGGACTAAATGTATCACTTCCTTCACTAACCGACGAGGCTGGCTAACAGAACGGGGTCGAGGAACTTCAGAAGCCCTCCTCCGTACACCAGAAGTGGTCCTGCAGGAACTACTCGGCTGATCCGGATCCACAATATCTGGACATAAGTCTCCAAATCACCTCAGAAAGGGTGTGGTAATTTCTAACCTGGAGCTTTTTTTTCAAAATGCATTTTATTACTACATGCATGCATGCATTACTTTAACATACATCTATAATAGAGTTAAAAATGCATGACTATTCAATGCCTACATTTTGAATTTTTTTTTGCCATAGTCCCCTCTATAAATAGGACTATCCACATACACATTGGCATGACTAGGTGGCCATTCAGTAGCACACCTGCCCACAGTCATATACATACTATATGCATTAAAATGTTAAAGTCATCAATCTATAAGGGTAGTTTAATGACTAGGATTACTTTGCATTTTTACCTTTTGCTCATTTGTCCTCAAATAGGATAAGAAATAGCAGAAAAAAGGTGCCAATTTGACTGTCTCAAAAGTCAAATTTTTTCATATCATTATGTTCAGCATGGTTTAATACTAGCATTTACTATGTTGAATATTTTTTATCAAGTCATTTGAGCATGCATATTCACTACTATGTGTTTAGATGCATTTTATGTGATAAGTCATTTTCCAGCAGATAAAAACTGGAAAAGATAACATGCATATGTTACCAGGACTGTGTAGAACACTTGTACGGTGACAGAATTTGTAGAAAGATGTCCGAACTCAGCAGATCAGAAGAAGAGCTCTCAGATTTCCTTCGTGACGCAACATAAAATGACTTGAAAAAGTAACCTGCAACATTAATAGCCATCCACTACCGGGCGCAGTCCATCTCATGGTCGTCAGAGGTGTACTCATGCAGTATTCTCGAGTCTCGATCAAGTTCGAGTTGCAACGGAGTTCTCATAAGCTGAAAAAGCCAAATTAAGAATAAAAATGCTATGCGATTGAGCAGAATAACTTACAATCTTGGTTTTCTCAAACCAGACTGTGGGTCTACACATCACTCATTGGTGTTCATCCAAGTATAGGGTATACTATGCCAATGATATCAGCTATTACAAGTCACACTCGGAAATACCTGACGTAGGTCCAATGCCGCCAATTCAGGGTCATAACCTTAATCCTCTCACATAAACCCCGACGGGGGCATCACGCATTTTATGTCGAAGTACATAAACCCCGGCGGGGGCATCAAGCATTTTATGTCGAAGTACATAAACCCCGGCGGGGACATCACGTGTTTTATGTCGAAGTACATAAACCCCGATGGGGGCATCACGCATTTCATGTAGAAGTACATATCCCCAACGGTGGTTACAACGCGTATTTTTCGTTGATTCACACGTGACCAAAGGTCAAGCAGCCTTGACAGTCTGCCCAATAGGGGCATTTATCCGTTGATTCATACGTCAGTGAAGGTCAAGCAGCATTGACAGTCTTCCCAACAGGGGCGTTTGTCCGTTGATTCACACGTCAGCGAAGGTCAAGCATCCTTGATAGTCTGCCCAACAGGGGCATTTATCCGTTGATTCACACGTCAACAAAGGTTAAGCAGCCTTGATAGTCTACCCAACATGGGCATTTTTTTATTAATTTACACGTCAGCGAAGGTCAGGCAGCCCTGACAACACATACTGTTAGCAGTAAATCCAACAGAACATTGACATCTCCTAGCGATACAAACTAGGAAGGATCAACATCATCGAGGAGGATCGATGATGGAATATGTTATACACATCCTCAAACAGACAGAGCGTTATCCCCACAGATCTCTTGTACACGAGAGGCACATCTTCGGAATAAAGTCTGTATCAAGGATTAAGGACTTTGGTGATAACCCCAACGTCAATATCCAAAAATATTTGGATCACACATCCAATCTGGTCGGTAAAGACATCGTTGCCAATCCTCGATAGAAGCAACATGGAGCCATCAATCATCCCCAGCATGTTGGACAACAATCCAATAACACACTTTCATCATACATTTGTATCATGTTTATCTTGTTGCATTTCAAGTGTCTAGGATTCTTTATCCTATCCATGTCATTGAATTGCATGAATATGATAAAAAGGGGCATCTATAAACACTCGAAATTTTCTGCACACATGTCACTGACATTGTAAGAGGGCAAATTCGTCTTTCAGAGATAACCCTAAAAGAAAGCTCATATCCAGTCCAGATACTACCGGAAGTTCAGTCTCAACCCCGGAACACAGATCGGGAGTATCAATTCCAACCTCGGAGATAGCCCCGAGGCATGCAGTTCCAATACCAAAAATTCCATCGGAGAAGGCCGATTCATATCAGAGATAACCCCAAGATATTTAGTCTCAGTCCCAACACTAGGAGTAGCAGTTATCAACCTTGGAGATAAGCCCAAGGAGTGCTGTGAGACCCCAGATTTTATCAATAAAGATTTAAATTTTGTCGAAATAATTTTTTTATATTATGGTGTGAATTTAAGATAATATTATAGTTGTGGGTATTATTTATAAATTTTGTAAAGTATGCAAGTGGTTATATTATATTCGATTAGTCGAGGAATATTCGGTTTACCAGGGAATATTCGTACAACGGCTCAATCATTGGTGGACCCCACAACAGAATTATTGTCGGATTGAGAAAACGACAAAAATATTTTATTAAAATAACGGCGGAAGTTTTACCATTGATACTGTTGAACTACTCGGTAGTAAAAGTACAGTAATACGTGTGGTTGCATAGTAGCACATGGTATTGATTATTGATGTCTATGTGAGAAGTCACTCAGTTTGATTCCATTATTATCGATTAATAATATGAATTATTATAGCGATAATGACGTTTTGTTTTATTCGTATTATTAACGTAATAAAGCGAAACATCTTTTATATAAAATAGAATACTTTATTAAAGTTATTCTATAAATAGAATATATTATATTTTATTATGCATAGTGTTGCATAGTGTTTTGCATAGTATTGCATAGTGTTTGCATAGTAAAATGTTTTTATATAAATAGAATATATTATATTTTATTTAAAAGATTTTCTTTAAATATGGACCGTCGATTAAAGTAAATCAACTGGACCGTTCATGGATTAGTTCTTATGCATTCCATTTTCCTATAAATAGAAGCTCATTCCTTCATTATTTTCTTACTAATTCATTGAAACTCTAGAGAGAGAAATTATAGAGAGAAGCTATAGAGAGAAAATTATAGAAAGAAGAAGAGTATTCGCTACTTCACTACTTCTATATTAGGTTCTTTTTACGGTGAGGGGTGTTATTCTTTCTTCTTGAAGAGAACTTCATTATTCCATTCATTATTATTCATTGGAATAACTTTGTAAAAGTGGCATACCCTATACATAACTTCGTGATACGCTGGCATACCCTATACTTGGTGAAATCCTTATGTTATTCCATTGCTTATTATTCATTGGAATAACTTTATATCTGTGATTTACCCTATACTTGGTGACATTCTTCTATTATTCATTTGGAACATCACCGCTCGTGTGTTTTTACAGGACTGGTTCCGCTTTTTATTATTACGTTGGAACATCCATGCGTGTGTTTTACACTTGACACGGTTAAAATCTTTATCATTCTCGTTGGAATATCCTATCCGTGTGTTTTACACCGGATCCGGTTCCATCTTTATTATTCTGTTGGAACATCTGTGCCGGTGTGAATTTCACCGACCTGGTTCCGTTATTATTATTCTACGTTGAATAACTCGTACATGCGCAATACCGCATGCATGGTGGTTTCTTTTGTTATTCCATTCTTTATTATACCCAGTTGGTTAAAACTTTGACTTCTATACTCCATGAAATTAGTAAAATATCCTTGATATTTGCGTTTCATCCAAAGATCTTCTCATGGAAATATTCTTACGATCATTCTTGAATTTTACTCTCTAAACAAAGATTATGTTGACAATTTGGACGTTAATAATTCATGGATTAAATAATTCTTGAATTTGTTTTATTGAATTATTATGTCATTGTCATCATCCTCATGTTATATTATGTTATCTTTGGCTTACGTGCATAGATGAACTTAGTATGATTATGACCGAGGATCAATCAGGTATAATCATGACTTGATATAAATGATGTGACAAAAGTTCTCGGTGGCTTTGTAATGCGTTGATGGATAGTTTTTGGTATGATTATGACCGGGGTGATTCGGTATAGTCATGACCATTGATAACTTGATGAAAATCCTTGGACCAAGTGGTACGAGGATGATTAGATGTGGTGGTTTATTTATTGTCGTGAGTCTCTCGTGATAAAAATTGATAAAAACCTTTTAAAACCTAAAAGATAGTAGATTTTATTCTCTACTTGACTCTTTTAATGGATTACATATTCATTGCAGATTAAACCTGGTTGTCTATTGTATTTTATCGGTTTAACATTTGTTGAGGGCTAATGATAATTTATTCTGCATTATCTTAGTCATAATATTTCTTACTGGGCTAGTTGAGCTCACCCTTTCTTTCACTGTTCTCTTCAGGAAATGAGAACATAGCTGGGACGAGTCGGGGAACGGAGTAATGGTCCAGAGGATAGCATTAGTAGTCCTCACTATTCTGTGAAATAGTGTGATAATAGTTGTAATGAGGACTCCTTTTGAGTTTGTATAATATCTAGTAGACAATATTTGTATTCAAACTCACAGTTTATGTCGTATTGTACACGACAATTATATTAGTAAGTTGTATTTGAATTTATGTACCATGTAAGTGGCGACCCAAGATGGGTGACGTATACCTAATTTTGGGGGCGTCACAGTTGGTATCAGAGCTTAGGGATATGATCCCTGGCTGAGATGTGAGATAAGAACTAGGAGGGGAGAGACGGGAATTCCTTCGCTAGTATGACCTACCTAAATTTATTTGGTATTTAATTGGTCGGTCAGAGTATAGGGATAATATGTGATATGTTAATTAACCCTTGTTTTGTGACAGTGTTTGTATTTAGATGTTGTGAATAGGGCTCGGTTATTGGAGCGCGATAATGAGTCAGCTCAACCAAAAGGTAACGACCAACAACACGATAATAATCATACCGGCGGTAACGACCATCGGAACAATGATGACCATCGTGGGAGAAATTATCATGCCAAGAATGGTAACCACTTCGGTGGTAATCATGGCCAAGATAATAGAAGTGGAAATTTCAAGAAGAGAAGGTCATTTAGCTCGATTTTGTCGTGCACCAAAGTCAAGTCCAGCTGGGACGGTGGCACCAAAGGCGGATACGGATAAAACAAAGTCGGTGGTTTCATGAAGAGCGTTTTTCATGACTTCTTAAAAAGCAAGTGACTCGAACGAAGTTAGCACGGGTTAGTTAATTATAAATTCTTGCGAAGTCTATACCTTATAAGATACCGGTTCTACCCATTATTTTATCTCGCTTGCTTGCGTTCAACATTTAAATTTGATTCCAAAGAAGTTAAACTTTGACTTATTGGTTGAAACTTCGAACCTTCGTTACCTCCACTGTTTATTAATCTTGTTGTTTCAAATAAACACTTTCACGTTACCTGTCGATATTATCTCTTTGAAAATACTTGCCTTTGAGGTAATTTTTGAAAACGATTGATTAACTACTCATTATTCTTTTTGTAAGGTTGTTAGCTTTCATATTCCTAACCAACCTGTTATACGAATTCAAAGTAACCAAACCCTAAAGTTAATCACTGTTATATCAAGCCATAAGTAAAGAGCCCCGATCCTTTCGTTGTTAACTTCCTTGTGTGGAATGCACCGAAGCCAAGACTTTCTGTAGGCGACGTCGTGACTGAAGATGGCAAGTTGATAGGTATCATTGTGAGGTGCTATCTAGGTTAAGGGATAGAAGTCACAGTTGGTATCAATGTGATGTACTATCCAAGTCTTGGATGAGAGTAACAGTTTTGAATGATATTTATATCATTAATAAATTTCTTGACGTATTCTTGAAGATTTCCTAGCCTACCCTAGAGCGTGAAATCGAATTTTGTATTGACCCAAAGACAAAACCCATTTCTTAAAACCTCAAATATTTCTTCAACTAAAATGAGCAGTTTACGTGTTTATGATGAAAGTCATAATAAAAGCATTGGAATAATGAAAATCATGGGTATTCGTGGTATTAGTAAGTTTTATGATGAGTTATGTTGGTTAGTATGTAAAAACATGAAAGTTTCTTAGAAATCACAAAGAGTTGAAAATCAGATTTTGGTGAAAAACGTAACATGAAATTCAATTGACCATATCTCCTATTATATTTTGAATTTTTGAATGTGGTCAAGACCTAGAGTTAGATCTATGAGTTACCTAACTAATTCAAGTGGAATTACTAGAAAAGGTGTTGTAGATTTTTGTGTGGACTGATTTTAGCAAAGGAGGCCAAAGCTGTAAATTTCGAAAATGCTACTGCCCAGAAACTTTAAGGGACTGTTTCGGCCACTTAAATTATGAGAAAAATTCTGGTCTTTTGGGACATGAAGGTATATGGTATAAAGTACCTCCTGTCCAAAAATGAGCTCATTCTGACTTAAAATGAGCAAGTTATGACTATTTCAATATTTAGGTTTTTTCGACGAAAAACGCTATAACCGAAGTTCTATAACTCCGATGACCATGAAATTTAAACTAGAAGCTCACGTTAACATGTGTAAGATCCTGCCAAGATTTGGGAATTTTTGGAGTTAAACTTGAGGTAGCTAATTTCTTAAGGAATTAATTAGAAATTGATTTTTGAAAAATAGTAAATGAATTTTAAAAATTCGAGAAAAATATATTTTATTATGGGACTATATTATGCTAAATCCCAGTAAAAGAAATATTTTGGGACTGATTTGGTATTTTTCATGAAAATAGTTTAGTTACTGAACATATGAGTTAAATATGTTATGTGAAGTAACAAAGTTGAAAATAGGATTTTATGGCTAGAGAATCCTATATAGAGTATATGCATATTTTTTGATGAGGATTTGATAATTGGTGATGATATTTTATGAGTCCGGCATTTTGAATGATTAAATACATTATATGGCAAAAGCGTAAACAATTAAGATAAATTGTTTATAAATTTAAGAAGTGATTAAAATATTGTTATAATATTAATAATATTAGATTATGAGATTATTAAGTGATTGAAAACATGGGGATATTATTGAATCTGGATATATTATATTATAAATGTTTAATATTTATCCTTTATCTCATTTGATTGATTCTTTATATCATTATCCTCATGCTTATATTATGTTGAAAGTCATCTCGTGGGCTTTGTAGTGCATAGATGGACTTGGTATGATTATGACCAGTGGATTGTTCGGGTATAATCATGTAGTAATTGAAAAAACACAATTATCTTTGGTCAGTAGTGCATGGATAATTTGTGGTCGTGATATTAATGAATACACAATTATCTTTGGTAGTAGTGCATGGATAATTTGTGGTCGTGATATTAATGAATACACAATTATCTTTCGCCAGTAGTGCATGGATAATTGTGGTCGTGATACTAATGAATACACGATTATCTTTGGCCGTAGTACATGGATAATTTGTGGTCGTGATACTAATGAATACATGATTATCTTTGGCCGTAGTGCATGGATAATTGTGGTCGTGATACTAATGAATACACAATTATCTTTGCCGTAGTAGTGCATGGATAATTTGTGGTCGTGATACTAATGAATACACAATTATCTTTGGCCGTAGTGCATGGATAATTTGTGGTCGTGATACTAATGAATACTAATGAATTATCTTTGGATGATTCGATGATATGGATTAATTATGGTGAGTGATACTAATGAATATTAATTATGGATGTGTCGTGATTATGATGGATAATTTGTATAATGATAGTAGTAATGAATACACAATTATCTTTGGCCAGTAGTGCATGGATAATTTGTGGTCGTGATATTAATGAATACACAATTATCTTTGGTAGTAGTGCATGGATAATTTGTGGTCGTGATATTAATGAATACACGATTATCTTTGGCCGTAGTGCATGGATAATTCGTGGTCGTGATACTAATGAATACACAATTATCTTTGGTAGTAGTGCATGGATAATTTGTGGTCGTGATATTAATGAATACACAATTATCTTTGGTAGTAGTGCATGGATAATTTGTGGTCGTGATACTTAATGAATACACGATTATCTTTGCCGTAGTAGTGCATGGATAATTCGTGGTCGTGATACTAATGAATATCCTTGGCACGTAGTGCGGGGATGATTCGATGATATGGATTAATTATTGAAATTTGAGTCTCAAAGAATGAAATATTAATTCATGGATGTGGTAAAAGTCATCTTTGGTAGTAGTGCATTGATAGACTTGGTATGATTATGACCACGGATTATTCGGTATAATCATGATAGTAATAGAAAACACGAATATCCTTAGCAAAGTAGTGCATGGATAATTCATGGTTGTGATACTATTAAGTCGAGTCTCGAGATTATTGGTTTTACTGATTATATATCTTTGGCACAGTAGTGCAAAGATGAATTGTTAATGAATATCTTTGGCGGATTACGAAGATGAATTTAATATTTTTAACAATAAAGGTATTCAAGGTATCCTCACCTCTTTATCATACCAGTATCGCACCCTAATTTCGAGGGCTTAAATTCCATAAGGAGGGAGATTGTGAGACCCAGATTTTATCAATAAAGATTTAAATTTTGTCGAAATAATTTTTTATATTATGGTGTGAATTTAAGATAATATTATAGTTGTGGGTATTATTTATAAATTTTGTAAAGTATGCAAGTGGTTATATTATATTCGATTGGTCGGGGAATATTAGGTTTACCAGGAATATTCGCGACAACTACTCAATCATTGGTGGACCCCATAATGTAATTATTGTCGGATTGAGAAAACGACAAAAATATTTTATTAAAATAACGGCGGAAGTTTTACCGGTGATATCTTTGTTGAACTACTCGGTAGTAAAAGTACAAAGAATCTTGTTGAACTACCTCAGTATAATCATGACTTGATATAAATGATGTGACAAAAGTTCTCGATTGGCACTCGTAATGCGTTGATGGATAGTTTTTGGTATGATTATGACCAGGGGTGATTCGGTATAGTCATGACCATTGATAACTTGATGAAAATCCTTGACCGTGGTACAGGGATGATTAGATGTGGTGGTTTATTTATTAAGCTGAGTCTCAGCGATAAAAATTGATAAAAACCTTTTAAAACCTAAAAGATAGTAGATTTTATTCTCTACTTGACTCTTTTAATGGATTACATATTCCGCTGCAGTTAAACTGGTTGTCTATTGTATTTTATCAGTTTAACACTGTTGAGGGCTAATGATAATTTATTCTGCATTATCTTAGTCATAATATTTCTTACTGGGCTAGTTGAGCTCACCCTTTCTTTCATTGTTTTCTCTGTGAAATGAGAGAACATAGCCGGGACGAAGTCTGGGAGCGGAGTAATGGTCCGAGGATAGCATTAGTAGTCCTCACTATTCGTGAAATAGTGTGATAATAGTTGTAATGAGGACTCCTTTTGAGTTTGTATAATATCTAGTAGACAATATTTGTATTCAAACTCACGATTTTATGTCAGATTGTATACTACGTTATATTAGTAAGTTGTATTTGAATTTATGTACCATGTAAGTGGCGACCCAAGATGGGTGACGTATACCTAATTTTGGGGGCGTCACAAGTGCAGTTCCGGAGATAACCCCGGAAATGCTTGTTTCAAATCTATACAATCAGCTTCAACCTCGGCGCTCACATCGAGGCACTCAGTACAAGACCCAGAGATAACACTGGGAAGACAGGCACACCTCAGAGATGACACTTAGGACCTTCAACACCTGTAGCAGTCCAATCTCAAAGATAATCCTGAGCAATGTCTACTTTATCAGCTCGAACCGGAGATAACCCCAGTGAGGGGCAAAGTTGTCATCTTGCCACCTTGACGCCACATCGCACCATCTCAACATTTCATACATACATTTCTACACAGTAATGTCCCACAAGAACCAAGGAGGTCCAATCCCGAGTGACTATTACGTAGGGCAACGAATAGAATTTGAAGCTTAAAGACTGGAGGGCATGGTCCCATCTTCCTGACTTCGTACAACCTCTAATCCCATGTCATTGCGTAACTCTCGACAACGGTGGTCCTAAATAGGTCTCACATAACTCAGTCGGATGCCCGGATTGCAATTCTGAAAGTTCGAGCATACATTATAGTGCATACGTGCACGTACTTCGAGATCACAGGACCCGTGATGCCTGAGGCATCCGGGCGTACCACAGTGCGCTCATACCCCCCCCCTCTATAAATAGAGGGCTTGGGGTGACCATTTTGAAAAAAGAAGAGGCGAGGAAGCCTTGTCAAATTTGCTCTGTACTCACCCTAAATTGAGTGTTTTCTCATTTTAAACACTTGTGAGCTCACATATAGCTTCTATTTGTACCGGTGGGAGTCGAGTGTTCATCTGTTTAAAGATATAGAAGTCTTCTTTGGCAGTCCACTTTAAGCCTTCTCACACACTTTAAAGCCTTTCTCTTCATCTTTGCACACACTAGTCTTCACGTTGAGAGTCGTGTTGCGTGTGTATGCCCGAACTTCGGTCCATGGTTTCATTTCAGTTTGTATATATATATATATATATATATGGACTAACATTATCGAGTTATGTCTCGATTGAGCCTAGACTTGTGTCTAGAGCGTTTATTTGCTTTCGTATATATATATATATATATATATATATATATATATATATATATATATATATTTACATTTAATCCTACCCAGAGTTTACTTCGTGGCGGTTTATCGTCTTTAAACCTTTATTTACTTTTCGTCCCACCTGGAGTTTACTTTGTGGCGGTTGATTGCTTTTACAGCTTTATTTACATTTACAGCTTTTATATATATACCTGTTTACTGATTTTTGATCAATTGTGGCATCATGTGAGCCTAGGAATCATGTGATCACAGATTTAGTCTACTGGATCAAGATTCGGTTCCCGTGATGGACATTTTTCAGCTGTAAGAAGCTTGTAAATTTATTCACGGTGTTTAAATTTCCTCAGATGGTTTTCATGCCAAGGAAGAGTTCGGCACTGCTTTATATATTATTTTCTCGAAGATGCTTCGCATCTCAAAAATTAAAAGCAATCCAGTCGAACACTTGATAAAAAATGGGAGTATAAAAGGTCTCAATTACTATTAAGCACAATGGTTTGAAAAACCTCTTTTATAAAACATCACTGCCATATCTTGTTTAAAATTGAATTTTTACACAAATTCAAACCCTGTGTATATAGTTGCGAACGAGGCCTCACACTACTTCAAAATAATAGCACATTGACCCACACATACACACACATATTCATATAACAGTTTCTTGAAAAGTGGCGGTCACCATGGTAACACGGATGTCGAGAGGTGCCTAACAGCTTCCCTCCGCATAATCAAGTCCCCAGACCCTAATGAATATTGGTTTCACCGACCCGTTTAGGAGTGCCACATCACTGGGTCAATGTGTAAATCTTTTCTCAGTTGTGTTGGTACAACCATATAAAAAACCAACTGGCGACTCTTAACAGTCCAGCGTCGACATAATACATGTCGGACCTTTTTCACTTGTTTTTTCAAACAAATCTCACCTAACATGAGAACACCAAATAACATGTAACGAAAAGGGACAAATAAAAATCCCGACGTCGACACCATCGTAGGATAATTGTTGTTAATGGACAAGGTTAAAACCATTGCGTATAAGTTAGATGTTTATTGCTTGGTTAGGAACGGTAGAAACGTTCATGAAGAACGGATTAAACTTAGCTATAACGAAGTTATGGCAAAAATTTGGTAAAAGACGAACAAGAATTGAAAAGTAAGTAAATGAAATTGAACGTGTAGGGTTTCATAAGAATGTAAGAGAACGAAGAAAACATGAGTCATGGACTCAAGAATGATCGAGTTCCGAGTTTGGATGGCTGAATTTCGAACGAACGAACGAAGAACATTAAAAGCGTAAAAATGAACGAAGGGTGAATATCAAGCCAATTGAATGGCATGTTAACGGATTCAGAATGAAGTTCTGTCTAAGTGGTATTGAAGTACGTAAGATAAGGAAGAGAATGACTTTGGAACGACCTCATTCTGAGTTATAACGAAGAAGATACGAGATCGTAAAGTACGCATCTCAAACTTGATTCAAGACTTAAAAAAAATTCTAGGTTTATATCGTTTCACGCCACTCCAAATTTGTGCCTTGAGAGGCGAGGCCAAGCAGTCAATGAAGGAAAGGGGAGGACACGGCTCGCATGGCCAAAGGTCAGTGGCAATGCCCAGAAATGAGATTTTTAGTGCTCAATTACTAGGGGATGTGCAAGAAAGAAATATGAAAATATAGTTCACCTAAAACAATATTTAAGCAAATGATTTAAACCTTTAGTAAAGGTTGAAAGGAAAGATTAAACGACATTAAAAGATGAAGAATGTAAATGCTGGATTACGTAATCGATATTTGGGGACCGTAGTCGCGATAAACGAACGTGGGGGATTGCTATAATTGTGATTCCTTAGACGTTGAGTGATAATGGTAACGTATAACATTTCGATGTTATGTCATGGTTATGAGAGATGAATGTAAAGCGTATAGACGCTGTGAACACAACGCAGTTGCATTGAACGATCGGTCTTAGCATACAGCGAACTATATGGATTCAATATTAAGAAAGAATATCAAACATTGGGTTCAGGAGATGGGTAATGAATGAAAGCAATTAAATCCTTAGGTAAAGGTTTAATCAGAGATTAAAGGATGAACAATGTAAACGTTGAATACGTAAACGATTCTCGTGAATCATATTCACGTCGGACGAACGTTCTAAGTATACAATGATTGTATGACTTAAACGTTGATGAAGGTAATAAATAAGATATGATTTATCAAGAAAGCCGTAGCAAACGGTAATAAGAGTAATGAAAGTCGGATAGAGAATGTTAGAATGAAAGGTAAGGGTTAAACACTTTAACTGACGTGAGGGTTGAGTGTATGCAAATACTAAACGGATAAAACCTACATCCCGTGTATGGTTTGACCGTAAGATAATGAAGATCAATGATTAAACCATGAATGGTAAAGAATTGAGTTACTGATTAACTTGAATGATCGCTCTAAGTATACAAAAGACTATATGACTTGGACAATAAAGAATGAATCCTGAGGTATGGCATTTAGTTGCAAGAAAGCTGTAAGGAATAAGAAGCTGGCTTAACGAACGTTAAAGTTTAATGGTTTGAATAAGTTAGATGAATTTAGGTTGTAGTACAATCGTAACCTTTAATGGTTGACATATGGGAGCTGGGCTAAACAATTCCTTCAGAGAGCGAAGGTATATACGAAACTGGCAACCGATCTAACTCACTATTATGGGCAGTGTAGATGAGACGTGAACTTGTTTGTTAGTTTTTTGTGGGAAACCACTCAGAGTACCATATGGACTACTAGCAGAGACATGATGTGTGCTAAGTCCTAGGAGAGTATAAGAAGAAGATAAGAATGTAAAGCATCAAAGATGATGAATGTTTGAGTAAGACATCTCCATATGTCATGAAGCCGTAAACCGGTAGTAATGGAAGTTAGTCGTGTAAACTTAGGTTGAAAGAACACGAACCCTGAGAAGTAAAGTTAAGTAAACCAATACGTAAGTCAAATATATTACTAATTGGTGTACGTGTTATTTCCTTATGTGTTATATAGGAATTGGAATGAGCAGTTCAGCGTAAGTTGTAGCTGTGCGTAAGGCAAGTTTCCTAACTTCATTCATATTACATGAATGCTAGTTTCTTAAACTTCTCAGATGTTGAACTTGAGAAGTTATGTCTATGTGCAAATGTGTGGTATTTGTTCAAGGTGGTAGAACGTATGAGGCCTTGTGCCACAATTTGAACACTTCAGTGTTTCTTTGAGATGAACTATTTTGTGATTGAACTGTTCAATATGAGTATGTTCCGTTTATACATGAACCGTTATTGTTAAGTCTGTTCTAATAATTCTAGCCAGACAGGATATGCATAGAAAAAGGTAGAAGAATAAAAGTAGTGTAAAGAGTATGTGATGAATGTTTTAAAATGATGGGAATCAGTATTATTCCTATGGTTCAAGCTGCTTTGTAACCATTGTTCGGTTATGGAATTCTTAAAAGAATGTTTAAATTATTGAATTTGTTTGTTCAACTGCTATGACTTGATGGGCAATTGAATACTCATACTTGCTTTAAATGAAAAACATTTTCAGCGTACGATGTTAGAAAAAACTTAAGGATCCCGTAAAGATCAAGTTGATCGGTATCTAGACGAAGTGTCATTCATTAGATGAATGAGTGTGAAGATCAAGTGAAGACTTGTAATATAGAATGATAGAATTAAACTATAGACTAGTTTAATGAACAGTTATGTATCCTTGGTGACGGATGAAAGTTACTCGTATAAGATGAAAAGAATAATGTAATAATCATTATTTGTAATGAACGAGGTTATAAGGTATTAGAACTTGGTACTTGAGAATGTATGTTGTTATATTTAGCTATATGATGATGTATGTTTGGAAGAAGACGGGATCGTGACGTACAAAATTCGGCTGTGAAAATAGATCGGATTTTTGGGCGTTACAGATTGTATCAGAGCTGATAGGTTATAAATCTTAGGTATGAGTACCTAAGACTATAATCGTAGAGAGAAGGATAAGATGATCACCACGTGATCATAGTAAATTATAGTAACAGATGAGTTATTAAACGATGAATGATTTATAGCTAATGCTATGAATGAATGGTACTACGAAGTAGTACAGGAAGGGGAACTCAGATTGAGTTATAAAAGATGGCATACGAATTAAAGAAAATTCGTATTAAGTAAAGAGAAATTTAGAAGTTGTAAGATTTCAATTGAGGACTCATGTGATGGATGAGTTGTCTAAACCTTTGTTATGGGCAGAGGTTTGTGCTTTGGTGTAACAACTACTCAGTTTATTATAGTGATAATCATTAGAATTGGTCGGGCTATTAAGATGTATATGACGAGAAGGTGAATATTTTCTCATGTATATACTTGATAGGTAGAGAACGATAAGGTAGGTGTGAGTTCTTGAAACTCATACTTATGGTAGGTTCATGACTCATAATTAAATGGTTAGTTTTTGAACATCTCAGCGAATGGACGCCTATGGTCTGACTGGATAGTTCTTAAACTCATATTATTGTGGAAAGTTCATGAACTCATAATTTGTGGTAAGTTGATGAACTGTACTAAGGTATAGGAATATGTAGACTGAAAATGAGTTATTTTCAGTAGACTTAACATTGAAGGTGATAGAGAAGATTACTTATTGTCGTAAATAAGTCAATGAAGGAAGATGGAGAATAGGATATTCCAAGTCATATAGCTATGCTAGATTTCAAAATTTATTGAAATCATGCTTATGTGTGCGCGTTTTGAAAATGAAAAGATTGGTTCAACTTTTGGAACCAAAGGATTTTAAAAGAACTATTCTTGGTATGTCTTTGCTAATTGTTTCGGCTAGACAAAAATTGATTTGAAATATCAAAATGAATTTTATATCATCAGTGCATTTGATGCAAGGATAGTAAAAAAATGGAGTTATTATTGTAATTGAACCTAGTGTTGGATTTGATCTTGTGATCAACTACCCACTATGGTATGATGTATAATGATGAAGTCATAAACTGATGAAGTCCTCAACGTACTACGAAAAGTACAGTATCATGATGTCATGAAACATTTTGATGTATTGTAAAAGAATTTAAAAGAAGTAGTAGATGTCAATTGATTTGACTAGACATATGTTTCAAGTTGATGTCCAATTTATTGGTATGGTCTAAGCTAATTGGTTTGGCTAAGACAAATGGTATGTCATGTTATAAGAAAATTGAGCTTTCTTTAAAGAGTTATGCCTAGCAAAATTGTTTTGGTGCGGAATCTACTGATTAAGTATGAGGTGAACATACCCCGAAATGGGGTTATACGATGGGTTGATTGCCTACGTATGGAAGAGGTAGTTTACCTTCTTTGTGATTGTAAACTTACCGTGGAAGAAAGGATTACAGTGAAATGTTATTAAACCTAGTTAGAGTTCATGGTCGATTTGACCCCACAGTAAAAGTATGAAATGTTTTAAAGGAATCCTTATACTCCTAGTTATTCCTTTTTCTTCATAAGTATTGAAGGGTAGGGAATGTATGAAAGATAAGAACTTCTTTGAAGAGAAGTTGAGAAGAAGGGTAAGCTAGAATTTTGAGGACAAAATTCTGTGAAGAAGGGGTGAATGTGATGACCCGGGAATGGGTGTGGTTTTAGAAATTTCGAGGATGAAATTTTTATAAGGAGGGAAGAATGTGACCACCCGGCAAATAGGATTGTCCAGAATTTAAGATTTAAAGAATTAGTTATTTATAAAATGAATTTTTATTAATACTATTATGTGCTATGTGTTTATTAATCGTCCTAGAACCTATTATGATTATTAATCGGGAGGATTCTGGCTACGAGCTGGACTGAACGAGTAAGAATTTTCAAGACGAAAATTATAATTTTCCGGTTACAAAATATTTTCGGGGAAAAAGATGAAATAGACACTATTCACCCGACGGAACCCTAAGGGTTAGGGTTTGAATAACCTAAGACTTTCCGAGAGTTCGGTATGTCGAAATGAAATTCCGTCGAAAGCTTTGACGATAATATATCGTGAAGAGTTAAGCAAGCCGATAAAAGTTTTTCTCGAAAAACGTGCAAAAATCGGAGGAAATAAAAATGACGAAAAGTACTGCTATGTATTTTTCATTCGTTTAGATACGTTAGGGGAAAACGTGAAGGAAAATGTTTAACACCAAAAAGTTTTTTTAAGTTTTTCAGAAATCCGAAGAATACATAAAAGTTAATCGGTAAAAAAAAGAAGAAATATCCAAAAATATTTGGATTCCAAGAATCGCAGTTTTTAAAACTGTCAAACGAAACCTGAAATGTAACGCCCCCAAAATAGGTCCAGTCTAACCAACCTATTCTGAGTCGCCAAAAACATGGTACCAAAAACAACTACAACTTTATTACTACAATTGTTTTGCAAAGTACAATAACATATATGTTGTGAGTATTGATACAAATATATACCAACTGTGACTCATGTCCCAACTTTGGATAGTACGTCACAATGGCACCTTACATAAAGGTATAGTCAATAACTATTTTAGAGATTAAAATCTTTGGGAAGTGCTCAAGGAAACCTTTGTACATGGGAGGCCATGCGTCCAGGTTATGATAGATATCATATGCCCACATAATTATCCTTGGTTGACCCAATAGATCCCAAAGAAAAACAAGAAGAATACTATCATATTTATTCCAATGGTGAGTCTTTTCTTGACATATCATTATCTCCACTGTCTCTAATCGAGAATTATACTTTAACTAAACACCAAGATTATATAGGTAGTGCTCGTAGATATACTCAGCAAGTGGATGTGCACAACCCTGTCTTATGATAACACGAGGTTGTATGTCATTAGATATGTTGTATGATAGTGTCAAAACACCCTTCCAATGTTGGTTTTGCCTCACCATATTTGATTCACCAAATATAACTACTAAATGATGTATAAAATACAACACACTTTTCTATACTGTTTAGGGAGAATCTTCATAGCTAGAGACCACCGTTCTATTCCCCTGTTATCCCCGCTCGACCCAGCTACACTTTTATTACCTGAAATGAATTGTGAAGCAAAAGGGTGAGCATAACTAGCTCAGTAAAGAATATTATGACTAAAGATAATTAAATTTTCAATAGCCTTCATCAGTAATAAATCAGAGATTTAGAACATATGGTAGATGATAAAACTTTTCAACCATAGTTGCAGCGAAACGAACAATCCATTAGAAGAGTCAAATAGACAATAAAGTCTATTATCTTCTCCATGTTAAAAGTCCACCAACAATGTTTTATCCTTGTAACATCAATCAACAGTTCTGGTTCACAATCATATGAATAACTCATAATCATAATTGTGGTTCTAAATTCCTCTTCTCATCCATGACGAATATAATTTTCATCACCTGTCTTTACCTGAAACATCAAAGATCATGGTTATACCCAATCACAGTTCCTGTTCATAATCATACTGACAAATTCATCTTTGCACTATGGGCCAAAGATATTTGTCAACAGTTCATCTTTGCACTACTGACCAGAGATATTCAACAACATGTTATCTTTGCACTACAGGCCAAAGATATTCATATCTCAAAGAAATATATAATCATTTCAGAATTTATATAAACAATAATTATAACCATGTTGATCAATTCACCTTTGTACTTAAGCTAAAGATATTCACTTATAAATTCAATTGTCATAATCATACCAGTCAACAATTCATCTTTGCACTACTGGCCAAAGAGAACCCATAGTCACGATCATACCAATAATCTACCCATCTTTACACTCAAGTCAAAGAGAAATATCATCATTAGGGTTATAAAAATGTTATATATGATAATAAAAATAATATAATCAACATATAGATTTAATCTCAAGAGTAATGTAGACGTCGAGATTTTTTAATTGTCCCTTTTCGTTACTTGTTCGTTGGTGTTCTCATTTTAGGTGAGATTTGTTTGAAAAAACAAGTGAAAAAGGTATGATATGTATAATGTCGACGATGGACTATTAAGAGTCGCCAGTTGGTTTTTTAAATTGTTGTACCAACACAATCGAGAAATGGTTTGCACATTGACCCAGTGATGTGACACTGTTAAACGGGTCGGTGAAACTGAGATTCATTAGGGTCCGGGGACTTGATTATGCGGAGGGAAGGTGTTAGGCACCCCCCGACATCCGTGTTACCACGGTGACCGCCTCTTTTTAAGAAACTATTATCTGAATGTGTGTGTGTGTGGGTCAATGAGCTGTTATTTGGAAGTAGTGCGAGGCCTCATTCGTACCTATATACACAAGGTTTGAATTTATGTAAAAAATCAATTTTAGCAAGATATAGCAATGACATTTTATAAAAAAGGTTTTTCAAACCCTGATGCTCAATAGTAATTGAGACCTTTTACACTCACATTTTATTAAGTGTTTGGCTTGATTGATTTTATGTTATAGATGCGAGGCATCCGTACGAAAATAATATATAAAATAATGCCGACTTCCTCGTGGGTATGGAAACCATCTCAGGAAATTCAGACACCGCAAAATAATTTACAAGCTGTTTACAACTGAAAATGTCCATCACGTGAATCGAATCTAGATCCAATAGGCTGAATCTATGATCACATGATTCATAGGCGCACATGATACCACAATTTGTATGAAAGCAGTAAGCAGGTATATATATAAAAGTTGTAAATATATATATAGACAGACATGATCACCAACCACGAAGCACCTCCATGGGGGATCAAAAATGTAAATAAAGCTGTAAAAGCTATCAACCGCTATGGAGGAAACTCCAGGCGGGACGAAACGTAAATAAAGCTGTACAGAACAATCAACTGCCACGAATGAACTCCAAGCAGGACGAAACATAAAGAAAGCTGTAAAAGCGATCAACCACCACGAAGTAAACTCCAGATGGGACGAAATATATATATATAAGCGATAAATGCACTGGATGTAAAATCCAGGCTCATCGAACAAAGTTCGACAACAATTCATATATATATATATATATATATATATATATATATATATATATATATATATATATATATATATATATATAAGTTTAGTAAACGCACCTAGGATGTAAAATCCAGGCTCATCGAATAGAGTCGACACATATATTATATATATATATATATATATATATATTAAAGCAAAGAACGCACGCAAAATGAAGTTCAGGCTCATCGAACAAAGTTCGACATACAGTTCATATATTTATATATATATAAGCAAATAAACGCTCCAGACCAAAGTCTAGGCTCAATCGAGGCATAACTCGATAATGTTAGTCCATATATATAAATATATATATATATATAAATATATATGTATATACAAACTAAAATAAAACCACGGACCGAAGTCTGGGCAAACACACACAACACGACTCTCAACGTGAAGAAGGGTGTGTGCAAAGATGAAGAGAAAGGCTTTAAAGTGTATGAGAAGGCTTATAGTGGGCGGCTAAAGAAGACTTCTATATCTTTAAAGTGGGTAAACACTGGCTTTTGTAGGTACAAAAGTAGCTATATATGAGCTCACAAGTGTTTAAAATGAGAAAGCACTCAGTATGGGGTGAGTACAGATCAAATTGGGCAGGGATTCCTCGCCATTTTCTCTTGCAAAATGGCTACCCCAAGCCCTCAATTTATAGAGGGTGGAGCCGCAGGTGTACCTGCAGCTGAGCAGCAGGTGTACCAGAGGCTACCCGGGTTGCACTCGTAATACGTGCACTCAGGCACTATAATGTCCGTTCGAACTTTCAGAAGTTCAATTCGGGCATCCAATTGAGGTATACAGGACCTATTTTGGACCGTCTTTGTCGAGAGTTGTACAATGGCATGGGATTAGAGTTTGTACGAAGTCATTGAAGATGGGACGATGCCCTCCAGTCTTCAAGCTTCAAATTCCATCCGTTACCCCGCACAATAGTACTATATGTAGCAACATGATGCATGTGTACGGGGTTGTAGCCCAACATGCTGGGGATGATTGCTGGCTCCCTGTTGTTTCAATTGGGAATTGGCAATGATGACCAGATTTGATGTGTAATTTGAATCTGTTAGGATGTTGATATTGGGGTTATCACCAAATTCCTGGGTCTTTGGTAACGACTTGATCCTAAAGAAGTACCTCTTATGTGTAAGAGATCTGTGGGGATAAAGCTTGATCTGTTTGAGGATGTGTATAACATATTCCATCATCGATCTTCCTTGATAACATTGACCTTTCCAGGTTATTATCACCAGGACATGTCAAGATTCTGTTGAATTTACTGCCAACAGCAAATGTTATCAGGGATGCATGACCTTCGTTGATGTGTACTTAACCGACATGTGAATCAACGGCTGAAAACCCTGTGGGATAGACTGTTAAGGTTGCTTGACCTTCGCTGACGTGTGAATCAATGACTGATACTCTGTGGGTATATTGTCAAGGTTGTTTGACCTTCGCTGACGTGTGAATCAACGGAACATTCCATTGTGACCCCCGCCGGGGATCCGCTGGGGAATATGAGGAATCGAGCATAAAATCCTCGAATAGCTCTACAGCTCCAATAGGTTTAATCGCCATCGGCTGAGATAACGTCAAGGCTGCTTGACCTTCGTTGATATGTGTGTCAACGGCTGAAATGTGCATTGTAATCCGCTGTCGGGGCTTCACGTTATAACCCCCATCGGGGTTCTACGTTGTAACCCCCGTCAGGATCCACGTTGATCTTTTAGGGTAAGGACCCGGAGTTGGCGGCATTAGACCTGTACAAGGTATTGTCGGATGTGATTTGTAACAAATGAGATCATTGGCAGGGTATACCTCGTGTTTGGGTGACTACCAATGAGAGCATGCTATTAGGAGCACCCAGGGGAAGATTTGTATACCGATCTTGCTGTTATGTTTGTAATATTCAAGAACGCAATCAAATTACATAAAAGTGCGGAAGCGTGTAAAAATCAGAGTTTAAAAATTTACAAACCATATACCCGGATCACCCTTTATGCACAATTATTAATTAAACGAAAAGATAAAGAATAAAATCATTCCCTTGAAGATCGAGCTTCCTCAGGTACAAGTTCACCTCCAAATCCTTTCGCGTTCAACTTGAATTCACCGGGGTTTTGTTCCTTCCTTTGATCAACGTTAGCCACCCAAGTGTTTGGCCTTTAGAGGTGATCCACCAAGGAAGTAAAGGAATTCAAGAAGATAGGTATTTGGCTCAAACCCTAGTTTTCTATCTCTATAGAAAAGAACGTACTCTCCAACTATTGGAATTATTATGTATGTTGTAAAAGTCAACAACCACCCAACACCCATAATAAGACTCCTCTTATTTATAGATGTGGGCCACCCACCTTAACAATTAAGGAATTGGGTTTTATTTAATTAATTAAATTCTTTTAATTAATTAAGCTCCGTAATCTTATTAGGGATAATTAATTAAACTCCTTTAACTAATTTTTCCCTTCTAATCCTATTAGGAATAAATGAGAGTACTTATATTAAATTAATTCCTAAACTCTTTTAGAAATTAAAATAATAATAATTGTAATAATATTAATAAGACTCCTCTTATTAATTTATATTTAATATTTCTAAAATATTAAATAATAAATATTAAGCTATTTAATTTATTCTATCACCATAGATTAAATTAAATATACTTAACTATATTATTACGATTATGCCATTAACTTCTTAAATAATTATTCTTCCTTTTATGATGTGACCCTTTAGGTTCTCCATATTAAACCTAGGTTGTGAATAAATCAATTAGAATAATTCCAATCTTATTTAAATAAATAAATTAAATAATTAATTTATTTAAATAAATAATATTATATTCTACAATAGGGATAAGCCTCCCTAGCGATCAACGACTTTCCGGATAATATAGATTTCAACATTAATCATTAAAGAACCTTTGAGTAAATAGTTACCGCATAATTCAATCCTTCCACCATACTGATGTCCCAATTAAATATAAGACATGGAATTATTGTCAAGTCTTATTTTATTTAATTATATGTATTTCGATCCTTAAATGCACAACTCAAATAATGCAAATTAGAAACTCCTTTCTAATTTCATTACGCTTCGCCAAGGACTCTTTGGGTTGTCATTTATCGAATCACATAGGATATTTCTCTTCTTTTATTAGAAGTGGTAGATTCTTTATTGATCATATATTATCTCCATGTACAACTTGTTATACCCAAGCATACCCTTTGATATACCCTAAGGGTCTTAAGGAATAAGTCAAAGTATAACTCATCATACACAAGATACTATGATGATCTCAAGTCCAAGGATCACTTGTACTACTATCACTACAGGAATTCCTATTTCCAGGCAAGTAAAACTCCATTAGGTATTCCTTAGCGAGCCACGTTCAGTGAACTTATTCTCTAATAAGCACCTACATACTTGCTTTAGTAACTCCACACAAATGATCATGAGATCAGTCATCCTCATCCAATGAGCAAGCAACGTATGTACCAAT